>CAXKVI010000003.1:64653884-64912831 GCA_964058755.1 Campiglossa producta | reverse complement strand
TAACCTTTTCCTCCGTGATGGGTATGTATACAGCCAGGTTTTTTGTAGGTGCTACGGGTTCCTCATGCAAGTTCCCTGGGAAGTGCGTATTCAAGAGCAGCTCTAGGGTTTCCCTCTCCGTGCTGGTCCAGGATCCGTCAGGTTTGCGCAAATAGCTTGTGGCTGTTTGAGTTTTTGAGAGCACTCGTCTAAGTCTCGCTGTATCGTCGACATTTTCGACCCCAGTGCAGAAATTTCTCCACGATACTCTCTTCGCCTGCCTCAGAGATTTTTTGTAGGCCCTGAGTTTAACTTTATATTCGAGCCATTGAGTCTCCGTGCCAAGGCTCTTGGCCTTATTAAATTGTGTCCTACATGATTTTCGGAGCGAGTCCAGGTCGTAGGACCACCAATGCGGCCTATGTTTACCACGTGGTTTTGGCACTGGGCAAGCCTGCTCTAAGGCATTCGAGAGCGCCGTTGTAAAGGTCTTTACCAGATCCTCCAACTCCCCTACTGATGAGGGGACTTGTGGGGGCAGTGCTGGTAAGTCCCTAGATATTATTTCATTGTGTAGCTGCCAGTTAGTGTTACGTGGGTTGCGTTTCATAACCGGCTGCTCAACAGAAAAGTCTAGAACTATTTCTACGTACCGGTGGTCGGAGAATGAGTGCTCATCGAGAACGCGCCATTTTCTGACCCACTCATAAGCGCCTTCGCTGCAAATCGTGAGATCTATTACCTCCCTACGGGTTTTAGTAATAAACGTAGGTTCGTTACCCACGTTGCAAACTACCAGGTTAATTGTTAACAAATAGTCAAACAACGACTCTCCTCTAGCATTGATATCGGAGCTTCCCCACTGGACGTGATGAGCATTGGCGTCAGTTCCGATAAGAAGATGACCCATGGAAAAATTTGCCACCAGGTCTTTTACCTCCCTCTGTGGCGGAGGTTCTTCGGCGTCATAGGGCATATAGACCGACGCAATCGTCAGACTGGTACTGTCGACTGTTAAACTGGCAGCTGTAACGTCACCATTGGTATAGTTGGGCAAGAGAAATGCATTCAGCTCAGACTTAACTAAAATACAGGCTCTAACCCGGCCCCCTTCGCTGGCTCGAATAAGCTTATAACCCTTAGTCCCCAAACCGCAAATACTTGAGCTGTTGACCCAGGGTTCTTGGATGAGGACCACATCTACGTCGCCTTTAGAGAGACGACTGATTAAAGCAGCCGAGGCTGCTTTAGATTTGTGCAGGTTTATCTGAATCACCACCAACATGAGAGTGCTCAGACTTCCCTGCCACCGCCGTATCGTCGAGTTCCACCTCGTCTGGAGGCTTATCTTTCAACGACGATTTCTTCAGACCACGGTTTGGCGTGGCAGAGATCCTCCTAACTGTGGCAGTGTCAACTGTGGTGCGCTCAGGACTAGCTGCTATCACTGTGACGTTGAGGTCCTCCCCGTCCAGCAGGCTGTCTCCCATCTCCGAGCTGTTCACTGCTCCTTCGCCATTTGACGTGGCAGATACCATACTTTCCGAGTCGGACATCTCCGACTCCCCTTCCGGCACTGCGATGTCCGAGTCCTCCGGTGCAGCCGAAATAGCAGCGCGCTGTGCATCGCCGCGGTATACGTGGATCACGATCTGACCCATGCCGTAGTGCACTCGTCCATTGCACCGTTTAAGGGGCTCGAGTGCCTCCTTATTCAAGGTGAAGACCACTTGCCTATCAGGCCCTACCGCGTCCTCGACCAGATTTACACCCCAGTCCTGCGTCGGGAGAGACGGGTTCATGATCCTCAGCATCCTGAGAATTCTCTCAGGTTCAGCAGGGATAGCAGGAATCCACGCTCTTGCCCTTGGCCGAGCCGGGATGTCCTTCCAGTCGACAACCTCGATTCTTGCCCCTTGGTAGATCTCACCTAGTCTTGCAGCTGCTGCCTTGTACAGTGCAACAGTTTTTGCATCCTCGCAAGCGAATACCTTGATTCGGCCCTGGTGCCATCCCGCATCAGAACCCATCGGAGTGGCACCCGGAGACTCATCCATAATGTCGAGAAGGGCATTACCGATAGCGTTCCGGACGAACCGCCACTGGTCTCTAGGGATGGCCCAGTTTTCATTACCTCGGTCAATGACGCCTATGAGGATCCTATCCTTAGTCACTTCAGCAAAGCTGAGTTTACCCATTACGGGGGCGTGTTGCTGCCGCTTCGGGTGAGGTTTTAAATCCACGTCCGATCTCTGGCGTTTGAAGGGATTTATATTAACCTTCTTTGGCGCGTAATCGCTTTGGAAGTTCGGTAAGATAGCTTCAGCCATCTCCACCGTCTTCCTAGCATTCGGCGATAGCGTCTCTTGTGAAATACCCTCGTATTTCTTCAGTATCCTCGCGGCCGCTCTTTTGTCCAAGTACTCAGAGCGACTGGGAGATGTCTTTTGGGGTAAATTTCGACCCGTAGTTGCCATCGCGGTCGTTCCCTTATTTGGATCTCTGGGGCCAGGTCGTGAGACCACTGCCACAGACGTTAAAGACTTGGTTTCGGTACCGGCACTTACTAGGGCTCTAGCATCAGCCGTTGTTGGCTTCACCGTGTTTGTACCGGTACTTACTTTGGGGATTGCCCCCTTATTATCCAGAGCTGATCGACTCGTAGTTGCCATCGCTGTCGACCTCTCGGCTGATGAAGAAATGGAGTTTGTCCTCCGACGTTGCGTTCTCGCTTGCTCCAGCATTTTCCTCCTCTGCTGGGCAGTATACATGGTTGTATCATTATTATTAAGGTTTTTATTACTTTTTTTCATCTTGTTCGTACGACCCCTTGCCGGGCAAGGCCAGTTTAGGGTCAAAGGAAGAGTATGGGGAATGTGTCGTCCGCCGCGGCAGAGCCCCATGCCGCGGTAAGGCCATATTTACTCTCCGAGGCGGCCCGGTATCAGAGAGGCTCCGTTCGATTACAGCCACGATTTGCCTCCCGGCTGCAAACGTCCAATGGGCACGTGGTCGCATAACACCCTGGATTGGGAGGGGGAAGATCTTAGTCGTCGCGCCAGAGAGGCTTGGCTTCTCTCGTGATGTAGTACCGGCGGCACTATGATCACAAGGGCATCGCAGCCCTGTGGCTATCGACTTAAGCCCTCGTACCGCGGCAAGGTGTCAACCCTTCACGAGGGAATAAATAAATAAATAAATAAATAAATAAATATTGACATGAATTACTGTAAATTTGAAAGTGGGCACTATCATATTGACATGAATTACTGTAAATTTGAAAGTGGACTCATATCATTAATTGATATTTTTCAAAAATCACATGTTTTTACTGCCAATTTTACAGTAAATACTGTAATATTTACAGTATTATCATAGTCGTTTTGAAAGTGGTTTTGATATGTTACTTTCAATGTGCACTTTCAACCTTTTTATTTCAGTGTATGTATACAGCCAGGTTTGTTGTAGGTGCTACGGGTTCCTCATGCAAGTTCCCTGGGAAGTGCGTATTCAAGAGCAGCTCTAGGGTTTCCCTCTCCGTGCTGGTCCAGGATCCGTCAGGTTTGCGCAAATAGCTTGTGGCTGTTTGAGTTTTTGAGAGCACTCGTATAAGTCTCGCTGTATCGTCGACATTTTTGACCCCAGTGCAGAAATTTCTCCACGATACTCTCTTCGCCTGCCTCAGAGCTTTCTTGTAGGCCCTGAGTTTAACTTTATTTTCGAGCCATTGAGTCTCCGTTCCAAGGCTCTTGGCCTTATTAAATTGTGTCCTACATGATTTTCGGAGCGAGTCCAGGTCGTAGGACTACCAATGCGGCCTATGTTTACCGCGTGGTTTTGGCACTGGGCAAGCCTGCTCTAGGGCATTCGAGAGCGCCGTTGTAAAGGCCTTTACCAGATCCTCCAACTCCCCTACTGATGAGGGGACTTGCGGGGGCAGTGCTGGTAAGTCCCTAGATAGTATTTCATTGTGTAGCTGCCAGTTAGTGTTACGTGGGTTGCGTTTCATAACCGGCTGCTCAACAGAAAAGTCTATAACTAATTCTACGTACCGGTGGCCGGAGAATGAGTGTTCATCGAGAACGCGCCATTTTCTGACCCACTCATAAGCGCCTTCGCTGCAAATAGTGAGATCTATGACCTCCCTACGGGTTTTAGTAATAAACGTAGGTTCGTACCCACGTTGCAAACTACCAAGTTAGTTGTTAACAAATAGTCGAACAACGACTCTCCTCTAGCATTGATATCGGAGCTTCCCCACTGGACGTGATGAGCATTGGCGTCAGTTCCGATAATAAGATGACCCATGGAAAAATTTGCGTGGCGGAGGTTCTTCGGCGTCGTAGGGCATATAGACCGACGCCATCGTCAGACTGGTACTGTCGACTGTTAAACTGGCAGCTGCAACGTCACCATTGGTATAGTTGGGTAAGAGAAAGGCATTCAGCTCAGACTTAACCAAAATAGAGGCTCTAACCCTGCCCCCCTCGCTGGCTCGGATAAGCTTAAAACCCTTAGTCCCCAAACCACAAATCCTTGAGCTGTTGACCCAGGGTTCTTGGATGAGGACCACATCTACGTCGCCTTTAGAGAGACGACTGATTAAAGCTCAGGACTAGCTGCTATCACTGTGACGTTGAGGTCTTCCCCGTCCAGCAGGCTGTCTCCCATCTCCGAGCTGTTTACTGCTCCTTCGCCATTTGACGTGGCAGATACCATACTTTCCGAGTCGGACATCTCCGACTCCACTTCCGGCACTGCGATGTCCGAGTCCTCCGGTGCAGCCGAAATAGCAGCGCGCTGTGCATCGCCGCGCTATACGTGGATCACGATCTGACCCATGCCGTAGTGCACTCGTCCATTGCACCGTTTAAGGGGCTCGAGTGCCTCCTTATTCAAGGTGAAGATCACTTGCCTATCAGGCCCTACCGCATCCTCGACCAGATTGACACCCCAGTTCAGAGTCGGGAGAGACGGGTTCATGATCCTCAGCATCCTGAGAATTCTCTCAGGTTCAGCAGGGATAGCAGGAATCCACGCTCTTGCCCTTGGCCGAGTCGGGATGTCCTTCCAGTCGACAACCTCGATTCTTGCCCCTTGGTAGATCTCACCCAGTCTTGCAGCTGCTGCCTTGTACAGTGCAACAGTTTTTGCATCCTCGCAAGCGAATACCTTGATTCGGCCCTGGTGTCATCCCGCATCAGAACCCATCGGCGTGGCACCCGGAGACTCATCCATAATGTCGAGAAGGGCATTACCGATAGCGTTCCGGACGCACTACCACTGGTCCCTAGGGATGGCCCAGTTTTCATTACCTCGGTCAATGACGCCTATGAGGATCCTATGTTGTTGTTGTTGTTGTAGCGAGGTGTAGCCCTGACTAAATGTCAGACAGGGTCACCCCGAGTGTATTGCTCTTGGCCGGGTCGATATAAGAAAACGGCCCGGGTCGTTTCGGCACGATTGGTACAGCACAAGTACTGGTACCGTTCTCGTAGAACCGGCAATACAAGAAACTCCTATCCTTAGTCACTTCAGCAAAGCTGAGTTTACCCACTACGGGGGCGTGTTGTTGCCGCTTCGGGTGAGGTTTTAAATCCACGTCCGTATCTGGCGTTTGAAGGGATTTCCATTAACCTTCTTTGGCGCGTAATCGCTTTGGAAGTTCGATAAGATAGCTTCAGCCATCTCCACCGTCTTTCTAGCATTCGGCGATAGCGTCTCTTGTGAAATACCCTCGTATTTCTTCAGGATTCTTGCGGCCGCTCTTTTGTCCAAGTACTCAGAGCGACTGAGAGATGTCTTTTGAGGTAAATTTCGACCCGTAGTTGCCATCGCGGTCGTTCCCTTATTTGGATCTCTGGGGCCAGGTCGTGAGACCACTGCCACAGACGTTAGAGACTTGGTTTCGGTACCGGCACTTACTAGGGCTTTAGCATCAGCCGTTGTTGGCTTCACTGTGTTTGTACCGGTACTTACTTTGGGGATCGCCTCCTTACTATCCACAGCTAATCGACCCGTAGTTGCCATCGTTGTCGATCTCTCGGCTGATAAAGAAATGGAGTTTGTCCTCCGACGTTGCGTTCTCGCTTGCTCCAGCAGTTTCCTCCTCTGCTGTGCAGTATACATTGTTGTATTTTTACTTTTAGGGTTTTTGTTACTATTTTTCATCTTGTTCGTACGACCCCTCGCCGGGCAAGGCCAGTTTAGGGTCAAGGGAAGAGTAAGGGGAATGTGTCGTCCGCCGCTGCAGAGCCCCATACCGCGGTAAGGCCATAGTTACTCTCCGAGGCGGCCCGGTATCAGAGAGGCTCCGTTCGATTACAGCCACGATTTGCCTCCCGGCTGCAAACGTCCAAAGGGCACGTGGTCGCATAACACCCTGGATTGGGAGGGGGAAGATCTTAGTCGTCGCGCCAGAGAGGCCTGGCTTCTCTCGTGATGCAGTGCCGGCGGCGCTATGATCACAAGGGCAGCGTAGCCCTGTGGCTATCGACTTAAGCCCTCGTATCGCGGCAAGGTGTCCACCCTTCGCGAGGGATATAAACGCTTAGAGCGGAGACATTTACTGTTTTCAATTTAGAATTCTATTAGCAAAAAATTAAAATAAAAACAAGTAAGGAAAGCTGTCTTCGGCTGTGCCGAAACCTATATACCTTTCATGAATAAGCGTCACGATTTTCCCTGTTCGATCCCCAGTACAGCCTGTTTCAATTTAACTATATTTACTATACACATTACACATCTTTGTTATAATTTAAAAAAACTTACAAAATAATAGGATCCGAGTTATCGGAACAATCGATTGTATGGAGGCTATATATTATACGTGTTCAATTGTACTGACTTACACTATACACATTACATATGTAGAAAGTACTAAAGGTGCAATATTTTACGTTCCTAACTTTTTAAACGCGGAAGTATTGGCCAAAAAACCTTATATCGGAACAACCGGTTGTATGGGGCTATATGTTATATTTACCCGATCTTCTTGATTTTCCTCTACACACTACATAAATTGAAAGTACTCAAGTTGCAAAATTTTATGTTCCTAACTTTTTAATTGCAGAAGTTTTGGTCAAAAAACCTTATATCTGAACAATCGGTTGTATGGGGGCTATATGTTACATTTGCCCGATCTTTTTGATTTTCACTATATACACTACATAAATATAAAGTACTCGAGTTGCAAAATTTTACGTTCCTAACTTTTTAATTGCAGAAGTTTTGGCCAAAAAACCTTATATCTGAACAATCGGTTGTATGGGGGCTATATGTTACATTTGCCCGATCTTGTTGATTTTCACTATATATACTACGTAAATAGAAAGTACTCGAGTTGCAAAATTTTACGTTCCTAACTTTTTAATTGCAGAAGTTGTGGTCAAAAAACCTTATATCTGAACAATCGGTTGTATGGGGGCTATATGTTACATTTGCCCGATCTTGTTGATTTTCACTATATACACTACGTAAATAGAAAGTACTCGAGTTGCAAAATTTTACGTTCCTAACTTTTTAATTGCAGAAGTTTTAGTCAAAAAACCTTATATCTGAACAATCGGTTGTATGGGGGCTATATGTTACATTTGCCCGATTTCGTTGATTTTCACTATATACACTACATAAATAGAAAGTACTCGAGTTGCAAAATTTTACGTTCCTAACTTTTTAATTGCGGAAGTTTTGGCCAAAAAACCTTATATCTGAACAATCGGTTGTATGGGGGCTATATGTTATACTGGTCCGATCTTGTCAGTTCCGACAAATGATTCCTATATTACAAAATGGTGGCCACATACAAAATTTCAGCCAGAGATCTCAAAAATTGAGGGACTAGTTTGCGTTCAAACAGACAGACGGACAGACGGACAGACGGACATGGCTAAATCAACTCAGCTCGTCATCCTGATCATTTCGGTATACTTATTGATGGGTCCATCTCTTCTTCTTCTCATATTTACAAACATCGGACCAAAGTTATAATACCATTTCATGTTCATGAAAGGTATAATAAAATTACATAAGGGCTTAGAACATGTCAGAACGAGGTGTCCTATAATTATGATAAGGACTGTATTATAAAATATTTATATTATATGTTTTAATGAAAAAAGCGAATAAAACGTGTGAAAAGTTGATTAATAATTTTTTAGCCGTTTTTCCGGCCAAAATTAAAATTTTTTTCGCCGAAAGCATTTTTTTTAGCCGTTTTTTTCTTGATCTAGCTGGATTGCTGAAAAAATTCTGGCTACACTGGTTGTAAACAACAAAATATAAAATGCTCAGTACGAGAAAAAACAGGTTGAGGTAGCTAGATAATTTATTTTGCAAATGCTTTATGAAGCTATTGCCTTAATGGAACTGAAATATCGTTCCTTAATTCCAAGGACTGAAACCGAAACCGAAACCGTAACCGTAACCGATTAAAACCGATTCATTTTTCAAAACCGAAACCGAAACCGTAACCGTTATTTTGATATGGAAAAGACCGAAACCGAAACCGTTTCAAAAGCCGGAACCGGTTCCAAACGGTTTTGAATTTTTTCAATACCTTACTTATGTGAGTGGGCACATAGGTAGGTACTTCGTTTTACAAATAGGTACCCTGAAAGTTTTCATGGAAGATTGTGGAGCCACGTTTTGACATCAGTATCAAAATTCTGAAAGAGGAAGTTTGAATATAGTTGAATGAAGCGATCGAAACAAATTCACGAGATCCGAAAAAGAAATGTTCAGGCTTGCCTCGGAAAGTGCCACTAATTTTAATGTTTTTAACGATTTATACATTTCATTTGGCTTCCATTTTAATAAAAAAAGTAGAGTTAACTTTAGGAATTTGTTTTGCAGAAATTTCATCTATGCATAGCGTTAATAAATGTATTATTATATTGGAGAAATCCCATCATGGCCGCAGAAAAAAAGTTATGAAAATTCAGACCTATTTCGTAGCTACATAGGTACTTGAGTATTTTAGTAGTAAAATTTTTTTTCCTGTTTTTATTTGGAAACCGAAACCGGAACGAAACCGTAACCGAAACCGAAATAAATTTTGAAGAACGAAACCGGAACCGAAACCGAAACACTTTGCAAAAACCGAAACCGAAACCGGAACGTTATTTTAATCGGTTTCAGACCTTGCTTAATTCACAAAGGCCCTAATTGACACATTTTTCGAAAATTACTTTTTCACATATTTAAGTATGATATAGTAAAATACACACTCCCTACAAATTTTAAAGAGTTAGCAGTAAATACGGAGATATTCCAAATTTACAAAGTTATATTTGTATGCGTTCAATGTAAAAAAATAGAATAAAAAAATATTTTTAATTTAAAATGTTTTTAAAATGAACTAAAAACTGGAAAATAATTTCCCCTCTGTCTACATAGATTCTTCACCACGTAAAGCTTATAAACATTTGTGAGTGGGAATTCCTATAGGTATTAAATAGTACTTGGAGTTTGAAATGTATAAAAACATTGGCGCACGCTAAAGATGGTTCGCATTAATTTCTAACAATCTTATTACCGATATGAGCTTTTCTAAAAAAAAACATCTTTTCACGATATAGCAAGATTGTAATTGGATATTAACGAAAGCGTAAATGTATACATTTAACAGCTCAGTTAGATGAACGCTATAGATACATTTATATGAATACTTTTTATTTTGAAATTCCCATTAATTTAATTTTTGACCCATTTTTTAGCATTTTCTTCTATTTTTGTCTAGTGTGCATTGACTGCTTTGAAAAACTGCATGTCGAACAGCGTAATCTAATTGGGTAAATTTTCGAGGTGTTTACACACTAAACTCCTCGCGGAAGTTTACCGAATTTGTATAAACTTCGTTCCATAAGTTCGGTAATTTTCTACGTTTACACGCTTTACACGGTGTTTCTATGGTTACATGAATAAAATTACTCTTTTTTTAAGCAAGACTGCGCCTAAATGTATGTAAGTGAAATCCAAATATTTGAAATTTCGATGCTATTTATATGCAGATGGCGCTGAAAACGCATTATAGCATGCGCATTATAGCATGTGTACGAAATATTCAGATAGCAATAAGGAAGATAAACCGATAAATGGGACCTTTGCAATTAAAGCAATATTTTGGATTGTTTTTTTTTTTCGTATAATGCATTGTCAGCGAAACCTGAACGATGGTGAAAATTTCAAAACCCCAGCTCAACGGGAAGTTAGTACAAAATCCAAAGCAAAATCTTTGGAAATGAAACTTTTCAAATATCTCTACCCGTGCGCCACCTATCTGAATTATTTTTTTGTTATATTGCGTGGGGGCAGAAAACTAAACGATGATGAAAATTTCAAGATTCTACCTCACGGGAAGTTCGTTGAAAAACGAATTAATCGACACCGAAAACAGAACTTCGCATTTCTTAAATAGAACGACTCACGCGCCACCTAGCGGGTCCAATTTTTTTTTTTGAACATTTGGAAATTGATTAGGATTTTCAGCTGTTATTACCCCGACCTCAGCTCCACCTAGCGGAATTTTTTTTTAGGAAAATATTTCTTTTCATAGTAGTAATAGATGTTCCGTATTTCAGCCAAATCGGACCATAAATGCGATTTTTGAAAATATAGCGACCCACGCGCCACCTATCGGAATTTTTTTTCATAATATTGCATTGTCATCGCGACCTGAACTGTGGTGAAAATTTCAAGACCCTAGCACAACAGGAAGTTGGTTCAAAATCGAATGCAAAAATCCGGGCACAAGAACGACGAAAGCGACCTAATAAAAACATTTTAATAAAAATTGTTTGTTTTTTGCCTCTCCTGTAAAATTTTTTTTTATGTCGGTTAGGGCCTTTGTGAATTAAGGTAACGATATGCAAAAACACACTTAAATAATATGTCCCCAAAAAAATGTATTCCAATATTTGCTTAGTGTAATAAGGTGGAATGTAACTCATTCGAATGGATGATAAAACGTTATTCCACTGACATCAGTGTATTCTCTTCAATCATATCAAAGTTCTCAAAAAAGCTCCCGTTTTGAGTGTGGAGCCAGAAAAATACATGAAATAGCTCTCTTTTTTTAGAATTATGAAAAACTGCCGTTAGAATAAGAATCCACAAAAAAAGCATTTAAAAAAAACGGTTACAACGTTATTTTAGGCGCGCATTCATTTGTAGAAAAACAAAATGAGATAAAAGAAAAAATATATAAACAAAATGAAATAAAAAGAAATAAAACAAAGCAAAATGAAATGAAATTAAATAAAATAAAAGAAAAAAACTAAAATAAAGTTAAAAAAATATTAATGTCGTATTTGTTTTATATTTCAGAAAAACAGTTTAATTAAATGATTTATTTGATGTAAATTACAAAGTGAAAAATGGATATTTAAATTGAATATCAAGAATTTGGTTCATGAATTTTTTTCCTTGTTTTTATTTAATTGAAAGATAAAAACAATGATTAATCTCTACACCTCAATTAATTGTGTTTGATATTTCTAACATTTCCCAATTATTACGACTAGTATCGCCTATGATCGTAAATTCGACCAATAAAATCTGGTGGTGGTGACTGAGGGGGTCGCACAGTGGAACGATATAGAAAATTTGGGACTTAGGACTTTAAAAGTATTTTTTTTTTTTTTACGTTTTTTCGTAAAACCTAATTTAAAAAAGTTATGACACTATAGTATGTAGGGGTGGACCAAACCATCGCTGAGCAATAGCTGGTCAAAGTCGAAAATTTGTAAAATTTTTACGATTTTTGAAAAAAATGTTGATTTTCAAAAAGATTTTTTTATGCGGAGTTCTAAAAATCAGGAACTTTTTCTAAAATTAGTGTGCATAATTACAAACACTTAAATCATAATATTACGAAGATCTAGGAAAAACTGTCTAGCAGGGGTGACCAAACATGTGTCCGTACAATACGCGTATATTGGTCGATAACTCTAAAACCGGTCGAGTTATCGAAATAAGGGATACCTTAAATTTCTGTCTTCCTGTCTGTATGTTTGTGGACGTATCACTCGAAAACTGCTGAATGTAATATGTATCAAGGCCGAACCCAGAAGCTTTCAATTTTATTTATTTTTTGGTCATATACCTAAATGTATATTTGGAGAATTCATGGACTATTGACCGATGGAATAATTTTTTCTTTAAGTACTCTTTTGTTACAAACGAACAAGCTAGAATAGTTAACATCGTATACAAAAAATAATTAACGAACAAGCTGGTATAGCTAAATTTTTGATTTAAACCTTTAAGGTTAGGCTAGGTTCAAATGGCCCGTTGTGATACTACCAACACTAGGAAAGTCAGTTCCGGGACCCTGCCATATGGAAAATCACGTTATTATCTGGATTCTCCACATAGCAGAATCGCGGGAATGACGTTCCTAAACCGACACCATTACTCCTCCTCGAACCATTTAGATGACTTCATGAAGGCCATCAGGTCCTTTATATCCACCTCAGTGACCTGGCGTAGGCTAACCAGGAAGGGAACTTCTAAAAAGCGCATTCTCGCGCCACTTAAAGCCGGGCAGTTGCAGATGAGGTGCTCCCCCGTTTCCTCCTCCTCATCATCCTTTCAACTCCTACATCATCGTCGGTAGGGCGCCTAGTCTTTCTGCGTGCCTACCAATAAGGCAGTGCTCAGTTAATACGCCTATTAATATGGAGATTTCTCTTCTCCTTAGGGCATACATTTGTATTGATCTTTTATGATCCCATTTCGGCCATGTTTCTTTGGATATCCGGCATCCTGGAGATTGCAGCCATCTTTCATTGGCTTTGCGGAGTGTGTACTCTTTCAGCATTAGCTTGCATGTGGCAAACGGCATACCTAACCGCTCTTTACCCCGAAAAACCTGCTTGGTCGTGCCCTGCTTCGCAAGTTCGTCTGCCCTACAATTTCCCTCAATGCCCCTATGCCCCGGGACCCATGTAGAGATCGACGACAGCTGAGCGTCAGTTCAGAGTTGAACGAGTAAGAGCCAAGGGATTTGATGGCCGCTTGGCTGTTGCTGAAAATAAAAATATCCTGTCTGATAGTGTGTTGGCCTATCCAAGCCGCGGCATCCACCAGTGATCAGGTAGTCTGAAGGAGAGCTCAAGGTTCAGATGCTTTGAATAAACCCCTCCTCCAACTCTGCCGTCTAACTTCGAGCCATCAGTATAAATGGAAGTGCCGCCATGAGTGGCGGGACTCCGATCTGTGCTCAGCGGAAGAAAGCTATAGGATCCCAAAATACTGGCGTGTCTAGTAGTGCTTGCGCCCCAGCCGGACGTTTCCCTTCCAGATCGAGTGGCAAAATGTCAAGAATGGCCTGGAGTGTTTCATTGGGCGTTGTTCTTAACGCACCGCTTATAAAGATCATGCAAGATCTGTGTACTTTACCTAACAGATTAAGGTTTGTTGCCTTGCTCAGCGCAGGCCACCATACCACAACTCCATAGAGCATGATTGGTCGAATGTTTGCTGAGCCCCCATTTTTTCCAATGGCTCTTTTGCATGTGTAGAGTGCAATACCCGCTTTCTTTTGGCGCTGAAGAACATTCTCCTTCCAGGTTATTTTCCTATCCAGAACTGTGCCTAAGAACTTGGCTTTGGAAGCCAAGTTCAGCCGCACGTCATTTAGTTTTGGTAGTATTAGCGGTGGTGTCTTATAGCGGTTGGTGAAAAAAACCAGTTCTAGTTTTCCCGGGTTGATGCTCAGTCAGCAGCACGAGCACCATGAGGAAACCACTCGCAGTGTTACTTGCATCAAGTCGCACTGGGTTTGTGGGAATTTGCCCCTACTATCAAATTCTACTCAAAGTTAAAGAATGATTCGCAATACTAAAAAAACAAAAACAAGATAAAAAAAACAAAAAAAAACACGCGAACCTTTACGAAAAATGAAACCGAGTACATTGCATAGTATATAACCCTAACTATATAAATAAGTTATTCAAGTTTTGAGGAAATGTGAGGAAAATGAGTTGACGGTAAAAATGTGACTTTATCAAAAAAACACTCATATATAAAAACGTCATGTAATGAGACTTAAAATCGATCCCCATCAAAGTTTTTGTGTTATTAACGAATATTTTTTTCATTTCCCTAAGTCCACTGAAAGCTAAATCCGCTCCACTGTGGGTCGTGCGGTCGCTAGCCCCGTACCCCATCCTTAAATTTCGGGGACGCCCCCGAAACGGTCCAACGATTCGCACACAGGAGGTTCCTTAATTTTTTTCATGTGGCGTATTTATATATACATATATGTAGATAGATAATGACTTAAATACATAGACTTTGCCGCTGTTCAAACGTGTCTGAATTAAAAAACTCAACATAGATAATCATTAGCGCTTCATTTGCTCATCCACGTTTTAGTCGATGAAAATGACGAAATAATTAAAAAAAAGCCCCGAACACACAGTAAATGAGATAAAATGTTTTATTAAACCATAAAGAGGTACAATGTAAATATTTCAACATAATATCACACACACACGTACACACGTTCTGAACAAGTGTGCTGCCATATTCAACAGCTCGATTAATGAGGATACTTTGTCCAATGGCTCAATGAGTGAGTTTCCTTGTCAGCATGTTGACGAAGTGTGTAATTGAGAGTGTGTGTGCGTATCTGTGATAGTGTACGGTGCTTTGTGACACAGTATATTGTTGATGGACGAATTGCCGAAGGCATTTTAAAATACGCAACAGGGGAGCCATTATTATTTCGTTAAATGGGCATTTCCTCCACTAACATGCAGACGACCGGATGTCTGAATGAATGGACAGTCTGCTTAACAAGTATCTTACCGCAATAACAAAAGGCATACAAAAAAAAACTGGAATACATAAAGACGTTGAAGATTAATACAATATATTTTAATAATAGGAAATATTCCGTCCAGGAATAATAAAACAAAAAAAAAAACAAAAAAAAAATTAAAAAAATTAGAATACAAACAAAAAATTAATAAAAAGTAAAACAAAATGAACAAAAAAGACTAAGTAAATAAAAATAAAAAGTAAAAATTAAAAAATTAAATAAAGAAAATAAAAAATATAACAAATTAAAATTAATGAAAAAAAAAGAAAATTAAATAAAGTAAAATGAAAAAAAATAAAAAAAAATTTAATAAAATAGAAAACGAAAAAAATTGAATTAACTAAGACAATTAATAAAGTAAAATAATAATAAGTAACAAAAGAATAATTTGATAAAAATGATTCGACTGGTAAAAAGTCCACAAAAATTTTGTTATTTTATTTTATTTTTATACCTTTCATGAACATGAAATGGTATTATAACTTTGGTCCGATGTTTGTAAGTATGAGAAGAAGAAGAGATAGACCCATCAATAAGTATACCGAAATGATCAGGATAACAAGATGAGTTGATTTAGCCATGTCCGTCTGGCCATCTGTCCGTCTGTCTGAAAATCATCGAGATGGGATAAATATTTCACATAGCCCCCATACAATCGATTGTTCCGATAAACGGATTTTGGGCTATAACTCCTTTAATTTAAGAGCTAGGAACGTGAAATTTTGTAAGTATTGCTATTTTTATATGTGAAATATCGGTGTTGAAAATCATCGAGATGGGATAAATATTTTACATAGCCCCTATACAATCGGTTGTTCCGATAAACGGATTTTGGTAGATAACTCCTTTAATTTAAGAGCTATTAACGTGAAATTTTGTAAGTATTGCTATTTTTATATGTGAAATATCGATGTTGAAAATCATTGAGATGGGATAAATATTTCACATAGCTCCCATACAATCGATTATTCCGATAAACGGATTTTGGGCTATAACTCCTGTAATTAAAACGTAGGAACGTGAAATTTTGGAAGTATCGCTATTTTTATATGTGAAATATCGAACTTGAAAATCATCGAGATGCGATAAATATTTCACATAGCCCCCATACAATCGATTGTTCCGATAAACGGATTTTGGTAGATAACACCTGTAATTATATAGGTAGGAAAGTAAAATTTCGTAGCTACTGCTATTTTAGAATGTGGAATGTCGATGTTAAAAATCAATGAGATTGGACCAATATAACACATCGCCCCCGTAACTCGATAGTTCCGATTATTTCGGAATGAGCTAAATTTAAATTCACACAGGTTTTACTGGGATCAAACAGTGAAAATCGTGACGCTTATTCATGAAAGGTATTTAGCCTTCGCCACAGCCGAAGACAGCTTTCCTTACTTGTTTTTATTTCATTTTATTTTAGTCGGTTTTATTTTTTTTATTTTAAGTTGTTTTGTTTTTTATTTCAGTTTGTTTTATTTACGCAGGCGCGAGCTGAATCGACCCGGCAGTGGCAACTACAATGGAGCAGCAATGCTGCTGGATGTGGACCAGGGTGTTAATCCCCGAACTGGAACCATGGCTGAATCGGCCTCATGGAGAATTCAACTTCTACCTGACCCAATTCTTAACCGGACATGGTTATTTCCGTGAGTTCCTCCACAGAATGGGTAAGGTTCAAACCCCAAACTGCACCTACTGTGGAGCCATAGACGACGTACGTAGGCGAGTGGAAGAGACAATTTGCGAGCTTTCCCCGGGCAGTTTCATTCGCAAAATGACCTTCGAAATTGCCAGATGGGATATACGTGCGGAACGTCCTCGTTGCGTAACGGGAAAACGGTTGTCTAGCCAGTTAGCGTGGAGTAGCCACCGGGCTCACGTAGCGCGCTTCCTTACCTGAAGTAATACCAAGCGCGGTCCAGGTAAGGAAGAATGTGCTGGCCTTGGGAGGTTAGGTTTAGTGCGGCATACCTTCAGACAAGAAGGGAGTCCATACTCGCTAGAGCATCTACAAATGAGGGCTTAAACCCGGTTAGTGCACAAAGCATTTACCCCTCCTACGAACTCAAAAAAACAACAAGTGAGGAAGTCAAAGTTCGGGCAAACCGAACATTAAATACCCAGCGGTAGTTTTCAGAGCGGGATAACAGTGATTTTATCCAGTTTCATCAGGTATACTCCCAACGATACAAGTATGCTTTGTTCCAAATTTCATCGTTTTACCGTAATCATTTTTAAAGTAACAACCAGTCGAATTTTCAAAAATGCCTCCGAAAAAAGGGGGCGTGGTTATCATCAGATTTCGCCCATTTTCAATAGCAACCTACCTTGGACAGAAAGTAACCTGTGTACCAAATTTCATGCAAATATCTCAATTTTAACTCAAGTTATGTCAATTTATGTGATTTTCGAAATTTTCGATATCGAAAAATGGGGCGTGATAATCATCCGATTTCGCCCATGTACCAATTTTCATGCAAATTTTTCAATTTTTACTCAAATTATTTCAATTTATTTGATTTTTAAAATTTTCGATATCGCAAATTGGGGCGTGATTATCATCCGATTTCGCCCATTTTAATAGCAACCTACTTTAGCCAGAAAGTAACATGTGTGCCAAATTTCATGCAAATATCTAAATTTTTACTCAAGTTATGTAAATTTATGTGATTTTCGATATCGAAAAAGAGGCGTGATTATCATCCGATTTCGCCCATTTTCAATAGCAACCTACCTTGGCTAGAAAATATCTAAATTTTTACTCAAGTTATCGTGTACACAGGCAAACGGACGGACGGACAGACGGACGGACATGCCTTAATGAACTTTTTTTCCAATCTAAGTTAAGTTAAATTGAGTTAATTCTTTAGATGTGGTAATTCAACATAAATTAAGGTTATAAAGTTAAAATAATTTGAGATAACTTTTGTTAAGAAATGTAGTAAGTTAAGTTAAATTGATATATCGACTAAGTTAAGCTGATAACTTAGTTTCATGAAAGGTATATCCTTCCCTCTCATACTTACCTCAAGTTTGTCTCCACCAACTACAATTCACAACAAGTACTTATTATTGTACTACATATGTACAATACAATCCTACAACCATCCCTTTCGTACATCTCCCAACTGATTTGGGTTGTTGTCATCAATCTTATGCTTTGCGCTCACCTTTATTTCACTTTTATTGAGTTGATTATTTGGTTGTTTGTTATTTTGGGACTTCATAAAAATAAAATCAAGTTGAACGACTTCATTCGAAAATAAAACTTAATGGGAATTCGGAAAATAGAAAAGAAAGCAACAAAACGAGAAAACATCCGTAACAATAAACAACAAGAATAATAACTTGTTACTTACAACAATACGTTTAGTTTTTCCAATACACTGGGCGCCGCCAAATTCTTCGATGGCCAGTTTAAGATTTTCGTCGATGCTTGTCCTTTGGGCTTGTTGTGTGCAAAAGACATGTAATGAGTTAAAATGAAAATTAAGAACGTTGTAAAATTAAACAGAAATTAAATTATATTTCTGGATTTTTTTAATTATTTTTATAGCGAATATTGACTTTTTAGTTTGAATTAATTCGACTCAATTAGTGCCAACAATCACGCCAGACTATGGTGATTATTTTAATTTATTCGACTTCTGTACACCAGGGTAGGGTTGGGCAATTTTGAATAAAAAATTATTCAAATAAAAAATAAAAATTATTCATTACACTGTGGTACACAAACGAACTTTTTTTCTGTCCTATGAACCAAATGGACTTTTTCGGAAAGTGGACAAAAAATAAAAGTACACGTGTATCGGAGCTCCATCACGTTGGAACCCGCTTTGAAAAAATTCAAATTTTTTTTGCACTTTCGTCAACTACAAACGACGAGATTGATTGTAGTGAAACTCATTTTTTTGTAGTTCTTATAGTTACTCCGAAAATATAATACATTGTGCAGAAACCAAGCAAACTAAGTAAATTTGAGTTTTTTTTTGTTAAAATATGTTTTAAATCGTTTGTAGTTTTTTATACGAAAAAAAAATTTTTTTTTGCTCCAAAGGTTTCGGAGATATGGCCTAATGCACATCACGCTGGAACCCGCTTTGAAAAAACTCAAACTTTTTTTGCATTTTTGTGAACTACAAACGATGAGATTGATTGTAGTGAAATTCATTTTTTTTTTGCTCCAAAGGTTTCGGAGATATCGAAAACGCATGTTAAAAAAAGGCAGAATTCAGCAATTTGAAAGCACTAAAAGTACTTTTCCTACAACTACAAACGACAAAATTGATTGTAGTGAAATTTTTTTTTTTGTAGCTTTTATAGTTACTCCGAAAATACAATATATTGTGCAGAAACCAAGCAAATGAAGTAAATTTTGTTTTTTTTTTGTTGAAATATGTTTTAAATCGTTTGTAGTTTTTTATCCGAAAAAAAATTTTTTTTTGCTCCGAAGGTTTCGGAGTAATCGAGAACGCATGTCAAAAAAAGGCAGAATTCAGCAATTTGAAAGCACTAAAAGTAATTTTCCTACAACTACAAACGACAAAATTGATTGTAGTGAAATTTTTTTTTTTGTAGCTTTTATAGTTACTCCGAAAATACAATATATTGTGCAGAAACCAAGCAAATGAAGTAAATTTTGTTTTTTTTTTTGTTGAAATATGTTTTAAATCGTTTGTAGTTTTTTATCCGAAAAAAAATTTTTTTTTGCTCCGAAGGTTTCGGAGTAATCGAGAACGCATGTCAAAAAAAGGCAGAATTCAGCAATTTGAAAGCACTAAAAGTAATTTTCCTACAACTACAAACGACAAAATTGATTGTAGTGAAATTTTTTTTTTTGTAGCTTTTATAGTTACTCCGAAAATACAATATATTGTGCAGAAACCAAGCAAATGAAGTAAATTTTGGTTTTTTTTTTGTTGAAATATGTTTCAAATCGTTTGTAGTTTTTTATCCGAAAAAAATTTATTTTTTTGCTCCGAAGGTTTCGGAGTAATCGAGAACGCATGTTAAAAAAAGGCAGAATTCAGCAATTTGAAAGCACTAAAAGTACTTTTCCTACAACTACAAACGACAAAATTGATTGTAGTGAAATTTTTTTTTTTGTAGCTTTTATAGTTACTCCGAAAATACAATATATTGTGCAGAAACCAAGCAAATGAAGTAAATTTTGGTTTTTTTTTTGTTGAAATATGTTTTAAATCGTTTGTAGTTTTTTATCCGAAAAAAAATTTTTTTTTTGCTCCGAAGGTTTCGGAGTAATCGAGAACGCATGTCAAAAAAAGGCAGAATTCAGCAATTTGAAAGCACTAAAAGTAATTTTCCTACAACTACAAACGACAAAATTGATTGTAGTGAAATTTTTTTTTTTGTAGCTTTTATAGTTACTCCGAAAATACAATATATTGTGCAGAAACCAAGCAAATGAAGTAAATTTTGTTTCTTTTTTGTTGAAATATGTTTTAAATCGTTTGTAGTTTTTTATCCGAAAAAAAATTTTTTTTTTGCTCCGAAGGTTTCGGAGTAATCGAGAACGCATGTCAAAAAAAGGCAGAATTCAGCAATTTGAAAGCACTAAAAGTAATTTTCCTACAACTACAAACGACAAAATTGATTGTAGTGAAATTTTTTTTTTTGTAGCTTTTATAGTTACTCCGAAAATACAATATATTGTGCAGAAACCAAGCAAATGAAGTAAATTTTGGTTTTTTTTTGTTGAAATATGTTTTAAATCGTTTGTAGTTTTTTATCCGAAAAAAAATTTTTTTTTTGCTCCGAAGGTTTCGGAGTAATCGAGAACGCATGTCAAAAAAAGGCAGAATTCAGCAATTTGAAAGCACTAAAAGTAATTTTCCTACAACTACAAACGACAAAATTGATTGTAGTGAAATTTTTTTTTTTTGTAGCTTTTATAGTTACTCCGAAAATACAATATATTGTGCAGAAACCAAGCAAATGAAGTAAATTTTGGTTTTTTTTGTTGAAATATGTTTTAAATCGTTTGTAGTTTTTTATCCGAAAAAAAAATTTGGAACAAAAAAAAAATGGTTTCTGCACAATATATTGTATTTTCGGAGTAACTATAAAAGCTACAAAAAAAAAATTTCACTACAATCAATTTTGTCGTTTGTAGTTGTAGGAAAATTACTTTTAGTGCTTTCAAATTGCTGAATTCTTCCTTTTTTTTGACATGCGTTCTCGATTACTCCGAAACCTTCGGAGCAAAAAAAAAAATTTTTTTCGGATAAAAAACTACAAACGATTTAAAACATATTTCAACAAAAAAAACCAAAATTTACTTCATTTGCTTGGTTTCTGCACAATATATTGTATTTTCGGAGTAACTATAAAAGCTACAAAAAAAAAAATTTCACTAAAATCAATTTTGTCGTTTGTAGTTGTAGGAAAATTACTTTTAGTGCTTTCAAATTGCTGAATTCTGCCTTTTTTTGACATGCGTTCTCGATTACTCCGAAACCTTCGGAGCAAAAAAAAATTTTTTTTCGGATAAAAAACTACAAACGATTTAAAACATATTTCAACAAAAAAAAACCAAAATTTACTTCATTTGCTTGGTTTCTGCACAATATATTGTATTTTCGGAGTAACTATAAAAGCTACAAAAAAAAAAATTTCACTACAATCAATTTTGTCGTTTGTAGTTGTAGGAAAATTACTTTTAGTGCTTTCAAATTGCTGAATTCTGCCTTTTTTTGACATGCGTTGTTCTCGATTACTCCGAAACCTTCGGAGCAAAAAAAAAATTTTTTTTCGGATAAAAAACTACAAACGATTAAAACATATTTCAACAAAAAAAAAACAAAATTTACTTCATTTGCTTGGTTTCTGCACAATATATTGTATTTTCGGAGTAACTATAAAAGCTACAAAATAAAAAATTTCACTACAATCAATTTTGTCGTTTGTAGTTGTAGGAAAATTACTTTTAGTGCTTTCAAATTGCTGAATTCTGCCTTTTTTTGACATGCGTTCTCGATTACTCCGAAACCTTCGGAGCAAAAAAAAAAATTTTTTTCGGATAAAAAACTACAAACGATTTAAAACATATTTCAACAAAAAAAACCAAAATTTACTTCATTTGCTTGGTTTCTGCACAATATATTGTATTTTCGGAGCAACTATAAAAGCTACAAAAAAAAAAATTTCACTACAATCAATTTTGTCGTTTGTAGTTGTAGGAAAATTACTTTTAGTGCTTTCAAATTGCTGAATTCTGCCTTTTTTTGACATGCGTTCTCGATTACTCCGAAACCTTCGGAGCAAAAAAAAAATTTTTTTTCGGATAAAAAACTACAAACGATTTAAAACATATTTCAACAAAAAAAAAACAAAATTTACTTCATTTGCTTGGTTTCTGCACAATATATTGTATTTTCGGAGTAACTATAAAAGCTACAAAAAAAAAATTTCACTACAATCAATTTTGTCGTTTGTAGTTGTAGGAAAATTACTTTTAGTGCTTTCAAATTGCTGAATTCTGCCTTTTTTTGACATGCGTTCTCGATTACTCCGAAACCTTCAGAGCAAAAAAAAAAATTTTTTTTCGGATAAAAAACTACAAACGATTTAAAACATATTTCAACAAAAAAAAAACAAAATTTACTTCATTTGCTTGGTTTCTGCACAATATATTGTATTTTCGGAGTAACTATAAAAGCTACAAAAAAAAAAATTTCACTACAATCAATTTTGTCGTTTGTAGTTGTAGGAAAATTACTTTTAGTGCTTTCAAATTGCTGAATTCTGCCTTTTTTTGACATGCGTTCTCGATTACTCCGAAACCTTCGGAGCAAAAAAAAAATTTTTTTTCGGATAAAAAACTACAAACGATTTAAAACATATTTCAACAAGAAAAAAACAAAATTTACTTCATTTGCTTGGTTTCTGCACAATATATTGTAAAAGCTACAAAAAAAAAAATTTCACTACAATCAATTTTGTCGTTTGTAGTTGTAGGAAAATTACTTTTAGTGCTTTCAAATTGCTGAATTCTGCCTTTTTTTGACATGCGTTCTCGATTACTCCGAAACCTTCGGAGCAAAAAAAAAAATTTTTTTCGGATAAAAAACTACAAACGATTTAAAACATATTTCAACAAAAAAAAACCAAAATTTACTTCATTTGCTTGGTTTCTGCACAATATATTGTATTTTCGGAGTAACTATAAAAGCTACAAAAAAAAAAATTTCACTACAATCAATTTTGTCGTTTGTAGTTGTAGGAAAATTACTTTTAGTGCTTTCAAATTGCTGAATTCTGCCTTTTTTTGACATGCGTTCTCGATTACTCCGAAACCTTCGGAGCAAAAAAAAAATTTTTTTTCGGATAAAAAACTACAAACGATTTAAAACATATTTCAACAAAAAAAAAACAAAATTTACTTCATTTGCTTGGTTTCTGCACAATATATTGTATTTTCGGAGGAACTATAAAAGCTACAAAAAAAAAATTTCACTACAATCAATTTTGTCGTTTGTAGTTGTAGGAAAATTACTTTTAGTGCTTTCAAATTGCTGAATTCTGCCTTTTTTTGACATGCGTTCTCGATTACTCCGAAACCTTCGGAGCAAAAAAAAAATTTTTTTTCGGATAAAAAACTACAAACGATTTAAAACATATTTCAACAAAAAAAAAACAAAATTTACTTCATTTGCTTGGTTTCTGCACAATATATTGTATTTTCGGAGTAACTATAAAAGCTACAAAAAAAAAAATTTCACTACAATCAATTTTGTCGTTTGTAGTTTTAGGAAAATTACTTTTAGTGCTTTCAAATTGCTGAATTCTGCCTTTTTTTGACATGCGTTCTCGATTACTCCGAAACCTTCGGAGCAAAAAAAAAATTTTTTTTCGGATAAAAAACTACAAACGATTTAAAACATATTTCAACAAAAAAAAAACAAAATTTACTTCATTTGCTTGGTTTCTGCACAATATATTGTATTTTCGGAGTAACTATAAAAGCTACAAAAAAAAAAATTTCACTACAATCAATTTTGTCGTTTGTAGTTGTAGGAAAAGTACTTTTAGTGCTTTCAAATTGCTGAATTCTGCCCTTTTTTAACATGCGTTTTCGATATCTCCGAAACCTTTGGAGCAAAAAAAAAATGAATTTCACTACAATCAATCTCATCGTTTGTAGTTCACAAAAATGCAAAAAAAGTTTGAGTTTTTTCAAAGCGGGTTCCAGCGTGATGTGCATTAGGCCATATCTCCGAAACCTTTGGAGCAAAAAAAAATTTTTTTTTTCGTATAAAAAACTACAAACGATTTAAAACATATTTAACAAAAAAAAACCAAATTTTACTGCATTTGCTTGGTTTCTGCACAATATATTGTATTTTCGGAGTAACTATAAAAGCTACAAAAAAAAAAATTTCACTACAATCAATTTTGTCGTTTGTAGTTGTAGGAAAATTACTTTTAGTGCTTTCAAATTGCTGAATTCTGCCTTTTTTTGACATGCGTTCTCGATTACTCCGAAACCTTCGGAGCAAAAAAAAAAAATTTTTTCGGATAAAAAACTACAAACGATTTAAAACATATTTCAACAAAAAAAAAACCAAAATTTACTTCATTTGCTTGGTTTCTGCACAATATATTGTATTTTCGGAGTAACTATAAAGCTACAAAAAAAAAATTTCACTACAATCAATTTTGTCGTTTGTAGTTGTAGGAAAATTACTTTTAGTGCTTTCAAATTGCTGAATTCTGCCTTTTTTTGACATGCGTTCTCGATTACTCCGAAACCTTCGAAACAAAAAAAAAAATTTTTTTCGGATAAAAAACTACAAACGATTTAAAACATATTTCAACAAAAAAAAACCAAAATTTACTTCATTTGCTTGGTTTCTGCACAATATATTGTATTTTCGGAGTAACTATAAAAGCTACAAAAAAAAAATTTCACTACAATCAATTTTGTCGTTTGTAGTTGTAGGAAAATTACTTTTAGTGCTTTCAAATTGCTGAATTCTGCCTTTTTTTGACATGCGTTCTCGATTACTCCGAAACCTTCGGAGCAAAAAAAAAATTTTTTTTCGGATAAAAAACTACAAACGATTTAAAACATATTTCAACAAAAAAAAAACAAAATTTACTTCATTTGCTTGGTTTCTGCACAATATATTGTATTTTCGGAGTAACTATAAAAGCTACAAAAAAAAAAATTTCACTACAATCAATTTTGTCGTTTGTAGTTGTAGGAAAATTACTTTTAGTGCTTTCAAATTGCTGAATTCTGCCTTTTTTTGACATGCGTTCTCGATTACTCCGAAACCTTCGGAGCAAAAAAAAAAATTTTTTTCGGATAAAAAACTACAAACGATTTAAAACATATTTCAACAAAAAAAAACCAAAATTTACTTCATTTGCTTGGTTTCTGCACAATATATTGTATTTTCGGAGTAACTATAAAAGCTACAAAAAAAAAAATTTCACTACAATCAATTTTGTCGTTTGTAGTTGTAGGAAAATTACTTTTAGTGCTTTCAAATTGCTGAATTCTGCCTTTTTTTGACATGCGTTCTCGATTACTCCGAAACCTTCGGAGCAAAAAAAAAATTTTTTTTCGGATAAAAAACTACAAACGATTTAAAACATATTTCAACAAAAAATAAACAAAATTTACTTCATTTGCTTGGTTTCTGCACAATATATTGTATTTTCGGAGTAACTATAAAAGCTACAAAAAAAAAAATTTCACTACAATCAATTTTGTCGTTTGTAGTTGTAGGAAAAGTACTTTTAGTGCTTTCAAATTGCTGAATTCTGCCTTTTTTTAACATGCGTTTTCGATATCTCCGAAACCTTTGGAGCAAAAAAAAATGAATTTCACTACAATCAATCTCATCGTTTGTAGTTCACAAAAATGCAAAAAAAGTTTGAGTTTTTTCAAAGCGGGTTCCAGCGTGATGTGCATTAGGCCATATCTCCGAAACCTTTGGAGCAAAAAAAAATTTTTTTTTCGTATAAAAAACTACAAACGATTTAAAACATATTTTAACAAAAAAAAACCAAAATTTACTTCATTTGCTTGGTTTCTGCACAATATATTGTATTTTCGGAGTAACTATAAAAGCTACAAAAAAAAAATTTCACTACAATCAATTTTGTCGTTTGTAGTTGTAGGAAAATTACTTTTAGTGCTTTCAAATTGCTGAATTCTGCCTTTTTTTGACATGCGTTCTCGATTACTCCGAAACCTTCGGAGCAAAAAAAAAAATTTTTTTCGGATAAAAAACTACAAACGATTTAAAACATATTTCAACAAAAAAAAACCAAAATTTACTTCATTTGCTTGGTTTCTGCACAATATATTGTATTTTCGGAGTAACTATAAAAGCTACAAAAAAAAAATTTCACTACAATCAATTTTGTCGTTTGTAGTTGTAGGAAAATTACTTTTAGTGCTTTCAAATTGCTGAATTCTGGCTTTTTTTGACATGCGTTCTCGATTACTCCGAAACCTTCGGAGCAAAAAAAAAATTTTTTTTCGGATAAAAAACTACAAACGATTTAAAACATATTTCAACAAAAAAAAAACAAAATTTACTTCATTTGCTTGGTTTCTGCACAATATATTGTATTTTCGGAGTAACTATAAAAGCTACAAAAAAAAAAATTTCACTACAATCAATTTTGTCGTTTGTAGTTGTAGGAAAATTACTTTTAGTGCTTTCAAATTGCTGAATTCTGCCTTTTTTTGACATGCGTTCTCGATTACTCCAAAACCTTCGGAGCAAAAAAAAAATTTTTTTTCGGATAAAAAACTACAAACGATTTAAAACATATTTCAACAAAAAAAAAACAAAATTTACTTCATTTGCTTGGTTTCTGCACAATATATTGTATTTTCGGAGTAACTATAAAAGCTACAAAAAAAAAATTTCACTACAATCAATTTTGTCGTTTGTAGTTGTAGGAAAATTACTTTTAGTGCTTTCAAATTGTTGAATTCTGCCTTTTTTTGACATGCGTTCTCGATTACTCCGAAACCTTCGGAGCAAAAAAAAAATTTTTTTTCGGATAAAAAACTACAAACGATTTAAAACATATTTCAACAAAAAAAAAACAAAATTTACTTCATTTGCTTGGTTTCTGCACAATATATTGTATTTTCGGAGTAACTATAAAAGCTACAAAAAAAAAAATTTCACTACAATCAATTTTGTCGTTTGTAGTTGTAGGAAAAGTACTTTTAGTGCTTTCAAATTGCTGAATTCTGCCTTTTTTTGACATGCGTTCTCGATTACTCCGAAACCTTCGGAGCAAAAAAAAAAATTTTTTTCGGATAAAAAACTACAAACGATTTAAAACATATTTCAACAAAAAAAAACCAAAATTTACTTCATTTGCTTGGTTTCTGCACAATATATTGTATTTTCGGAGTAACTATAAAAGCTACAAAAAAAAAAATTTCACTACAATCAATTTTGTCGTTTGTAGTTGTAGGAAAATTACTTTTAGTGCTTTCAAATTGCTGAATTCTGCCTTTTTTTGACATGCGTTCTCGATTACTCCGAAACCTTCGGAGCAAAAAAAAAATTTTTTTTCGGATAAAAAACTACAAACGATTTAAAACATATTTCAACAAAAAATAAACAAAATTTACTTCATTTGCTTGGTTTCTGCACAATATATTGTATTTTCGGAGTAACTATAAAAGCTACAAAAAAAAAAATTTCACTACAATCAATTTTGTCGTTTGTAGTTGTAGGAAAAGTACTTTTAGTGCTTTCAAATTGCTGAATTCTGCCTTTTTTTAACATGCGTTTTCGATATCTCCGAAACCTTTGGAGCAAAAAAAAAATGAATTTCACTACAATCAATCTCATCGTTTGTAGTTCACAAAAATGCAAAAAAAGTTTGAGTTTTTTCAAAGCGGGTTCCAGCGTGATGTGCATTAGGCCATATCTCCGAAACCTTTGGAGCAAAAAAAATTTTTTTTTTCGTATAAAAAACTACAAACGATTTAAAACATATTTTAACAAAAAAAAACCAAAATTTACTTCATTTGCTTGGTTTCTGCACAATATATTGTATTTTCGGAGTAACTATAAAAGCTACAAAAAAAAAATTTCACTACAATCAATTTTGTCGTTTGTAGTTGTAGGAAAATTACTTTTAGTGCTTTCAAATTGCTGAATTCTGCCTTTTTTTGACATGCGTTCTCGATTACTCCGAAACCTTCGGAGCAAAAAAAAAAATTTTTTTCGGATAAAAAACTACAAACGATTTAAAACATATTTCAACAAAAAAAAACCAAAATTTACTTCATTTGCTTGGTTTCTGCACAATATATTGTATTTTCGGAGTAACTATAAAAGCTACAAAAAAAAAATTTCACTACAATCAATTTTGTCGTTTGTAGTTGTAGGAAAATTACTTTTAGTGCTTTCAAATTGCTGAATTCTGGCTTTTTTTGACATGCGTTCTCGATTACTCCGAAACCTTCGGAGCAAAAAAAAAATTTTTTTTCGGATAAAAAACTACAAACGATTTAAAACATATTTCAACAAAAAAAAAACAAAATTTACTTCATTTGCTTGGTTTCTGCACAATATATTGTATTTTCGGAGTAACTATAAAAGCTACAAAAAAAAAAATTTCACTACAATCAATTTTGTCGTTTGTAGTTGTAGGAAAATTACTTTTAGTGCTTTCAAATTGCTGAATTCTGCCTTTTTTTGACATGCGTTCTCGATTACTCCAAAACCTTCGGAGCAAAAAAAAAATTTTTTTTCGGATAAAAAACTACAAACGATTTAAAACATATTTCAACAAAAAAAAAACAAAATTTACTTCATTTGCTTGGTTTCTGCACAATATATTGTATTTTCGGAGTAACTATAAAAGCTACAAAAAAAAAATTTCACTACAATCAATTTTGTCGTTTGTAGTTGTAGGAAAATTACTTTTAGTGCTTTCAAATTGTTGAATTCTGCCTTTTTTTGACATGCGTTCTCGATTACTCCGAAACCTTCGGAGCAAAAAAAAAATTTTTTTTCGGATAAAAAACTACAAACGATTTAAAACATATTTCAACAAAAAAAAAACAAAATTTACTTCATTTGCTTGGTTTCTGCACAATATATTGTATTTTCGGAGTAACTATAAAAGCTACAAAAAAAAAAATTTCACTACAATCAATTTTGTCGTTTGTAGTTGTAGGAAAAGTACTTTTAGTGCTTTCAAATTGCTGAATTCTGCCTTTTTTTAACATGCGTTTTCGATATCTCCGAAACCTTTGGAGCAAAAAAAAAATGAATTTCACTACAATCAATCTCATCGTTTGTAGTTCACAAAAATGCAAAAAAAGTTTGAGTTTTTTCAAAGCGGGTTCCAGCGTGATGTGCATTAGGCCATATCTCCGAAACCTTTGGAGCAAAAAAAAATTTTTTTTTCGCATAAAAAACTACAAACGATTTAAAACATATTTTAACAAAAAAAAACCAAAATTTACTTCATTTGCTTGGTTTCTGCACAATATATTGTATTTTCGGAGTAACTATAAAAGCTACAAAAAAAAAAATTTCACTACAATCAATTTTGTCGTTTGTAGTTGTAGGAAAATTACTTTTAGTGCTTTCAAATTGCTGAATTCTGCCTTTTTTTGACATGCGTTCTCGATTACTCCGAAACCTTCGGAGCAAAAAAAAAAATTTTTTTCGGATAAAAAACTACAAACGATTTAAAACATATTTCAACAAAAAAAAACCAAAATTTACTTCATTTGCTTGGTTTCTGCACAATATATTGTATTTTCGGAGTAACTATAAAAGCTACAAAAAAAAAATTTCACTACAATCAATTCTGTCGTTTGTAGTTGTAGGAAAATTACTTTTAGTGCTTTCAAATTGCTGAATTCTGCCTTTTTTTGACATGCGTTCTCGATTACTCCGAAACCTTCGGAGCAAAAAAAAAAATTTTTTTCGGATAAAAAACTACAAACGATTTAAAACATATTTCAACAAAAAAAAAACCAAAATTTACTTCATTTGCTTGGTTTCTGCACAATATATTGTATTTTCGGAGTAACTATAAAAGCTACAAAAAAAAAATTTCACTTCAATCAATTTTGTCGTTTGTAGTTGTAGGAAAATTACTTTTAGTGCTTTCAAATTGCTGAATTCTGCCTTTTTTTGACATGCGTTCTCGATTACTCCGAAACCTTCGGAGCAAAAAAAAAATTTTTTTTCGGATAAAAAACTACAAACGATTTAAAACATATTTCAACAAAAAAAAAAACAAAATTTACTTCATTTGCTTGGTTTCTGCACAATATATTGTATTTTCGGAGTAACTATAAAAGCTACAAAAAAAAAAATTTCACTACAATCAATTTTGTCGTTTGTAGTTGTAGGAAAATTACTTTTAGTGCTTTCAAATTGCTGAATTCTGCCTTTTTTTGACATGCGTTCTCGATTACTCCGAAACCTTCGGAGCAAAAAAAAAAATTTTTTTCGGATAAAAAACTACAAACGATTTAAAACATATTTCAACAAAAAAAAACCAAAATTTACTTCATTTGCTTGGTTTCTGCACAATATATTGTATTTTCGGAGTAACTATAAAAGCTACAAAAAAAAAAATTTCACTACAATCAATTTTGTCGTTTGTAGTTGTAGGAAAATTACTTTTAGTGCTTTCAAATTGCTGAATTCTGCCTTTTTTTGACATGCGTTCTCGATTACTCCGAAACCTTCGGAGCAAAAAAAAAATTTTTTTTCGGATAAAAAACTACAAACGATTTAAAACATATTTCAACAAAAAAAAAAACAAAATTTACTTCATTTGCTTGGTTTCTGCACAATATATTGTATTTTCGGAGTAACTATAAAAGCTACAAAAAAAAAAATTTCACTACAATCAATTTTGTCGTTTGTAGTTGTAGGAAAAGTACTTTTAGTGCTTTCAAATTGCTGAATTCTGCCTTTTTTTAACATGCGTTTTCGATATCTCCGAAACCTTTGGAGCAAAAAAAAAATGAATTTCACTACAATCAATCTCATCGTTTGAAGTTCACAAAAATGCAAAAAAAGTTTGAGTTTTTTCAAAGCGGGTTCCAGCGGGATGTGCATTAGGCCATATCTCCGAAACCTTTGGAGCAAAAAAAAATTTTTTTTTCGTATAAAAAACTACAAACGATTTAAAACATATTTTAACAAAAAAAAACTCAAATTTACTTAGTTTGCTTGGTTTCTGCACAATGTATTATATTTTCGGAGTAACTATAAGAACTACAAAAAAATGAGTTTCACTACAATCAATCTCGTCGTTTGTAGTTGACGAAAGTGCAAAAAAAATTTGAATTTTTTCAAAGCGGGTTCCAACGTGATGGAGCTGTGTATCGGCAGTACACGGCTAAAAAAATGAACCTAAATTTTAAACCCGTATAAAGTTTAATCAATTTTTCAAAACTTTTTGTACAATATTTCATACCGTCCAAATACCTACAAAGATTTTCAATTTCTTTTGGTTTCGATTTAAAATCTAAATGAAAAAGCAGTCTAAATTTTTTATTTTTGTTTTGTTTGAATATAATTGAATTTTGCCCACAAGATTTTCATGTGCGTCATAGCTCAGCAGCAGAGCAGTCGGCTGTGACTCCTGAGCGTTTTCGTTTGAATCCTACCAGCTGCCACATTTTTTTAGTTTTATTTTATTCTTAAAACTTTTCGGTCTAAAATGTAAACTTTTGTGTTTGAACATTCAAATTTATTTTTGAAAGCTTATTCAAGATTGAATTTTGCCAACAACATTTATGTGTGTGATGTAGCTCAGTGGTAGAGCAGACGGGCATGATGCGGGGAGTCTTGGTTCGAATTCCCGCCAACGGCCAAAAAATTTATTTTATCTTTAAAAAATTGTTAAAACATTTCTTGTTTATAATTGAAACCCGATTCATTTAGCCAATTTTCATGAAAACTGGTCTATATTGAATTTGAATCCAAATTTGGTTTTGTCATATATGTAGTCCAAAAAAGTTTAAAATTTAGGTTCAAATTTTTAGCTGTGTAGCGAATTTAACGGGCGGCAAATGGGGCATTGCCAACTGGGCCCTACTAAAAAAATAGGCCAAAAAAGGCCCTAAACCCTTCCAGAGCCAGAAATCTATGTGGATTTATCTGGCTCAAATCATTGTTGTTGCGTTAACATGCAAAATGTAAAGGTACGGGATTGCCTTCTAGTAAAAATGAAACCTGCACACACGCATACACACATTCACATCCCAACCTGCATTTGCAATGAAATCACAGCAATCTTGTTTGAAAAATTTAATTTTGCGAAAAAATATCTGTGTGGTCAAAGCTATGAAGGTGCCCCTGTCATGTCTGGGGGTAGCGGAGGTGTTCAAGTGAAATTAAAAGAATTTCTCGACGACGGCGATGGATCATCGTATATTCATTGTCTCAGTCATCAAATGAACTTAGTTTTGATTCAGGCAGCAGAAAAAATTCAAGTTCCTCAATTAAAGTTTTCTTCGCCACAATTGAAAGCATTTTTGTATATTATCTCGCTCACATCGACGATGGGAAGAAATTTTGAAACAGAGTGAAAGTTCATCACGACCCTCTGACGATTTTGGGGTCAAGCTTCTAAAAGAATTAAAGAAATTTCTGGCAGAACTCATACTAGTCAGGAAATATCCGCTCCATACAGGTTATCATAACCTCTAACGAGATTTTTAGCCGAGCTTCTCTTTCCAACTTGTGGTGTGTTGCTTTTTGAGTTTTCCTACAAGTTGGCGGGCAAAAAACTGCCGACTCCGAACGGCACTTGCAAAGCAAATGAGGGGCGGCCCCGTTTAGAAAAATTATTTTTCTAAATAATTTTTGATGTTACTTTTGCCGGGCATCGAACCGCCACGACTTGGTGTAGAAGGCCGAACACTTAACCGCTACACCACGGCGGCCGACAATACTATCATACAACTAGATTTTTGTGGATGAAATCATACCAGTTAAAAAATACAAAATTCATTCGTTTCGTTTGCTTCTTTTTTCTCTTATAATTCACAGATGCTTTTTCGCGATTGGGTAAATACAAATAGTCGCTGCTTTCTTAGGAATAAACATGAATGTAAAGGCAAATGCTAAAATAAAGGTTGAGTCATGAAAATTCTGGTTGAAATCATACTAGTCAAGGTTCAAAGTTTTTGGACTAGTAAGGGACCAGTATATTTCATACTAATCCTTTTTGGACTAGTATGGGGCCTAATTCATTTTATGGAAATCATACTAGTCCAGGTTGAACTAGTATGGGACTTGTATTTTACAACTAGTATAATTCTAGTATAGCATGACTAGTAGATGACTGGTATGTTCTGGTCGAAATCTGACAATTGACATTTCGTAGGACATCAAACGTAAAAAATACCAGTTGCTTATATGGAAAAAAGACAAAACACTGACTAGTTGGGCCCGGTGCACCAACTAGTTGTAAAATAGTTTTCAACTAGTTGCTTTCGCTACAGGGTAGTTAAACGATTTTTCGGTTTTTTGATGCCTGAAACTTTCAAAAATCTTGAGCAGGATGACTTCAAAAACTATGTTATTCCCTGCAGTCAAATTCCGAACTACTCAGCAAACATACTAGTTCATTGACTAACCATTTCGTGGCATATGCCTACCAGTTCGTTGTTGATTAGTTTTAAAAGCAGTCAATGCCAAACTACTCAGCGAAAATTCTAGTTCATTGACTATACATTTTGTGGCGTATGCATACTAGTTCATTGCTGATAAGCGTTAAACCAGTCAATGCCAAACTACTCAGCAAACAATATAGTTCATTGACTATACATTTTGTGGTGTATTTATACTAGTTCATTGCTGATAAGCTTCAAACCAGTCAAGGCCAAACTACTCAGCAAACAATATAGTTCAATGACTATACATTTTGTGGTGTATTCATACTAGTTCACTTCTGATCACCTTTAAACCAGTCAATGTCGAACGACTCAGCAAACAATATAGTTCAATGACGATACATTTTGTGGTGTATTCATACTAGTTCATTTCTGATCACCTTTAAACCAGTCAATGTCCAACTACTCAGCAAAGAATATGGTTCATTGACTATACATTTTGTGGTGTATTTATACTAATTCATTGCTGATTAGCTTCAAACCAGTCAAGGCCAAACTACTCAGCAAGCAATATAGTTAATTGACTATACATTTTGTGGTGTATTCATACAAGTTCATTGCTGATCACCTTTAAACCAGTCAATGTCCAACTACTCAGCTAACAATATAGTTCATTGACTATACATTTTGTGATGTATTTATACTAGTTCATTGCTGATAAGCTTCAAACCAGTCAAGGCCAAACTACTCAGCAAACAATATAGTTCAATGACTATACATTTTGTGGTGTATTCATACTACTTCACTTCTGATCACCTTTAAACCAGTCAATGTCCAACTACTCAGCAAACAATATAGTTCATTGACTATACATTTTGTGGTGTATTTATACTAGTTCATTGCTGATAAACTTCAAACCAGTCAAGGCCAAACTACTCAGCAAACAATATAGTTCAATGACTATACATTTTGTGGTGTATTCATACTAGTTCACTTATGATCACCTTTAAACCAGTCAATGTCGAACTACTCATTCATTCATATTCATACTAGTTCATTGCTGATCACCTTTAAACCAGTCAATGTCCAACTACTCAGCTAACAATATAGTTCATTGACTATACATTTTGTGATGTATTTATACTAGTTCATTGCTGATTAGCTTCAAACCAGTCAAGGCCAAACTACTCAGCAAACAATATAGTTCATTGACTATACATTTTGTGGTGTATTCATACTAGTTAATTTCTGATCACTTTTAAACCAGTCAATCTCGAACTACTCAGCAAACAATATAATTCATTGTCTATACATTTTGTAGTGTATTCATACTAGTTCATTGCTGATCACCTTTAAACCAGTCAATGTCCAACTACTCAGCTAACAATATAGTTCATTGACTATACATTTTGTGGTGTATTTATACTAGTTCATTGCTGATTAGCTTCAAACCAGTCAAGGCCAAACTACTCAGCAAACAATATAGTTCATTGACTATACATTTTGTGGTGTATTCATACTAGTTCATTTCTGATCACCTTTAAACCAGTCAATGTCGAACTACTCAGCAAACAATATAGTTCATTGACTATGCATTTTGTGGCATATGGATACCAGTTCATTGTTGATTAGCTTTAAACCATTCAATGCCAAACTACTTAGCGAAAATTCTAGTTCATTGACTATGCATTTTGTGGTGTATTCATACTAGTTCATTTCTGATTTCCTTTAAGCCAGACATTGCCAAACTACTCGGCAAACAATGTAGTTCATTGACTGTACATTTTGTGGTGTATTCATACTAGTTCATTTCTGATTAGCTTTAAACCAGTCAATGCCAAACTACTCAGCAACATTATAGTTCTACGCCTAAAAATTTTGTGGTGTATTCATACTAGTTAATTTCTGACTACCTTCAAACTAATCAATTCCAAACTACTCAGCAGACACCTAGCTCGTTTACTATACATTTTATGGATGTTTTTATACTAGTTCTTTGCTGATTACCCTTAGATCAATCAATGCCAATCTAATCAGAAAACATACTAGTATACAACTATAATTTGCTGGGCGAAATTATACTAGTCAGAAAAATCCTGGTTCGTACTAGTATGCAAGTATGTATGAAACTCGGGTTGAAATCATACTACACCTTTTTCAGTTTATATTCAGAAAGTTTTCTGAATATCAATTGTAATTTTCTGAATGTCAATTGTATTTTTCTGAAAATCAAATGGAAATTCTGTAACTGCATTCAGATCTTTTATGATCCCTCTAGATCTTTTATGATCCCATTTTGGCCAGGTTTGTTTGGATGTCCGGCACCCTGGGGATTGTTGCTACTTTTCGTTAGCTTGACGGAGTGTGTACTCCAAGCCAACGAAAGGTGGCAACAATCCCCAAGTTGCCGGACATCCAAACAAACCTGGCCGAAATGGGATCATAAAAGATCTAGAGGCATTCACGCCCTAAGAAGGAGAGAAATCTTAATATTAATAGGTGTTCTAACTGGGCACTGCCTTATTGGTAGGCACGCAGAAGGGGTGCCCTATCGACGATGCTGTAGGAGCTGCAAAGATGATGAGGAAGAGGAAACGGTGAAGCACCTCATCTGCAACTGCCCGGCCTTAAGCGGCGCGGGAACGCGCTTTTTGGGAGTTCCCTTCCTGGATAGTCTAAACCAGACCGCTGGGATTTTCCAAATGGCCGGGTCCCGGGACTGACTTTCCTAGTGCTGGTGGTATCACAACGGGCTTTTCAAAACTGGCCTAAGTGTGCCTCTGCGGCAGCCACTAACCTAACCTAACCTAACTGCATTCAACTGTTTGAACAGTCACAGATTTTTAAATTAAAAAAAAAACTAGGTCCCGCCAACTCATCGGGAAAAAATCAAAGCAGCACACTATAAGTTGGAAGAGAAGTTCGGCAAAAGTCTCGTTCCTGTTGGTATATAACCGCCATTTTTTTTTACGTTGCGGCATAAACTTGAGTATATTGACAACAACAATATAAATTAACTCTACCAATGCTCCTTTAACTCGAGTGTATGGCCCAGCATGAAAGCAGTCTTACTTTGACTCTTTTTGATGTAAAAATAAGACTTAATTTTATCTATATATCATATGTGGGTCCGGAACTCCGCAGTGGACGACTAACTTAACCTTAATTTACCTTACCTAAAAATACAACCCCAAAGCCCCAATTACATAAAACTGTGACAAATGCGCGCCTCGTTTTTGAGCATTTGCAAAAATTTCGCTTCGCTTTGCGTTTAAAAAACTTTGTATGAAAGTGGATCCTACAAAGTTGAATGCAATTGGGCCTTCACCTATATAATCAAACTTGACGAACGCGGAATTTGAAAGGAGCCATTGCAAGTAGAATTCAATAATTAAATTAAAAATACAATAAACAACATAATTTAAAAAATATAGAAAAAAAACTTGTGTTAACTTTACCGAGAATCGAACTCAGAGCCTTTAGCTCATTTTTGGCTGTGTATGAACTAGTATATCAATTGGTATAATGCTGATGCAGAGGCTGACTAGTATACCAATTGGTATGGTGCTGATGCAGAAGAGCACAATTGCTTTTCTTTTTCTCTTGTAACTGCTTCTTTTTTACCTTGTAATTCACAGATGCTTTTTCGTGTTTGGGTAAATACAAATAGTCGCTGTTTTCTAAAGAATAAACTGGTATATTGCTGATGTAGAGGCTGACTATGATACTGGTGCATAGACCGACTAGTATACCAACTGGAATGAATGTCAAATTCGTGGACTAGTATGACAAGTGGTACGATCTGAATGGGCATAATGATTAGTATGTCCTGCCGCATAGACTGAGCAGTATGTCAACTGGTATGATTCTGATGTATATATGAACTAGTATGTCATCTGGTAAGATTCTGATGCATATATGAACTAGTATGTCAAATGGTATATTTCTGATGCAAATTTGAACTAGTATGTCAATTGGTAAGATTCTGATGCATATATGAACTAGTATGTCAAATGGTATATTTCTGATGCAAATTTGAACTAGTATGTCAACTGATATGATTATGATGCTTAAATGAACTGGTATGTCAACTGGTATGATTCTGATGCATATATGAACTATTATGACAACTGGTATGATTCCGATGCTTTTTTTAACTAGTCTGTCAATTGGTATGACTCTGACGCATATATGAACTAGTCTGTCAACTGGTATGATTCTGATGCATATATGAACTAGTCTTTCAACTGGTATGATTTTGATGTATATATAAAGTAGTCTGCCAACTGGTAAGATTCTGATGTTCATATGAACTAGTCTGTCAACTGGTATGATTCTGATGTATATATGAACTAGTCTGCCAACTGGTATGATTCTGATGTATATATGAACTATTCTTTCAAATGGTACGATCCTGACGTATATACGAACTAGTATCTTAAATGGTATGATACTGATGTGTATAATAACAAGTATATCAACTGGTATATTCCTGATGCAGAGGCTGACTAGTCAGCCAATTGGTATGGTGCTGATGCAGAGAAGGACAATTGCCATCTCGTAGGACATCGCCGTGTTAAAAATACCAGTTGCTAATATGGAAAAATTACAGAACTCGAACTAGTTGAAGCCGCCTAGCTGACTGGTATTTGATTAGTATAAAACCAGTTAAGTTGACTGCAGGGATTACTTTATCAGAGTTTTTCACTACTGATTTGAAAAAATGAGCTGGCTGCTTTTACTGACATGTGTTTCACAGAAAATCGGGAGTTTACTGACGACAGTCCATCACAGTATTTAGAGTTTATCATCATCATTTATTGGCGCTTAACCGCCTACGCGATTTTGGCCGTTTCGTATCAAAGCACGCCAGTCATTCCTTTTTAGCGATAACGGACGCCAATTGGAAACCCCAAGGGAGTTCAAGTCATCCTCCAGCTGTTGTTTCCATCTCAGTCGAGGCCTCCCCCTTCCTCTGCTGCCGAATTCAGGCGACGATAGGAAAACCTTCTGTGCTGGAGCTTCTTTGTCCATTCGCATAACATGGCCCAGCCAGCGGAGTCTTTGGGCTTTAATTCGCTGGACTATGGTCAGATATGCGTAGAGCTCGTACAGCTCATCGTTAAATTTCCTTCTATACTCGCCGTTGGCGTCACGGGAAGGACCATAAATCTTCCGGAGAACTTTTCTCTCAAATACTCCAAGGGCCATCTCATCTTCTCTTGACATTGTCCATGAATCTGAGCCATACATCAGGACAGGTATGATGAGAGACTTATAGAGCGTGATCTTTGTTCTTCGAGAGAGGACTTTACTTCTCAATTGCCTACTCAGTCCAAAGTAGCACTTGTTGTCCGCTGGATTTCTAGACTGATATTATTTTCGGTGTTGATACTGGTTCCCAAATAGACGAAGTCCCTCACAGTTTCAAATTTGTAACTATCAACAGTGACATGGCTGCCAAGGCGCAGGTGCGCCGATTCTTTCTTTGATGACAGCAAATACTTCGTCTTGTCCTCGTTCACGGCAAGACCCACTTTTTTCGCTTCCTTATCCAGTCCAGAGAAGGCAGCGCTTACGGCGCGGTTGTTAAGGCCAATGATATCAATATCATCGGCATACGCCAGCAATTGCACGCTCTTGTAAAAGATTGTACCATTGCGGTTTAGCTCTGCTGCTCGAATTATCTTCTCCAGCATCAGATTGAAGAAATCGCACGAAAGGGAGTCGCCCTGTATGAAGCCTCGTTTGGTTTCAAATGGCTCAGAGAGGTCCTTCCCGATTCTTACGGAGCTGTTGGTATTGCTCAACGTCATTTGGCAAAGCCGTATAAGCATTGCAGGGAAGTCAAATTCAGACATGGCGGCATACAGGCAACTCCTTTTTGCGCTGTCAAAAGCGGCTTTGAAATCGACAAAGAGATGGTGTGTGTCGATTCTTTTATCATGGGTCTTCTCCAGGATTTGGCGTATCGTGAAAATCTGGTCGATGCTAGACTTACCAGGTCTAAAGCCACACTGATAAGGTCCAATCAGTTTTTCTACGATGGGCTTCAGCCTTTCACACAACACGCTAGAAAGAACCTTATATGCAATATTAAGCAGACTAATTCCGCGGTAGTTGGTGCGGTTAGCGGGATTGCCTTTCTTGTGGATTGGGCAAAGCACACTTAAATTCCAATCCGGAGGCATGCATTCGTCTGACCATATTCTGCATAAGAGCTGATGCATGCTTTTTACCAGCTCTTCGCCTCCGTGTTTGAACAGCTCGGCGGGTAGTCCGTCTTTTCCAGGCGCTTTGTTGTTTTTGAGCCGGGATATAGCTATCCTCACTTCATCATAGTCAGGTGGTGGGACGACTTTTCCATCGTCAGGGATTGGGGTATCGGGTCCGACGTCTCCCTCGCAATTTAGCAGTGAGGAGAAGTGCTCCCTCCATAATTTACCAGGTCGCCATTATTGTCCTTACAGGAGCTTGCCCCGGTCTTAAAACCTTCCGTCATCCGCCGGATCTTTTCATAGAATTTTCGGGCATCATTCCTGTCAGCCAGCATCTCAAGCTCCTCACACTCACGCCTTTCGGCCTCACTTTTCTTTTTTCTGAAAAGGCGTCTCTCTTCCTTCTTTGCCTCACGATATTGTTGCCATACACTGCGGGTTGCGCCCGTTCGCAACGTCTCCTTGTAGGCAGCGTCCTTTTTTTCGAGGCAGTTTTGCATTCCTCATCGTACCAGTTGTTCTTGCGGGCTCGCTGGAACCCTATAGTGGACTCAGCGGCGGTACGCAATGAGTGAGAGATATGCTTCCATTGCTCGGTTACATCGTTAGGTCGGGGATTGCCCTCTGCTAGCAGGTGTGAGAGTCGAGTGAAGAAATTATCAGCTGTCTGTGTCACGCGTAACTTCTCGACGTCAAACTTTCCTTCCGTTACTGTGCGCACTTTCTTCGTTGCACAGAGGCGTGTGCGTATCTTGGCTGCGACAAGATAATGGTCAGAGTCAATATTGGCACCACGCAGTGTACGCACGTCCAGAACGGTGGAGCTATGTCTGCCGTCAATCAAGACATGATCAATCTGGTTTCTAGTTCTTTGATCAGGGGACAGCCATGTGGCTTGGTGTATTCGCTTATGCTGGAACCTGGTACTACTGATGACCATATTGCGAGCAGCGGCGAAGTCAATCAACCTAGTGCCGTTGGGGGATGTTATATCGTGGAGACTGAATTTTCCAACTGTAGGACCAAAGACTCCTTCCTTGCATAAGTCTGTTCAAGTTTATCGTAGAAGGAGTCCTTCTCTGCGTCGTCCGTCTCCTCAGTCGGCGCATAGGCTTAGATAAATGTTATGTTGAAAAACCTCGCCTTGATGCGGATCGCAGCGAGACGCTCGTCCACAGGAGTGAACGCTAATACTTGGCGGCGAAGTCTCTTTCCCACCACGAATCCTACACCACGCGCTTTGCCGCGTGTCTGGCCACTGTAGTATACGTCAAAAGGACCGATGGTCGTCTTTCCTTGCCCCGTCCATCGCATTTCCTGCACTGCGGTGATGTCGGCCTTTGCGCCAACGAGGACATCAACCAATCGGGCAGCGGCACCGTCCCTTGAAAGGGTCCGGACATTCCCGGTACATGCCCTAATATCCAAATCATTATGCCTTATTCGTTTTGCCGGGTCGTCAACATTAAAGGGGGTTCTTATCCGAGGCTTTGATTTTGTTTTCATTGGAATTAAGTTGTTTACGTGGCGGGTCCCAAACCCAGCGCACAACCCGTTTCAGGGTTTTTGGAAAATATTTACACATTTATATAGCGAGCCGCTTGCTTCAAGACAGACGCCCGCTTGCAGCCGCACCTCATGGTGAACAGACGCTACGCAAAAACCTCGGTGAGCCCTTAAACCAAGTATGTCAGAGTGGCCCCACCGGGGCTCCCTCTCTTTCTGCCGCGAGCCTAGGTAGCTCCCGTTGCCCAGAGTGCACGAACGAGGACGCAAGAGTCGGGATTGAGCAAGGTCACTTAGCAACCACACTCCATTTCACTGGTTCATAGGACAGAAAAAAAATTTGTTTTTGTACCGCAGTGCAATGATTAGGCGTGCCTTGAGCCCACAAAGTTTGCTAAAAATGCTATTTTTCTCACTATAGCTCGCTTAAATTGTTCCAATTACATCCGATATACTCCCTATTATGCTAGTATACACAGAGCCAAAAAGTTCACCTATAATCAAAGAGATCGACGTCTAAAAAAGCTTTTTGGCCGGGGAGAGCGAGTGGGGACAAATTTGAAGAAATTTGTGCTAGGAAATCTTCTAAATTTTAGCTTGAATTTCTTCTCAAATTTATTGAAAAGGAAATCGGCTGAAAACAAGGAGTTAGCTTCTTATTTATGAATTTTTTATGTACTTTTGTAAAAAGTTAGAAGAAATCTGCTTGTTTTTATGAGAAAACCTGTTTAAAGTAAATTAATGAGAAAATCCTCTTATTTTCTCTAGATTCATATTGAATTGATTGAAAAGGAAAACTATATATTTTTAGAAGATCCCTTATTAATTTAAATTCAGGTATGCCTTCTTCGAATGTGTAATTCGACGCTACCAAGCACAAGCACACGATAGCATCATGGTAGAGATCTCCGTTCAGCAGTTAATAATTCTTAGTTCGTTTCGCGGTGAAGGCAATAAGGCAAGTGGACATGTGGTGAGGCAAAAAGAACAAAGGAGTAATTAGACGTTGGCAAGTTAAGTATACGATGGCATGGTAGTGTAGATTAGACTAACTGACTAGACATCTGGGTTGAGCGTTCATTATTTTTTTTTAAATTTGAAATATTAAAAAGAAAATCTTCTTAATACTATGTGATTATCTACTCAGTTTTAATAAAAAGAGACACCCAGTCAAATTAAGACGGGCATCTTATTGGAAAAATATCATAGAGAAATCATTCTGATTTAGAGGGCATTTTATGTGACTTTTTGCTCTGTGTATCTTGTACCAATTTCATCGTTCTACCGTAAAACGTTATGACACGTGAAATTTTCAAATATGCCCCCCCTGAAAAGTAGGCGGTGCCACGCCTACTTTTGAAAATTTATCAAAAAATCATAATAGAATAACTACCAAACTATATGATTTTAGCCATTTCCGTTACCGAATTATATCAATTTAGGTGATTTTCGAAGCTTTCGTTATCGAAAGTGGACGTGGTTGGAGAGCGATTTTATCCAATTTCATCAGGTACTCCCAACGATAATAGTATGCTTTGTGCCAAATTTCATCGTTCTACCCCAATTAGTTTATAAGTTACGACCATTCGAATTTTCAAAAATGCCTCCCTTAAAAGTGGGCGGTGCCACGCCCACTCTAAAAAATTTATCAAAAAATCATTATATACCTAATGACCAGGGGGTTCACCTATAAAATTATATCATTTTAGACATTTCAGCTACCGAGATATGTCAATTTATGTGATTTTCGATATCGAAAAAGGGGGCGTGGTTATCATCCGATTTCGCCCATTTTCAATAGCAACCTACCTTGGCCAGAGAGTAACCTGTATACAAAATTTCATGCAAATATCCCAATTTTTACTCAAGTTATCGTGCACACGGACAGACGGACGGACATGCTTTAATGAACTCCTCTTTTCAACCTAAGAACTTTCATATATGGAACTCTATATCTATCTCGATTATTTCGTGCCGTTACGTAGTACCGTTATGTGGCAAAATTAAAATACCTTGTACTAGTACTAGTACGCTGGGTATAAAAATGACAGGGAAATTTTCACATACACATCTTGTATTCTTTGCCTGACGATTACAGTAGTTTACAAATAACTAATTTGAAAAAATACCAAGATATTTATGTGTATGGGTGAATTGGCACTATTATGTATGCCGAGCTGTGAACATATTTTTAAAAATATTTGTACAAATATACAACAATGAAAGTTAAAGACAGACAGCCGGACAGAAAGATATACAGAGAGACAGACCGACGGACAAAAATTCTAAAGACGGTTGATTTGGACTCCATTTGCTTAGTAATGGCTGATACCACGAATTTTTCTGAATATCTGCCTTATACAGGCATCGACCTGTTACAATTTAGTTAAATTTAGAAATGTTGAAATTTACAAAAAAAAATGGCCAAAAATTCAGTTTTTCTTAGATTTTGGTAATATTATGTTTAAAGTGTTTGTTATTATTAGGGCCTGGATTTATCTAATATCTTTAAACGAGTTAATCTTGTATATTTGTATAATTTGTATTTTTGTATATTTGTATGTTCAGACTATCTCGAGAACCGCTTGACCGATTGGGATGAAATTTGGCACAAAGATAGTATGATGGATTCTAAGACTACCCACTTTAGGGTTGCCACTTGGGGCGGTTTACAGGGTTGCCACCTATCCCTTTTTTTTAATTATGGAGCAAGATATGCCAATATGGGTATCATATGAAAGGTATTTTCGGCGACATACCAAATAAAATATTTTCAAGTAGGGTTGCCACCTAGGGTTGCCACCTTACCGCAGTACTATCTCGAGAACCGGTTGACCGATTTGGATGAAATTTGGTATGGTGACAGTATGGAGGATTCCAAGGCTATCTACTTTAGAGTTGACATTTCGAGTAGTTTACAGGGTTGCCACCTATCCCATTTTTTTTAATTATGGAGCAAGATATGACAATATGGGTATCATATGATAGGTATTTTCGGCGACATATCAACTAAAATACTTCCAAGTAGGTTTGTCACCTAGGGTTGCCCGCACTATATTTCTATATCCGGTACTATCTCGAGAACCGCTTGACCGATTTGGATGAAATTTGGCACAGTGATAGCATGCCTGATTCTAAGACTATCCACTTAGGTGTTGCCACTTGGAGGGCTTTTAAGGGTGGCAACCTATCTCATTTTTTTTTTTTAATATTGAGTAAAATATGCGAATATCGGTATCAAATTAGAGGTATTTCCGGCGACATATCAACTAAAATATTTCTAATTACAGTTGCCATCTAGGGTTGTCACCTTATCGCAGTATCTAATAACTTTAAACGAGCTAAACTTGTATATTTGTATATTTGCATATTTGTATATATGTAGGTCCGGTACTATCTCGAGAACCGCTTGACCGAATGGGATGAAATTTGGCACATAGATAGTATGATTGATTCTAAGACTATACACTTTGGGGTTGCAACTTAGGGTGGTTTACAGGGAGCTAGATATGCCAATATGGGTATCAAATGAAAGGTATTTTCGCTGACATACCAACTAAAATATTTTTAAGTAGGGTTGTCCGCAAAAAGTCCACTACGGCTACGAAAATTTCAAAATTTTAATAATTTGCACACAAATAAAGGACAGTGTAACACATCCTCACAAAGTTGATAAGTAAAGTTAGCACTAAATTGATAGCACCGAGCAAGCTCGGTCACCCAGGTACTATGCACTAATATGACCTAAAAAATCAAAAATATGACCTAAAAAATCAAAAATATGACCTAAAAAACCAAGAACATGACCTAAAAAATCAAAAGAATATGCAAAACACTCTGTGTTTTTTTTTTCATTTATTTTATTAGTTTTTACCATTTTCTAAGATAGTCATCTTAGTGTGAAAGACTCCAAATTAATAAAATATACATACATACATATTAGGGTGATTCAAATAAAAAAAATTTGTTTTTTTATTCGGTCTTACCCCCTGAAACTTTAGGTATTGATGAGAAAATAAGCCTTGCAAAAAATTAGCGCTCTAACTTAACCCTATGGCTATTTTTTTCGCCCTTTCCCATACATTTTGTATGGGGAAAAATGGCATTTTCTTTCAAAGTAAATTTTCTTTAAATTTTTGAAACTTTTTTCAAAATACACTGGTTTACAGCCAAAATGCACCAGAGACGCCATAGTGAAATTCCTATGTAAAATCACCTCCTATTTCCGAAAATCAAGGTTATTTTTACTTGAATGGTACCGTTTTTGAGATATTTACGATTTACCGTTATTTCAAAAAACAAAAAAGATGGCTCCACTTAATCGTGTATATCTCAAGAACAAACTGAGCTCTTCCAAAACGGTTTGAAAAATTTGAAAGCTAATAAAATTTACTATAATCAGTACATACAACACTTTTTGCTAGGTCCTGCAGATTCAAACATATTGAACAATCATTACGGATTTTTTAAATTTTTTTTGTAAAAATATAAAAAAATTTGTACTTTGCGAGGAAGCATCTCGAAAACTTTTTGTTTTTTAGCAGATATTTCCCCCCCCCCCCCCCCCTCTAAGCTCTGTTTTATTACAAAAAAAAAACAAGCTATCAGTGAACAAAATCGATGAACTAATACAAAAGTTATAAGCATACAAGTAAATATATCCATTTAATGCTTAAGTACCCTACTGGTACATATGTGTTAGTATTCGTATATCAGTTAGTTAGCAGGTAGATTTTCGAAAAGTTATTAGATACAAAAAGCTGTTAGTGTCGTTTTCTCAAACCTAGGTACATTTTAAACAAGAGCATATTTTTGAGGCAGGTAGTGTTTTCTTTGTAGAACTAGGGAACCTTTTTGTTTAGGTAGGCTTGAATTTTTACTGGATCTAAGTATAAATAAGAGTACATGCGCCTTGTTCCTTCATAATATCTGCAAGGCTCGCCGCATACTGTTCAGTTTATAATTGCAGTTTATAACCCGTCATTTACTTAAAAATAAAAAATGAATAAAAGGGCGCGAGAGTTTGAGTGTACAAATGATCCAGATATGTTCTGTTTCATCTGCGGTCAATTTATTGTTAAAAGTATGAGACGTGTGTTTTCAAATCCTTTGAAAGTTACATACTATAAGTGTTTTGGAATTGAGCCTAAAAACCATGGACAGCGAACACTGTGTGCACCACATGCCGAGTCGAATTGATTTCTTCGGAAACCGGAACAAAAAGGTACGTTGTAAAAATTAGGAATTTGTTCCCTTTTAATGCATAGCTGACTAATTTCTGAAACTATCTATTTAGGCGACGTGTGAAATTTATTACACCAATGAAGTGGAGGGAACCAACTTGCCATTCAACGGACTGCTATATTTGTACTACAAAAGTACTTGGGGTTGGAAAGTCCAGAAAAGTAACCTATGCGAGCGTATCTACAGTGTCATTACCAGAACTAATTTCAACAGAAGCGACATTGCCAGAATCAAATTTAACTTTAGTTCCGGCTCCAGTTTCATTGTCAACAGTAGTATCTGATTACGCGGCATCATGTTGTACTGAATTTCAAACGGAAAACGAAAGAAATTCTTTGTCACAAGCACAACTCAATGATTGGATAAGGGATTTGGAATTGTCAAACGAAAAGGCCGAACTACACGCCTCTCGAATGCAACAATTTAAATTTGTTTCATCCGATGTTAAGGTAACATATTATAGAACTCGTCACGAAGAATTTTCCAAGTACTATACGAAGGAGGACAGTGTTTGTTACTGCAAAGACATTGCTGGTCTATTCAAACAATTTGGTGAACCATATGATTCAAAAGAGTGGCGATTGTTCATAGACGGCAATAAATTAAGTTTAAAGGCCGTATTATTGCATATTGGCAACCAAAAGCCATCTATCCCGATCGCGCATGCAGTAAATACGAAGGAAACATATGAGATAATGCAAAAATTGCTCAAGTTAATCAAATACGAAGAACATGATTGGAAAATATGTGCCGATCTTAAAGTCGTTGGAATGCTATGTGGTCTACAAAGTGGATACACAAAATACTGTTGCTTTCTATGCAAATGGGATAGCCGAGCTCGTCAAGACCACTACATCATAAAGGATTGGCCAGAACGAATCGAGTTTCAAGTTGGGGTAGATAACATAAAATACACTCCGCTTATAAAGAAGGAAAAAATAATTCTACCTCCGCTCCACATCAAGCTCGGCCTTTGTGAAGGCTTTGGACAAAGAAGGCGAAGCTTTTCATCATTTGAAGACAATCTTCCCAGAGATTTCAGAAGCAAAAATAAAGGAAGGGATTTTTGTGGGACCGCAAATAAGGAAAATGATGACCAATAACCATTTCAAAGAACTATTGTCGTCGTTACTTCTTTTTTAGGCAAACACAAAAGTCCTAACTACGAGATGATAGTGAACGACTTAATCAAAAACTATGCGGAAATGGGTAAATAAAAAAACATATTATAATAAATTATATATTACATAAATTTACATGAGAATATATAGCCATAAATCTGAATTCAATATCTGCTAAAAAACAAAAAGTTTTCGAGATGCTTCCTCGCAAAGTACAAATTTTTTATATTTTTACAAAAAAAATTTGAAAAATCCGTAATGATTGTTCACTATGTTTGAATCTGCAGGACCTAGCAAAAAGTGTTGTATGTACTGATTATAGTAAATTTTATAAGCTTTCAAATTTTTCAAACCGTTTTCGAATAGCTCAATTTGTTCTTGAGATATACACGATTAAGTGGAGCCATCTTTTTTGTTTTTTGAAATAACGGTAAATCGTAAATATCTCAAAAACGGTACCATTCAAGTAAAAATAACTTTGATTTTCGGAATTGAATTTTGAAAATATTTTCTTTCCATTCGATATTAAGTCGTCCACATCACTGAAACGGGTTCTTACATCTTCGGCCACTCGATGCATTGCATGTGCCAAGCAAGTAACGTGCAGTAACTTTGGATAAAATACCTTCAGCGCTTTTGCTGACTTCACCATATATGGAGCTGCGTCAGTGACATATAACAAAATTTTCGACTTTTCCAAGTCAGGGCCCAATAATTGCATGGAATCATCAAATGCTCTTGCAATTGTGGAGTGATTCGTCCGTTCTAGACAAACGACGTTTAATAAAAAAAGAAGAAAAAGAATCGCAGAACATAAAATATTTATACCAGTGACCATAGTATACCTTAGTAAGGATAAACAATGCCAGTGACACTGGCTGTAAGCAACGTTTAAATTCAAATGTAAACGTATGTATGTATAAATGTACAAATCGTACAGGTGTACGGAGAAACATCGTTTTGTCTCATTCTCGCTACCCTGAATGTAATACACACAGTTAGTAGTATAGACTAACTATATACACATATGTATTGGCTAATGCATTATTGGTCTAAAAACATATGTTCGATAAGGCTGCCAACTAATGTAAATGTATTTAACTGAAACGTACCATTTAAGACAAAATATGCAAAAATATGCGCTAACCAGTGGCGTGCCTACGTATATCAATCGAGGCAAGCCCCAGTCTTTATAACCGCAACGAAAGCCCATACTGCTGCCAGAGAACATTTCAGACAAAGAAGAGTTCAGGATATTTATCGACTTTTGCAGACGGGGAAAAACTTAAACTTTAAGGTTCCGCTAATAGGCACGTTATTGTTTGCAGATTTTTTAAGCTTTTCCAATCCAAGGGAAACGTTTTATTCGCATTATTTCCCATTTAGGTACATTGAAGAAGCTAAGAAACCTTAAATATATTTTTTAAATTGTATAGTGCCTAGCAAATAAAAAAAATTACAGCACCTACCACTATTGAATTCTTTTTTTCGACTTTAAAATATGCGCCAATAATTTTTGAGTAGAGCGCTTTGCACGTTAAAATTGTAGATATGTACATACATAAACAAATTTCATTTTCGTTTTATCGTAAGTTTGGCATTTATAGCGTATGGTAACCATTGTTTATCACTATTATTAAGGTATACAATGATGGTAACACCAGCCAGAAGCTGGCTTCAAAGTTTCATATAAAATTACTTCCAAATTAAAAAAAACAAGTAAGGAAAGCTGTCTTCGGCTGTGCCGAAGGCTATATACCTTTCATGAATAAGCGTCACGATTTTCACTGTTCGATCCCCAGTACAGCCTGTGTCAATTTAACTATATTTACTATACACATTACACATCTTTGTTATAATTTAAAAAAAACTTACAAAATAATAGGATCCGAGTTATCGGAACAATCGATTGTATGGAGGCTATATATTATACGTGTTCAATTGTACTGACTTACACTATACACATTACATATGTAGAAAGTACTAAAGGTGCAATATTTTACGTTCCTAACTTTTTAAATGCGGAAGTATTGGCCAAAAAACCTTATATCGGAACAACCGGTTGTATGGGGCTATATGTTATATTTACCCGATCTTCTTGATTTTCCTCTACACACTACATAAATTGAAAGTACTCAAGTTGCAAAATTTTATGTTCCTAACTTTTTAATTGCAGAAGTTTTGGCCAAAAAACTTATATCTGAACAATCGGTTGTATGGGGGCTATATGTTACATTTGCCCGATCTTTTTGATTTTCACTATATACACTACATAAATAGAAAGTACTCGAGATGCAAAATTTTACGTTCCTAACTTTTTAATTGCAGAAGTTTTGGTCAAAAAACCTTATATCTGAACAATCGGTTGTATGGGGGCTATATGTTACATTTGCCCGATTTTTTTGATTTTCACTATACACACTACATAAATAGAAAGTACTCGAGTTGCAAAATTTTACGTTCCTAACTTTTTAATTGCAGAAGTTTTGGTCAAAAAACCTTATATCTGAACAATCGGTTGTATGGGGGCTATATGTTACATTCGCCCGATCTTGTTGATTTTCACTATATACACTACATAAATAGAATGTACTCGAGTTGCAAAATTTTACGATGCTAACTTTTTAATTGCAGAAGTTTTGGCCAAAAAACCTTATATCTGAACAATCGGTTGTATGGGGGCTATATGTTACATTTGCCCGATCTTGTTGATTTTCACTATATACACTACATAAATAGAAAGTACTCGAGTTGCAAAATTTTACGTTCCTAACTCTTTAATTGCAGAAGTTTTGGCCAAAAATTCTTATATCTGAACAATCGGTTGTATGGGGGCTATATGTTGCATTTGCCCGATCTCGTTGATTTTCACTATATACACTACATAAATAGAAATTACTCGAGTTGCAAAATTTTACGTTCCTAACTGTTTAATTGCGGAAGTTTTGGCCAAAAAACCTTATATCTGAACAATCGGTTGTATGGGGGCTATATGTTATACTGGTCCGATCTTGTCAGTTCCGACAAATGATTCCTATATTACAAAATGGTGGCCACATACAAAATTTCAGCCAGATATCTCAAAAATTGAGGGACTAGTTTGCGTTCAAACAGACAGACGGACAGACGGACAGACGGACAGACGGACAGACGGACATGGCTAAATCAACTCATCTCGTCACCCTGATCATTTCGGTATACTTATTGATGGGTCTATCTCTTCTTCTTCTCATATTTACAAACATCGGACCAAAGTTATAATACCATTTCATGTTCATGAAAGGTATAAAAACAATTGCTTCAGCACGCAGATTCGTACTGGTTTTGAAAGCCCCGTAAAAGCCAATAAGTAAAAGCGAGATGGCCGTCCTTGCCTGCGGTTTAAGGCTGTTTTAAGTAAGTAAGAAAGAGATGGCCATGACGCACTGAAATAATTTTATGTAAATGAGCTATCAGCCGGCAGGTGGCAGGAAAAGCTGTAGGTATGTTTCTATGATATTAGCAGCTATTAGGTAGAAGGTGGCAGGCAGGGAAATAAAAACCGGATATCCTTTTAAGAACCCAAATAAACATATTGCAGCTCATAGGGGATTAGCTAGGCAAGCCGGGCTTTTCGGCTTATATGGAAGGCACGCCACTGGCGCTAACAAATCAATGCAATTTTTACACTTACTTCTCGATTCGCAAAATCGTATATTTTTCAAGTTCCTGCGACTTACGAAAAAAAAAAAATGCAACTGCATGGAAATCCGGGCCCTAGTTATTATGCACACAAATTTTAGAAAAAGTTCCTGATTTTTAAAATCAAATTTTTTTTCAAAAATCGTAAAAATTCCACTAAATTTCGACTTTGACCAGCTATTGCTCAGCGATGATTGGTCCATCCCTACATATTATACGTCGTTGGAAGCGTATTTTAATTTCCTTTCGAACAAGGTATCGCTTGCTTCCATCGCTTCTGTATCATTGCCGAAAAGAATTTTTGAATGAAGTGATACCTGAAAAAACACAAAATTCGACGATGGCCGGAATCCGGACAGTTATGGTTACCTCTGCATAAGATGTCAACCAACTACTATCTAACTACTTTTCAACCAAAAAATAGCCAAAAGATAAATTCATTTTTTTTTATAACTTTTATTTATTTACTTTAAATTTTATTTTATCTTTTCCATTCCTTTTTAATTCCCCCATTTTACTCTATGTGTATCAAATTTATTCTTTAGAAACCAATACCGAAAAAGCACCTGGAAATTACAAGCTAAAAGACGGAAGCGAACGAAAAATTAAACATATTTTCGGACTCCTCTGCATGACCTCTGCATGATTTGTGGCGTAGTTAGACGTTAGTTATTCCTCAGTTAAAATGCACTATTTCCTACAATTGTCACAAAATAGTTATTTATAAGCTAGATGTTTTTTTGCAATTGACATTTTTTTATCGTAGGGTAATGTTACGAAAAACTAATACAGAGCAACATTGTTCATCAGATATGTCACTAGAATATTTGTGAATAAAGTTTTTCTATAAAATAAATATTACTGAAGTTAAGAACAATTTAAGCGAGCCTAATCTTGGCTTGCGTTACTTATTGACGCTTAACCGCCTATGCGATTTTGACCGTTTCGTATCATAGCACGCCAGTCATGCCTTTTTAGCGATAACTGACGCCAATTGGAAACCCCAAGGGTGTTCAAGTCATCCTCCACTTGTTGTTTCCATCTCAGTCGAGGGCCTAGACTCGAGGCCTCCCCCTTCCTCTGCTGCCGAATTCGGGTGTCGATAGGAAAACCTTCTGTGCTGGAGCCTCTTTGTCCAATCGCATAACATGATTCAGCCAGCGGAGCCTTTGGGCTTTAATTCGCTGAACTATGGTCAGGTCTGCGTAAAGCTCGTACAGCTCATCGTTAAATTTCCTTCGATACTCGCCGTTGGCATCACGGGAAGAACCATACATCTTCCGGAGAACTTTTCTCTCAAATACTCCAAGGGCCATCTCATCTTGTCTTGACACTGTCCATGATTCCGAGCCGTACATCAGGACTGGTATTTTGAGAGAGGACTTTACTTCTCAATTGCCTACTTAGCCCAAAGTAACACTTGTTGGCAAGAGTGATTCTCCGTTGGATTTTTAGACTGATATTTTTTCGGTGTTAATGCTGGTTCCCAAATAGACGAAGTCCCTCACCGTTTCAAAATTGTAGCTATCAACGGTGACTTGGCTGCCAAGGCGCAGGTGCGCCGCCTCTTTTATTGATGACAGCAAATACTTCGTGTTATCCTCGTTGGCCGCAAGACCCATTTTTTTTTGCTTCCTTATCCAGTCCAGAGAAGGCAGCGTTTACGGCGCGGTTGTTAAGGCCAATGATATCAATATCATCGGCATACGCCAGCAATTGCACCCTCTTGTAAAAGATTGTACCATTGCGGTTTAGCTCTGCTGCTCGAATTATCTTCTCCAGCATCAGATTGAAGAAATCGCACGAAAGGGAGTCGCCCTGTCTGAAACCTCGTTTGGTTTCATATGGCTCAGAGAGGTCCTTCACGATTCTGACGGAGTTGTTGGTATTGTTCAACGTCATTTGGCAAAGCTGTATAAGCTTTGCAGCTTGAGCTTTTTTGGCCGATGGATGTGTTATTTTCTTTTAGGATATGTACCCTTAATATCGCCAGAGCCAGCTAAAATTGACAAACAAAAAAAGGATACAAAATTACGTATTTTCAGTACCAGGTTTTTAATACTAGGTACTCCCTATATGATTTACTATTTACTTTTAAACAAACTACTCTCTTTTACATTTAAAACGCCAACTATTGCGCAAAATCGAAACACCAAGCAAGCTCGGTCACCCAGTACTAGTCATTTATTGCAAAAGATAACAATATTATCATATTTTAGAACAAACTGGTAGCAACCTCGATTTGGCTACAATCAGCCTTCAATAAATCCAAAAATGTTAAATTAAATATATAGAGCGAGATCCCAGGGCCGCCAGACATCACTTATTTTCTGATGGATGAAACCAATACTGCTGGATAGTCCTCCCCGAATCTAGAACGGATGTGAAAATTTCCAAGCTGTACCTAGGCCTCGGGCCTGGAAATCGGGGTCAAAGTCTCAAAAAAATGACCCTAACTTCACTTATTTTCTGATGGATGATTTTCACATATTTGTCGTAGATTACCACCCCGCGTCAGTATTAAGTGTTGTTAGGCCCGTACCATGGTCTAGGCTCCAGCCAGACACCCCAATCTCGCGGATTTTCCTATGGAAAATAATTCCGTTTTAACAATTTAACGGATAAATTTGGCTGCTTTTAACTTCCCAATTTTTCCCCGTTTATTGTAGAACACTGCCCTCAAGGATCTTACACACGTGTCACAGAACACTACCTTTAAGTAGAATCAGACATCATCCCATGACAAAAACTTCAGCCAGACACCTCAAAGTTCGGGAACTTTTCTGTTCCTATTACTTCGCTTTCTCTTGTTCAATCAAGTTTGTCCAACTTTTACTGCTTTTAAATGACGGATCTTTACACATGTGTCGTAGGACACTACCCCAAGTAGTATCATGTATTTTAAGCCTTCGTCCCATGGCAAAAACTTCAGCCAGACACCTCAAAACTCGAGAATTTTTGTAATTCTTACAGCGATTTCACTTGCTTAAGCGAGTTTGTTCAACTTTGGCGATGTTTCAATGGCGGATCTTTGCACATTTGTCATAAAACCCTACCCGTAAGTAGTATCAGGCATTTCCAGACTACATCCCATGAAAAAAAATTCAGCCCGACACTCCAAAGCACGGGGACTTTTCATCATTTTTAATGCGCTTAGACATGTTTAAGCGGGTTTCAACCACTTTGGCTGCTTTTAAATGGCGGATCGTTACACATGTGTCGTACAACACTACCCTTAATTGGTATCAGTCATTTTTAGACTTCGCCTGATGAGAAAAACTTCAGCCAGACACCTCAAGCTAAGGAATTTTCCTAATTCTTACTGCCTCTTCACTTGTTTAAGCGGGTTGGTCCAATTTTGGCTGCTTTTAAAGGGCAGATCTTTTCACATGTGTCGTAGAAGACTACCCTTAAGTGGTATCAGACATTTTTAGACTTCGCCCCATGACAAAAACTTCAGCCAGACACCCCAAAACTGAGGAATTTTCCTAATTCTTACTGCCTTTTCACTTGTTTAAGCGGGTTGGTCCAACTTTGGCTCCATTTAAAGGGCAGATCTTTTCACATGTGGCGTAGAAGACTACCCTTAAGTGGTATCATCCATTTTTAGACTTCGTCCCATGGAAAAAAACTTCAGCCGGACACCTCAAAGCTGAGGAATTTTTAGAATTCCTACGGCGCTTTCACATGTTTAAGCGGGTTGTCCAAATTTGCTTGATCATGTCCTATGGAGATCAATTCTATCCATTTTGGTCATGGGATGAAGTCTAAAAATGCCCGACTTGAGGGCAGTCTTCTACGACGCATGTGAAAAGATCTTCCCTTTAAAATCCAAAGTGGGACCAACCCGCTCAAACATGTGAAAGCGCAGCAAGAACTATCAAAATTCCTCAGTTTTGGGGTGTCTGGCTGAAGTTTTTTCCATAAGACGAAGCCTAAAAATGCCTGATACTACTGCTAGTGTTCTGTGACATGTGTGGGAAGATCCGCTATTTAAAAGCAGCCAAAGTGGGCCTAACCCGCTCAAACATGTGAAAGCGTAGTAAGAATTATGAAAATTCCTCAGTTTTGGCGTGTCTGGCTGAAGGTTTTGTCATGGGGCGAAGTCTAAAAATGTCTGATACCACTTAAGGGTAGTATTCAACGTTATATGTGAAAAGATCTGCCCTCTAAAGCCAAAGTTGGACCAACCCGCTTAAACAAGTGAAAGCGCAGTAAGAATTAGAAAAATTCCTCAGTTTTGGGGTGTCTGGCTGAAGTTTTTGCCATGGGGCGAAGTCTAAAAATATCTGATACCACTTAAGGGTAGTCTTCTACGACACATGTGAAGAAATCTGCTCTTTAAAGGCAGCCAAAGTTGGACCATCCCGCTTAAACAAGTGAAAGTGCAGTAAGAATTAGGAAAATTCCTCAGCTTTGAGGTGTCTGGCTGATGTTTTTGTCATGGGCGAAGTCTAAAAAAGACTGATACCTATTAGGGGTAGTAGTGTTGTACGATTTAAAAGCAGCCAAAGTTGTTTAAACCCGCTTAAACATGTCTAAGCGCATTAGAAATGATGAAAAGTCCCCGTGCTTTGCAGTATCTGGCTGAAGTTTTTGTCATGGGATTATGTCTGGAAATACCTGATTCTACTAAAGGGTAGTGTTCAGTGACGCGTGTGTAAATATCCGCTATATAAAGGCAGCCAAAGTGGGACCAACCCGCTGAAACATGTGAAAGCGCAGTAAAAATTATGAAAATTCCCGTGTTTTGAGGTGTCTGGCTAAAGTTTTTGCATGGAACGATGTCTAAAAACTCTTGATAATACTTGAGGGCAGTGTTCAACAAAAAGTGGGGAAAAAATGGGTAGTTAAAGCAACCAAAGTTGGCCAAATCCGTTAAATTGTTCAAACGGAATTAATTTCCATAGGAAAATCGGCGATATTGGGGTGTCTGGCTGGAGCCTAGACCATGGTACGGACCTAACAACACTTAATACTGACGCGGGGTGGTAATCTACGACAAATATGTGAAAATTATCCATCAGCAAATAAGTGAAGTTAGGGTAATTTTTTTGCGACTTTGACCCCCGATTTCCAGGCCCGAGACCTAGGTACAGCTTTGAAATTTTCACATTCGTTCTAGATTCGGGTAGGACTATCCAGCAGTATTGGTTTCATCTATCAGCAAATAAGTGATGTCTGGCGGCCCTGGGATCTTGGTCTAATAACTTTCAAAGAGAATGGCACAATAATAAAGTACAGAGCGCCTAGGGCGGGATGGCGCATTGGGATCGTAGTCGACAATTATTCACTCACTGTCTTCTAGTTTCGATTTGAGTTTATATAGGCCCGAGTGTGTATCTAAATTGATTGCAATCTAATTGGTTCCAAAGAAAAAGCATATCATCAATTCTATTGCAACCAATGATTGTAGGTCGTGTTCTCAGCAGCTGAGAAGCAGGTGATTTGGAAATTTTTCATCAACCTCCATAAGGTTAACACAGCTTTGGTTGGACACTGAGGTGCCCCACACGTGCTCATATTGGTCAATACCTTCTGAGCCTACCCTTAGCATAGGGAGATTAGTCTTAGTGATTGTGAGAAGTCAATAACTGGACAGAAGGATCTCGACACCTGACAGGAGTTGGCGTCAGGTCAGCGCCTGGTTGTCTGATCCAAGTTTCAAGTCATCAGGTGGAGACTGCAAGTTGATAGCGGATTTCCAAAGTCCTTATTTGCACATGATTCGGAGTGATGTTGAATCGGACTCCCAAAGATTTCTCTATTCTAGAGCTGGCTTCGTAATATGATCAAGTCGTTGTCAATGTTCGCCAAACATTGGGGGGTGGGTACAGCAGGGAGCGTGAGTACAACAGCTGAGAGCTCGAACCACTTTAGGGATGAGACTAAAGAGGGGAAAGGGAAAAGATCCTGTAGCGCTACGGTAGCGGGGGTGTTGGAATTTTCCAGGAGTGCATTAAGCAGCTCTAGTCGCTCACTTGCAAGCAACGAAGCAACAACGTACGCTGTACCACTCTCTGACTTACATTTTTTGGCTAGTGAGCGAATGAGCATAATAAGCGAAAAATAGCGAAACAATCTGCGTGAATTGCGGCGACATTAAGCGGTGGGGCCTGTTGCAAGTCGCTTTTGCTGAAATATTTTCGCGTTCGAATATTGAGGGAATTTTTCGCAAGTCTTTCTATTATGCTGTTTAAATTTTTTTCACAAAGCACGATTTTATAGCCTCAAAAGTATATCATGTGGAAGTCTCTCTTTGCAGGATAGTACCAAAATAAGGCACAGCCTTAATTGCACACACATGTTAACCAGTAGATATGTAATTGTCCATAAGTTCCTGAAAGTAGTTACCACAACTCTTTTAGATAATAGACGAAAATTGACTGCTGCAGGATTTAAGTGGATGACGACATATGTGACTAGTACTCAGTTTACCATCTGTCCAAAAACAAACGTGGCGTGATGTACTTAATCGAATGCAGGTGTTGCCTGGTCTGCATTGTTAACGAACAAAAACTGTTGTAACTCTTTAATTAACACAACGCCACACTGTTTGAGCGTGAACATTCCAAAAAACACGCACTTGTGAGGTTGAATGAATGATTAAAGTTTTTTCACGTAAATGTTGGATGTGTGTTGACGGACTTTTTAATATGGCAGAACATATTTAGTGAGAGGTTGATGTGTATCTACATAATCAGACTATCATCAACTGAGTCTCTCTGTAATATGTTAAGTGAAATTGACACTGCACACCAACAAGAGCTTACATAACTCTAGGATACATGTGCTTAGTGAATGGATGACCGAAAGAAAAGTCGCTTGTAAAACTAACATTTCTGCTTTATCAATTTAACATTTCAGCAAAAAATGTCGTTCAATATTAATGAAAATTATCAAAAAAAACAGGGTTCACGTTAAATTGATACAAAAGTTGCTGAATCAACATTAGCATATATGAGATTGTCATATCAATTTCTCATGTTAATAATACATTACATCGAAAAGTTTTATTTAACATTAAAAATGATGTAAACAACCGCACACAGAAAAATTTCTTACATTTTTAGTTAACATGATTCATGTTAAATCAACATGAACACCTCTTGTACGTAAAACAAAAACAATTTCGGAAAATCAACACGAACATTTTAACATGAAGCGTATGGTTAAAATAACATGAAGTACTTCTGCATAAGAATTACATTAGTGTGTATCCCTTACACTATATTCGGTTTGTTTTAACATGAACAAGTGTGTTTTCGACTGCCATCTATTCCCCAACATTTTAACATGAAGCGTATGGTTAGAATAACATGAAATATTTCTGTATTAGAATTACATTAATGTGTATCCCTTACACTATATTCGGTTTTTTTTAACATGAACAAGTGTTGTTTTCGAGCATCATCTGTTCCCCATCGAAGCTTGTGAACAGAATTGTTCTCAAAAGAACAGAATTTAAGTCAGTGTGTAGATACCGACTTGATGAAAAGTTGTAGATATTATAAATAATTAATATATTGTGAAATTTATAGTTTCTTAACTTGCGAATAAGTAGTGAAGTTTTGAAAAAAGTTTTGGGTCAGTAATTTGTGTTGTTTTTCATATTTTGTAAACGTTTCCTGCTAAAACACGTCCAAAAATGTCGGGTAGGTTAAAAACAACGCGCACTATAAAAAAAATACCATGGAAACGCTTTAGGATTAGGGATACCGGGTAGAAAAGGCGTCGTTTGATACTTATCCCTACATTAATTGGACGTGTGCTACCAGTTTTACAATCGCTTGGATAATTTAAAGAGCTTTCAATGAAACAATTTTTATTTAATTTTCAGATTGGGGCTTGTTGTTGCTGTTTTCGATGCAGAAGTTGCCAATGATTGCATTAAAATAAGAATATGTATATGTATGTACATATGTGTACTTTTATTACTTAACATGCTGATCGTGTTAATTTAACATGATGATCGTGTTAATTTGACATGATAGATCGTGTTAATTTAACATGATGATCGTGTTAATTTAACATGATAGATCGTGTTAATTTAACTTGATAGATCGTGTTAATTTAACATGATGATCGTGTTAATTTAACATAATAGATCGTGTTGATTTAACAATAAAAACATGTTGAATTAACATGACAGATCGTGTTAATAAATTATACAAGCATTATATTCTTTCATACCTGAAAATATGTATGTTAAAGGTTTTCGATAAATGAATTAACTAAATAAAAATTATTAAAAAAATCAAAAAGAAGGTGTTTTATTTTAAGGGCTAATTTAACAATAAAAACCTGTTAAATTAACATGATAGAAAAATAATAACCTGAAAAAGTGTTAAAAAAGTGTTGATTCAACATGAAAATTTTTCTGTGTGCGGTTTCACGTGAAATTGATAAAAAAAACTTGTTGAGCCAACATTAGTAAGTCATATCACTGTCATATCAATTTCTCATGTTAATATACATTTAATCTCACATACTGTTAATCTCACATTTGTATAACATCCTCATGTTAAAATGGCATAAGCCGCGCTGCAGTTGACATTCATCATGTTCATAACCCATTTCGAAAACCTGCTTCACGTAAAAATGATATGGAAATATACTACCATTTGTTTCATTCTAAAATGAAATGAGCCGCGTTACAGTTGACACTCGAGTTCGGGCGTGCTGGGAATATACATATCGCTCATTTGCTGCAACGTCGTCATAACTCAAAAAATTTGATATCAGAGAAAACGCATTTTTAGTTTTTGAATTAATGTATATTTATATGGGATATGTAATTAAAGCAAAGGCTTCTATCGCGATGCTGCGTGAAATGTTAAAACCTCGAATATAAAACTTTGTCAGTTGATCAAAAATATTGTTTCCGACATATTAGTGATGTTAACTCAAAATTTGGGTTTTTTGAGTTATGACGACGTTGCAGCAAATGAGCGATATATAAACAAAAATAATTAACATAAAAACAATTGTAAAAGTGAAGTGAAAACAGCAGCGCAAGAGGAATTGGTGCTTCATTTGTATTACATTTAATGAGGAGCAACTGAAATAAGATATAAGAACTTTTAGTTCCTGTGAAATGCATAATAAAAGTCTGTCTAGAATGTAATTTTATGTGCTTCCAAAAATGTTAATGTGTGTTTTTTTAAAAAATGTTAATAAATTGATTTAAAATAATATCATTTTGATGTGATTCTCATTTAAAATATAAAATTTTAGAATGTAGATTCAATGTACCTACATATAAATGTAGATGAATACATTTCATGTCAATTATACATGAGCATCCCTTCAACAATACATGATGGTCATGTTCCTTTTATGTTTTGCTGTATGTTTTTACGTTTCATGTCAATTATACGTGAGGATGCCTTCAATAATACATGTTGGTCATGTTCATTTTACCTTTCATGTCAATTATACATGAGAATGCGTTCAATAATACATGATGGTCATGTTCATTTTACGTTTCATGTCAATTATACGAGATAATGCCTGCAATAATAGATGATGGTCATGTTTATTTGACATTTTCCTGTACGTTTTTACGTAGAAATGATATTTTCGAAATTATAAAATTGACATATTTTCGTTTCAGTTGCATTTGGTAAACAAAAAATGTTAATTTTACGGTGGTTTTTGATATTTTTTTCTTTCGGTGTGTACATATTAAGGTGATTCAAAATAAATATCGACTTGGTCTTACCTCCTGAAAAGTTAGGTGTTGATGAGTAACAGCCTCATTCTCTTTGGCGAACGATAGGCTAAACGAACGATAGCTGCCCGGCCGATATCGTCAGCTATGGGTATTCTGAATGTTACGTTGCAGAATATCGGCTAGCCTTACGTTGATCGCCAACAAATAGAAATGAAATGTCAAATTTAAAACAAAAAGCCCAATTTAAGGAAAAAAGACTAAAAACGCCCGAAATTCCCACTTTCAATACAACACGAAGTACCCACAACGAAAACTTCACTTTATTTCAGATACTTTATTCCATTCTTTTATTACATGTATTTTTGTTTAATTGTATTTGTTTAAATTTTTTTTTTTTAAAATAATTTTTTTGTTGATTCAAATTTATTTTATTTTTATTTTCTTTACATTAGTTTATTTTAAAATATACTTTTTTGTTTAATTCTTCTTATTTATACTATTTTATTTTACTTTGTTTTATTTTATTTCAAGCTATTTTTTTAATGCTATTAGATTTTCCTTTATTTTTAAGTTTTTTATTTGATTTTATTTTAAATTAATTTATTTGATTTTTTTAAATTTGTTTTGTATTATTTTGTTTTATTTTTTTATATTTTTTTGCCTTTTATTTTTATTTTTATTTTTTATATTTTTTTACTTTTGATATTATGTATTTTATAATTTATTTTATTTTATTGTTTTTTTCTTTTATTTTTTAATTTTGTTTAATTTTTTTATTTCATTTCATTTTATTTGGTTTCAGGAAATTATGCGGCTACTGTGTTGTTTTACATCTTTATTAAAAAAAAGATTATTTGATTACAGCGCCAATTTTATATCAATAACGAATGAAATTTACCTATTGTTGGTTTTTGAAACTTCGTTTTCACCTCAACAGCCGATAATTGTCAAAGAGAATACCGATTAACCCCACATCGTTGCGTAAGAGTCAGCTGTTATCGGGTTGGCTATCGTGTTGGCCATTGTTCGCCATTCAGAATAGCAACACACCGACGATGATTGTTTTGGGCACGATGTCGTCAAACAGAATGAGGCTGTAAATAAGCTTTGAAAAAAATTAGTGCTGTAACTTTAACCTTAGGGGTTGCTTTTTTCGCCCTTTCCAATACATTTTGTTTAGGGAAAATGGGATTTTTTCAAAGTGATTTTTCTCATAGGTTTTGAATTTTTTCAAAAAACCTTTACCTTAAAGTGCAGGCTTTGAAGTTTCCAAAACGGAAAGCTGTGTGCGATTATCTCAACTAATAAAATAATTACAACCATTTGTTGGTAAAATCACGTTGAAAACCCACTTTGAAAAAAATTCCACCCTAAGGGCGAAAAATAGCACCGCTAAAGGTTAAGTTATAGCCCTAATTTTTTGCAAGGCTTATTTTCTCATCAATACCTTTCAGGGAGGTAAGACCGAAAAAAAAACATATTTTTTTTATTTGAATCACCCAAAATATACATTAGTGCAGGGTTCGGAATTATTCATTTATGAAGATTCAAGTACGTTCTTTTGCATTCGCATTCACGAACATGAACATTAAAAAAAAATTTTGCATTCTCGTTCGTGAATAAGAACGTATAAAAAAATCCACACCGTTCACGTTCATGAATGCATTCGTGCATCATTCATAAATGCCTTCTCGAATCTGTATATGAACGTACTTCTTGCCGTTCATCTTCATATACGTATGCATATGTGGCGTGAATAATTCACGAAGGCATTTAAGAACGTGCATTGAATGCATATTTTGTATGGCATATTCGCAGAAGGTATACCGACAGGAATGTGTATGTACCAAATTTGGTACTAATGTAACTTTTTTTAGTGTTCATGTTCGTGAATGTGAGTGAAGGAGAGTAAATGTTTCCGAACCCAGAAAAATTTATCAAAAAATCATAATAGAATGACCAGGGGGATACACCTGTAAAATTATATCATTTTAGCTATTTCAGCTACCGAGGCGTGGTTATCTTCCGATTTCGCCCATTTTCAATAGCAACCTACCTTAGCCACAAACTAACCTGTATACCAAATTTTATGCAAATATCTCAATTTTTACTCAAGTTATCGTGTACAAGGACGGACGGACATACCTTAAACAACTCCTTTTTTTCAACCTAAGAACATTCATATATGGAACTCTGTATCTATCTCGATTATTTTGTGCAGTTACGTAGTACCGTTATGCGGACAAAATTATAATACCCTTGTACTAGTACTAGTCGCTGGGTATAACAATACACAGAGCCAAAGTACCTAATAAAATAGAGCAAAAGTGATAAGATATCTGTATGGATTTTTTCAGAAGATGTACTTTATATATTTGTAGAGAAAATCTTATTAATGTTTTCAAAAGGACATGAAATATTATTGTAGAGAAAATCTTATTAATGTTTTTAAAGAGAAATCACATATTATTGAGAAGATTTTCTTTTTAATATTTCAAATTTAAAAAAAAATATATTGCCTTCACCGATAATCGAACTTACAATTTTTGGAATGCTAAACCTAGCTGTTACCATCGGGTACTTATGCTTGCCACCGTCTAATTACTGATATCTGTATAGTTTTTCATATATTTGTAGAGAACATCTTATTAATGTTTTCATAGAGAAATCTTCGAAAATTAAGTTTTCTCTCTTTTACTTTTTTTTCCACATTTCTACGGAAATCTTGTTCTTCCAAATAACGCAAACAAAGAGAAATCGCGAAAAAATAAAAAGAAATGCACTTAATTTTATCAAACAGAACTTTCTAATAAAACCATAGAGATTTCCGTATAGTTTTTTCTTCGTTTCCACCGTTTCGACTACCCCTTTGCCCAAAAACTGTTCATGAAGACAATCTTTTTAATTTTATTAGGCACTTTTGGCTCTGTGTAGCACAATAAATCGTTTCCGCATATGAATTCGCTAAAAGCCTTTTCGATGGACTTCTGGTACTAGGACTAACATATCAGGACCCACTTCATGTTCCGCAAACTGATTGAGAACTTACTCAAGGCGAAATTTCCCAAGCTGCACTATTTTATCGGCAAAAAGGTGTTATTGCGCCTAAAATGTTGTAAGAACAAATTATGATAATAAGTCTTTAAATATTTCAACCACAGTGCTGGCTGGTTATGTAATGCACCTTTCTCTGAAGATGAGTGCTTTATTTAACCAGTTGCATTAGGCACCGAAAGTTGTTCGGCTATTGAAGCAACAAACTTTCAACCATCGAAAAGTAATATCCGCTTTTGTATGGAACATAAAGTTACTGCACGCATACAGTGTACAAACATACATACACATGTACGTGCTATATAGATATGTATATACCAAACAAGCTTTTCTAAGTACGCATTAATATTTTGTTTGGCAAGCACTTTGACAGGTAGGCCAACAACAACAACCAGGCATGTTTATGCATAATTCACCAGCCCGAACTACTACTATACGACATCGTTAATGGTGGCGATGCTAGCAAGTCACTACACACTGCCTCCTTGGAGTCAGAGTCCACTTATGCCCACTTCATGCTGCCACTAGAACGAACGATGCTGCGTAATGGTGCAAATACTTAGATGCTTCATGTTTTATTATCAAAGCAAAAGCGAACATTTTCGCATGCAGAATATACGTAGGTATGTAAATTGTAGCAGGACATGGAGAACGCTACTGTATTTGCTTTTCCTTCCTTCCGCTGCGCTGCAGCAGCATAGCTCGTACGCTCAGTATTCGTTTGCTTAGATGAGTTCAAGCTGTGCTGTAGCTCACCACCTGCAGTGCATAATTCTACAATAATTTTTCATTTCATAAGTTTGTGCACTTTTGCACGTTGCAGCCGGAGCAGTAGCAACACCAAGCAATGGCACGATCCTTTCAACCCAAAAATTAGCGGAAGCGAGAAAGCTGTGGTCGAAAGCAGGATTATATACCTAGTAGTCAGTTTTTAATGTGACCAGTTAAATTAAAAAAGGAAATAGAACAAACGAAAAAAGTGTTAAGCGATGGTTTCCTCGAATAGCGGTGCCGCTATCTAGCTACCGCTACATGCTCACCACTTCAATCAACGTCACCAGCATGACCGCTTTTATGTAAACTCTAAGAACTGAAGCGGTGGACTCTGTTGATATTAAATTATGATTTAGTTTTTTGATTGATGTTTTTTTGTTTTATTTTATGATTTTATGAATTTTTTAAAACATAAACAAGAAATAAACTGGCGTTTCGTAAATCAAATTGAAATATTTGATAGATTTCTCACCGTTATGACAATTACGGTGGGAAAAAACGTTGACGAAAAATTGCCACCGCCATGCCGGCCGCTATGCTTGAATGCTTGCCGCTATATTACATTACGGTGAACTTCACCGTCTTCTTAGTTTACACCCAATTACTTTTACATGGCAGTATTTTTGACAACGTATTTCACCGCTATATAACGAGCGCTATATAGCGTCACCGCTTTCGAGGAAACCAAGCCTTTAGTAAAAAAATAAAAAACATAAGAAAATTAATTGACACAAAGTAAAATAAAATCAACTAAAAAATAAAAAAATTAATTATATAAAAAAAACCTTAAACAAATATAAAAAAATATAGAAAAAAGCAAAGTAAAATAATAAAACGAAATAAAAATGATTTAACTAAAAAAAATTAAAAAACAAAAATAAAATTAAAGGAAAAGAGAAGAAATGGAAAAAATAAAACAAAACCAAAAAAATGTAAGTAAAAAATATTTAAAAAATTAAATTTAAAAAAATTAATAAAAAAATAATAAAAATAAAAAATTGATAAAATAAAAAAAATTTCAAAAATTAAACAAAGTAAAACAAAATCAACAAATAAAATGAGCAAATAAAAAAAAAACAAAAAAATATAGAAAAAAAAACAAAGTAATAAAATTAAACGAAATAAAAAAAAAATAAATTAAAATTAAAGGAAAAGAAAAGAAATGAAAAACATAGAATGAAATTAAAAATTTTAAGTAAAATAAATTATAAAAAATTAAACAACAAAAAAAATAAAGGAAAAAATAAAAAAACATAAAAAAATCGACGAAACAAAATAAAAAAATTTCAAAAATAAATCAAAGTAAAATAAAATCAACAAGCAAAAATGAAAGTAATAAAAAAATAAAATAAAAAAATAAAAAACAGTAAGCAAATAAAATAAAACAAAATAAAAAAATAATCAAAGTAAAATAAATAACCGAAACAAAACAAAATAAAATGAAAAACAAAAACAAATTTACTTAAAAAACGCATGAAAAACATATAAAAAATTAAACAAAAGAGATAAAATATAAAGATAAAACAAAGTAAAATAAAACTAAAAAAATAATATAAAACGAAAAATAGAAAGAAAAAGAAAGTGAATAGAAAAAAAATAAAGCAAATTAAATAAAACCAAGTAAATTACATAAAAGATAAAAATAAAATGAAATAAACCCAAATAAAAAATAGAAAAAAAGGGCAGAAAAAAATTATAAAACCAAACAAAATAAAATAAAAAAAGTTTCAGAAAAAAAATATAAAATAAATACAAAATAACATAAAATAAAATAAAACAAAATAACATGAAATAAAAAAAAATGGAATTAAATAAAATAATACAATCCCGAAAATTGCTTCACAATACCGTCGGTATTCACAGCAATAGACTACAAGTCAAAAGCAACAAAGAATTTAAATGCTATAAATGAAAAAATATTCGTTGCTTCATTAAGCATAGAAGATTTTTTCATAGGTTTAACACCAAGTCCTAAAATTCGCAAATCTTTCATATAAGTTAGCATTGAAATTAAGGAAAATGTTCTATATGGAAGCATAAATATAGGCATAAATGGACACTGTGAAGGGTTTACCTTCAAGCAGGGTAGTGGCCTAAGGTGTTAGACCTTCTAGCATACAAGTCACTACAGTGTTATGAGTTCGACTCCCACAATGCCGGGAAGAAAAGTCCATGAAGAGATGTAATTCCAGTATCATCGAAACATATGTCGGCTTGTCTGGTTCCTGCAGCGCGTAGGTAATTTTTTCTCAAAAAACACATTTTCATACAATCCCGAAAATTGCTTCACAATACCGTCGGTATTTACAGCAATAGACTACAAGTCAAAAGCAACAAAGAGTTTAAATACTATAAATGAAAAAATATTCGTTACTTCATTAAGCATAGAAAATTCTTTCATAGGTTTCACAACAAGTCCTAAAATTCGCAAATCTTTCATATAAGTTAGCATTGAAATTAAAGAAAATGTTCTATATGGAAGTATAAATATATGCATAAATGGACACTGAGAAGGGTTTACCTTCAAGCTGGGTTGCGGCCTAAGGTGTTAGAACTTCTAGCATACAAGTCACTACAGTGTTGTGAGTTCGACTCTCACAATGCCGGGAAGAAAAGTCCATGAAGAGATGTAATTCCAGTATCATCGAAACATATGTCAGCTTGTCTGGTTCCTGCAGCGCGTAGGTAAATTTTTCTCAAAAAACACAATTTCATACAATCCCGAAAATTGCTTCACAATACCGTCGGTATTTACAGCAATAGACTACAAGTCAAAAGCAACAAAGAGTTTAAAATAAAATCAGATAAAACAAAATGAAGTGGAATAAACAAATAAAATAAAATAAACAAAATTAAATATAACACAATATAAAAAAATTAATTATATAAAATAAAATAAAAAAATAAAAAACAATTTAAAAAATAAAATAAAATAAAACAAAACAAAAACATAAAGCAAATAAAAAATAAAAAAATAAAATAAAATAAAACAAAATATATTAAAAATAAAATAAAGTAAATTAAAATAAAATAAAGTAAAATAAAATAAAATATACTAAAATAATTTAAAATAAATTAAATAAAATAGCATAATAATCAAGTTACAGCAAAAAAATAAAAAAAAATAAAATAAATGAAAAAAATTAAAAAAAATTAATAAAATAAAATAGAAAGAAATATATTTCATAAAGAATAAAAAATAAAATAAAATAGAAACAAATATATTTCCTAAAAGATTAACAATAAAAGGAAACAAAAAAAACGGAGAAAACAAAATAAAATAAAATTAAATAGAAACAAATAAGTTCAATAAAGAATAAAAAATAAATTGAAATAAAAAACCGTTTAGAAAATAAATAAAAAATTAAATAAAAAACCCAAAAAATTAAATAAAACCAAATTAAAAAAATATGAATTGAATTGTGTGCCAAACTAACATCTAGATATGAGACCCTTAAAACACAGGTGGCACAAGTCCACCTTTTCTCGAACTGAGATATTCAAGCTTTTGTGTTGTCAACAAATAGGGGGTACCCTTGATTTTACAAGTTAGTTCTGCGATTCATTCGGTTGCTATAGTTAAAGCGTGTGAGCTCGATTCCCGTTGGAGGCAACAAAAAGCAACGTGTCATTTAGAAAAAAACATGCAATTAGAAAGTGGCAAGAAAAAGTAAACGATGGCATAGTAACCACCACCCTGGTTAAGCGTTCACGGGACCTGAGTTCGATTCTCAAAGAAGTCAATATAAGAACTTTGAAAAAATATTTTTTTTTTTTTATATAAAAAAAATTATATTGACTTCACCGAGAATGGAACTCACAACCCTAAGAATATATACTCTACTTTCCTGACTTTTGCGGCTGTAAGCGGGCGTCTGTCTTGAAGCAAGCGGCTCGCTATATAAATGTGCAAAACTTTTCCCTCCCAATCCAGGGTGTTATGCGATACCGTGCCCATTGGACGTTTGCAGCCGGGAGGCAAATCGTGGCTGTAGTCGAACGGAGCCTCACTGATACCGGGCCGCCTCAGGGAGTAACTATGGTCTTACCGCGGTATGGGGCTCTGCCGCGGCGGACGACACACTTCCCCTTACACTACCCTTGACCCTAAGCTGGCCTTGTCCGGCGAGGGGTCGTACGAACAAGATGAAGAACACACAAAATACAAAGCAATTAACGACTTCGTTTACTCCGCAGCAGAGAAGAACTATGCTGGAGCAAGCGAAAACACAACGCCGGAGGACAAACTCCGCCTCAAAGTTAACTGGGAGGCCGACAACGATGGAAACTACGGGTCAGTCATCCCCCAAACTGCTATCAAGTAAGAGTGACTTGATGGGAGCAAGCAACAGTGCGGCTGCCTACGCAGTCAAGCAGAAAACGGCGGAAGCTAAGCTTCCATCAAGCGCTGGTACGAAACCCAATCTCTTCACATCTGGGGCAATGGTCTCACGACCTGGTTTCAGAGTTTCGAAAGAGAAGGACGACGCCGTAAAGGGAGAGACCGTGATGGCAACTACGAGTCTGAATCCCCCCAAAGAGGCATCTCCCCGACGCTTTGCGTACTGGGATAAAAGAAAGGCCGCAAGGATCCTTAAAAAATATGAGGGAGCATCGCAGGAGAAGCTGTCGCCGGAAGAAAGGAAGATGGTGGAGGAAGCGAAAGCTCTGCTACCAAATTTCCAGAGGCCCTATGTGCCTAAGAGGGTGAACGGTAATCCCTTCAAACGCCAGAGATCGGACGGAGAGGTAGACCCCCATCCGAAGCGGCATCAGGTCAACCCCGTAGTGGGAAAACTCAGCTTTGCTGAAGTAACCAAGGACAGAATCCTTATAGGTTTCATTGACCGAGGTAACGACCGTTGGTCCATCCCCAAAGACCAGTGGCTGTATGTCCGGAATGAAATGGGCAGGGCCCTCCTCCACTTAATGCGTGAGTCTCCGGGTAGTCCGCCGCGAGGTACTGACGCGGGCTGGCACCAAGGTCAGATCAAAATATTCGCGTGCGAGGATGCAAGAACTGTCGCACTGTATAAGGCAGCAGTTGCAAGACTGGGTGAAGTCTATCCAGGGGCAAGACTAGATGTCGTCGACTGGAAGGACATTCCTGCTCGGCCAAGGGCAAGGGCATGGATTCCTGCCGTCCCTGCAGAACCCGAGAATATTCTTGAGATGCTGCAGGTCTGGAATCCGTCTCTCCCGACGCAGGATTGGGGCGTCAATCTGGTCGATGATGTGGTTGGGCCCAATAGACAGGTGGTTATCACTCTGAATAAGGAGGCGCTCGAGCCCCTTAAACGGTGCAACGGACGAGTGCATTACGGCTTGGGTCAGATCGTGATCCACGTATACCGTGGCGATGCACAGCGCGCTGCTATTCCGGACGCTCCGGAGGACTCGGAGATCGAGGCATCGGAAGGGGAAGCAGAGGAGTCCGACGCGGAAAGTATGTTATCCGCCACGTCAAATTGCGATGGTGCTGCGAACAACTCGGCGATAGAAGAAAGCCTGCTTGACGAAGAAGGCCTCGACGTCACGATCGTGGCTAAACCTGAGCTCACTAACGTTGATGCTGCTTCAGACAGCAGGGTTCCCGCCACGCCAAATCGTGCAGGTGCTCTGAACAACTCCTCGTTGAGAGACAGCCCCCGGAACAGGCCAGACCTCGACGACACGCTGGCGGCAGGGATGTCTGAGCTCTCTCATGTTGGTGGTGCTTCAGATAAATCTGCACAAATCTAAAGCAGCCTCGGCTGTTTTAAGCAGTCGTCTTTCTAAAGGCGACGTAGACGTGGTCCTTATCCAAGAGCCCTGGGTCAATAGCTCTAGGATCTGTGGATTGGGGACTAAGGGGTACAAGCTCATCCAAGCCAATGATGAGGGCAAGGTCAGAACCTGTATTTTGGTAAAGTCTGAGCTAAACACCTTTCTATTACCCAACTACTCAAATGGTGACGTTACAGCTGCCAGCTTAACAGTCGGCAGCACCAGCCTAACGATGGCGTCGGTCTATATGCCCTATGACGCCGAAGAACCTCCTCCACAAAAGGAGGTGAAAGATCTGGTGGATAATTTCTGTACGGGCCATCTTATTATTGGAGCTGACGCTAATGCTCATCACGTCCAGTGGGGAAGCTCCGATATTAACGCTAGGGGCGAGTCTCTGTTTGACTACCTACTAACAACTAACCTGGTGGTTTGTAACGTGGGTAACGAGCCTACTTTTATAACTAAAGCTCGTAGGGAGGTTATAGACCTCACTGTTTGTAGCGAAGGCGCTTATGAGTGGGTCAGAAAATGGCGTGTTCTTGATGAGCATTCATTTTCTGACCATCGGTACATAGAAATTGTGTTAGACTTTATTGTTGAGCAGCCAGTTATGAAACGAAATCCACGCAACACTAACTGGCAGCTACATAACCAAATATTAGCTAGGGACCTACCAGTATTACCTCCACAAGCCCCCTCATCAGTGGGAGAACTGGATGATCTGGTAACGACCTTTACAACGGCGCTCTCAAATGCCCTAGAGCAGGCTTGTCCAGTACCAAAACCACGCGGCAAACATAGACCCCACTGGTGGTCTTACGACCTGGATTCGTTCCGTATATCATGCAGGAAGCAATTTAACAAGGCCAAGAGCATCGGTACGGAGCCTGAATGGCTCGAATATAAAGCTAAACTGAGGGCCTATAAAAAGGCTCTAAGGCAAGCGAAGAGAACTTCGTGGAGAAATTTCTGCACCGGGGTCGAAAAAGTCGATGATACAGCGAGACTTAGACGAGTGCTATCAAAAACTCAAACAGCCATTAGCTATTTACGGAAGCCTGACGGATCTTGGACCAGCACGGAAGGGGAAACCCTGGAGCTGCTCCTGAACACACACTTTCCGGGGAACTTGTATGATGCACCTGTAGCATCTGCAACAAACCTGGCGGTAAACATACCCATTACGGAGGAAAGGGTAAGGTGGGCAATCAAAAGCTTTGAGCCGTTCAAGGCAGCCGGGCCAGACGGGATTTTCCCCGCACAACTTATAAACACGCTGGAAATATCAGCTAAATGGCTGGTAGTTCTCTATTCAGCCTGCCTGGCTCTTAATTACATTCCGTGCTCCTGGAGAAGCGCCACGGTAGTCTTTATTCCAAAGGCTGGGAAGGCCTCACACTATGAGCCTAAAGACTACAGACCGATCAGTCTCTCGTCTTTTGCACTTAAAACCTTCGAGAGGATAATTAGCGATTATCTCTCCTCTACTATTGATAGCAACCTTATTTCTAGCTATCAACATGCATACACCAAAGGTAAATCAACGGAAACTGCGCTCCACAGCCTAGTCTCTATTGTTGAAAAATCATTGCACGAAAAGGAGTACTGTCTCGTGGCCTTTCTGGACATCGAAGGGGCTTTCAACAATATAAGGCCGGAGGCTATTAACACTGCTTTAACAAACCTGGGCATAAATAGGTCTCTTATTGGACTAATTGATCAACTACTAAAGGGAAGGAAAATAGTTTCTTCACTGGGAACAGTTGATCTTTCACGCTATGTCACAAGAGGAACGCCTCAGGGTGGTGTTCTCTCCCCGCTCCTATGGAACCTCACCGTAAACTCGCTGCTACGAGACACAAGGTGGGGGGCGGGAAGATAGTGGCATATGCAGACGATTTAGCTATTGCATATAGGGGCAAATTCCCACAAACCCTGTGTGACTTGACGCAAGTAGCACTGCGAGAAGTTTCTTCATGGTCCTCTCGCTGCGGACTTAGCATCAACCCGGGAAAGGTGGAGCTTGTCCTTTATACCAGGCGCTACAAGATACCACCGCTGAACCTACCAGAACTAGATGGCGTGCGCCTGAACTTAGCTGATAAAGCCAAATTCCTAGGTACAGTTCTAGATAGAAAGCTTAACTGGAAGGAGAATGTCATCCAGCGCCAGAGGAAAGCGTGCATTGCACTTTACACGTGTAAAAGAGCCATTGGCAAAAAATGGGGGCTCAGCCCCAAAATTTGCAGATGGATCTACACTGCGATAATCCAGCCAATTATGCTGTATGGAGTCGTGGTATGGTGGCCTGCGCTAGGAAAGGCAACAAACCTAAATCTGTTAGGAAAAGTCCACAGATCGAGCATGATCTGTATAAGCGGGGCGTTAAGAACAACGCCCAATGAAGCTCTCCAGGCCATTCTTGGCTTTTTGCCACTCGATCTGGAAGGGTACCGGGCAGCAGCGGCATCGGCTCTGCGTCTAAGGGAAACGTCCGTCTGGGGCGCAAGCACTATTGGACACTCCTGTATTCTAAGATCTTACAGCTTTCTCCCTCTGAGCACAGATCGGTGTGCGACCATAACAGTCGGAGATTGTTGTTTTAGAATAAACATTCCCAGCAGGGAAGACTGGGAGAACATAGATCGGTGTCCCGCTACTAATGGCGGCACTTTTATATACACCGACGGCTCGAAGTTAGACGGCAGAGTCGGAGGAGGGGTTTACTCAAGGGATTTGGACCTAGAACTCTCCTTTAGACTACCTGATCACTGCAGCGTCTTCCAGGCTGAAGTTTCTGCAATCATGGACGCCGTGACTTGGATAGGTAAACGCACCATCGGACAGGATATCTGTATTTTCAGCGACAGCCAAGCGGCCATCAAATCCCTTGGCTCTTACTCGTTCAACTCTGAACTGACGCTCAGCTGTCGTCGATCTCTTCAAGAGATGGCCCAACAGAACCGCGTGAACCTCACATGGGTCCCGGGACACAGGGACATTGAGGGAAACTGTAGGGCAGACGAACTTGCCAGGCAGGGCACGACCAAGCAGATTCTTCAAGATAAAGAGCGCATAGGTATGCCGTTTGCCACGTGCAAGCTAATGCTGAAGGAGCATACACTCCGCGAAGCCAACGAAAGATGGCTACAAGCCCCAGGGTGCCGGATATCCAAGCAAACCTGGCCAAAATGCGATCTTAAAAGATCTAGACACATATACGCCCTAAAAAGGAAGGAAATTTCCATATTAATAGGTGTTTTAACCGGGCACTGCCTTATTGGTAGGCACGCAGCAAGGCTAGGCGTTCCCTACCGACGATGCTGCAGGAGTTGCAAAGATGATGAGGAAGAGGAAACGGTGGAGCACCTCATCTGCAACTGCCCGGCCTTAAGCGGAGCGAGAAGGCGCTCTCTGGGAGTTCCCTTCCTGGTTAGCTTAAGCCAGGTCGCGGAGCTAGACATAAAGGACTTGATGGCCTTCATCAAGTTATCAAAATGGTTCGAGGAGGGGTAGCGGTGCCAGTTAGGAGTGTCAGTCCCGGGTTTCGGCTATATGGAGAGTCCCAACAGCACTGGGATTTTCCATATGGCCGGGCCCCGGGACTGACTTTCCTAGTGTTTGGTGGTATCACAACGGGCCTTTTATTACTGGCCTAGGTGTGCCTTTGCGGCAGCCACTTCTACCTACCTACCTTCGTGACCAAAATTCTTGATTTGGGCTTGATTTAAGTACAAAATTCTTGTTTTTTTTCTGAGTGTACGAGAAACTAGCCGTGTATGCAATGTAGGTCATTTAGCGTTACCCGGGGTGCACCAACGGGGAGGCGACCTACTCTTACTCTCCTTCAGACTACCTGATCACTGCAGTGCCTTCCAGGCTGAAGTTTTAGCAATCATGGACGCCGCGGCCCAAGTCAAGAATTTTGGTCACGAAAGTAGGGTAATACCGAATATTCTTATACGAAGTACAAAATACTTATATCAAGAATTTTTTTCTTAGTTCGAAAATTCTTCTTTCAAGAAGTGTTAGTTTTCCACGCAGAAAACTTAAGTGTATTAGTCTTCGACGCAGAGAACGAAGTGTGTTAGTTTTCGACGCAGAAAACTGAAGTGTGTTAGTCTTCCACGCAGAGAACGAAGAGTGTTAGTCTTCGACGCAGAAAACTGAAGGGTGTTAGTCTTCGACGCAGAAAACTGAAGTGTGTTAGTCTTCCACGCAGAAAGCTGAAGTGTGTTAGTCTTCCACGCAGAGAACGAAGTGTGTTAGTCTTCGACGCAGAAAACTCAACCGGGTTAGTCTTCGTTGGGAGCGACGATATATGACCAACCCAAATTTGGATTCAAATTCAATCTAGACCAGTTTTCATGAAAATTGGCTAAATGAATCGGGGTTCAATCATAAACCAGAAATGTTTTAACAATTTTTTAAAGATAAAATAAATTTTTTGGTCCGTTGGGGGGGAATTCGAACCAAGACTCCCCGCATGATGTCCGTCTGCTCTACCACTGAGCTACATCGCACACATAAATGTTGTTGGCAAAATTCAATCTTGAATAAGCTTTCAAAAATAAATTTGAATTTTCAAACCCAAAAGTTTAATTTTAAACCGAAAATTTTAACTTCCAAACCAAAAAGTTTTAATTTTAAACCGAAAAGTTTTAAGAATAATTAAAAACAAAAAAATATCGCGGCTGGCAGGATTCGAGCGAAAACGCTCAGGAATTAGAGCCGACTGCTCTACCGCTGAGCTATACCGCACATAAAGATTTTGTGGGCAAAATTCAGTTACATTCAAACAAACCAAAAATAACAAATTTAGACTGCTTTTTCATTCAGACTTTAAATCGAAACCAAAAGAAATTGAAAATCTTTGTAGGTATTTGGATGATTTGAAATATTGTACAAAAAAGTTTGAAAAATTTATTAAACTTTATACGGGTTTAAAATTTAGGTTCATTTTTTTAGCCGTGTAATTACATATTTGTTCTAAATGACACCTTGCTTTTTGTTGCTTCCACCGGGAATCGAGCTCTTGACTGCTGCACGGACGTCTCTACCACGAGGCTATCGCGTATTTATGTTTGCTGCTGTCTCATTGCAGCTATGTTCTATTGTTATTTTGAGACAGGGTAGTATATTTTCAAGAAGATGTGTTCTTGTTTTAAGACCACAAAGTGTTTGATTATTTCTTTCATTTCATATCATCTGCATTACAAACCAATGTAATTCGCAGATAGTGTATGGAATTTTCTTAACATAAGTAAAGTTTTCTAATTTATTGATTTGAGTATGTAATAAGTTTTGTTTTACTTAAGAACACTTTTTCTTAATTTAGGTACTTTATTCCTATTTGAAGCTTTTTGCATCTTATTTATTGATTTGAGTATGTAATGGTTTTGTTTTAAGAATAAATTTCTTAATATAAGTACTTTATTCTTATTTGAAGCTTTTTGCATCTCAATTTCAAAAACAAAAACGAAAAATTCTTATTCTAAGAATATTTAAGTACGTAAAATTCTTGAAATTTTAAGAATGGAAAAAGATAAATTTAATTCCGGTCGGATTTAATCTTAGAATTCTATTTTTCTCTGAGTGTAGGATATTGTTATTCTCAGCGACAGCCAAGCGGCCATCAAATCCCTTGGCTCTTACTCGTTCAAGTCTGAACTGACGCTCAGGTGTCGTCGATCTCTATAAGAGATGGCCCAACAGAACCGCGTGAACCTCACATGGGTCGCGGGACATAGGGACACTGAGGGAATTTGTAGGGCAGACGAACTTGCGAGTCAGGGCACGACCAAGCAGGTTCTTCGGGATAAAGAGCGCTTAGGTATGCCGTTTGCCACATGCAAAGATCGAGACACATTTATGGCCTTAGGAGAAGAGAAATCTCCATAATAATAGGTGTATTAACTGGGCACTGCCTTATTGGTAGGCACGCAGAAAGACTATGTGTGCCCTACTGACGATGCTGTAGGAGTTGCAAATATGACCAGGAGGAGGAAACGATGGAGCACCTCATCTGCAACTGCCCGGCCTTACGTGGCTCGAGAATGCGCTTTTTGGGAGTGCCCTTTCTGGTCAGCCTACGCCAGGTCACGGAACTGGACATAAAGGACTTGATGGCCTTCATCAAGCCATCTAAATGGTTCGAGGAGGAGTAACGGTGTCGGTTTAGGAGCGTCACGGGATTCTGCTATGTGGAGAATCCCGATAATACAGGGATTTTCCATATGGCAGGGTCACGTAACTGACTTTCCTAGTGTTGGTGGTACCACAACGGGTCTTTTTATACTGGCCTAGGTATGTTTCTGCGGCAGCCACTTGAACCTAACCTAGCCAGAGACCATTACAACGCCAGGGTATATAATTGTCTCTCTGTTAATACTGTTACTCTTTGCTACGATTACGGAATGCGGATGAAAGGGCGTCAAGATGTTTCGCCAAAGTATATTTAGATAGTGGCGGTAGCAGGAGGCTCCTATTGCCTTTTTCTGTCCGGTGTTGTTGCAGCTGGTTGGTGTTACGAGTTAGTGTTTCCTGGTGGCACTGCATGACATTAAATAATTTCCGCTGCGCTCTAATGACCTTCGTTAACACGATGACACAATCCCAACAAACATCGAGCACCAAAAACTCAAACGTTTGAGAAAACATCTATTCTCAACTTTTTCTCAAATGTTGTTTATATAACAGGATTATTTGTTGAACAATATTAATTTAAAAAATATTATGTAAAATATAACTGCATAAATGGAAACTCGCTTTTTATTAAAATGGGTATTTGTTTTGCATGATTGGCATCTCTGAATAAATATTTCAATGAGAGCATGTGGATTCCATTTCGATCCACTCCGCTCAGTTTGAGAAACGTTTGACAATTCTGCCGTTCTCAATTTGAAAATCAGGGAAAATCCCATATTAAAAATGAGCCTTTTAGGTTGAGAATGCTATCAACGGTTATTTCGCCTCAAATTGAAAACGAACGTTTGAGATTTGAGAAGATGGTTGGTTCTCAAATGCATCTCAAATTGAGATTAGCTAAAAATGTTTGTTGGGATATGTGTACACATGTACATATGTAGGCAACACACACACATTCCTACACTTGACTTACAAAGAAGCAATGGACTTGGCGGAGTTAACCATTCGAGCTATAAGCTAACAAAAATAAACATAAACACACATTCATGCTTACATATTTTTATAGTACAGAATACGCTCACATATTAGAGCTCTTAGTAACTAGAATTTCCAGAAATTAGAATCAACTTTTTGAATACATTTTTTTTTTTTTTTTGGTGCAAAATAGATATAACAAGTAAGGAAGTCTAAGTTCCGAACATTAAATACCCAGCGGGAATTTTCAGAACGGGATAACAATGATATAGGCCCTAGGAGGATTTACATAAACTTTTTACTGCCTTAGCTGTTAACCTTACCGAATTATGTCAATTTATGTGATTTTCGAAATTTTCCATATCGAAAGTGGGCGTGGTCGGGAAGCGATCTCGTGCAATTTCATCACCTGTATTGCTAGTATATGTTGTGCCAAATTTCATGAGTCCGACGTAATAAGTTCAAAAGTTTTGACCAGTCGAATATTCCAAAATGCCTCCCTTAAAGGTGGGCGTTGCAAAGCCTACATCTAACCATTTATCAAAAAATCATAATAGATTGATTGGGGGTTAATCCTACCAAACTATATCATTTTAGCCATTTCCCTTACCGAATTATGTCAATTTATGTTATTTTAGAAATTTTCCATATCGAAAGTGGGCGTGGTCGGGAAGCGATTTCGTCCAATTACATAAGGTATGCTCCCTATTATGCTAGTATACCTTGTACCAATTTCATCGTTCTACCGTAATCAGTTTAAAGTTATGACAAGTGAAATCTTCAAAGATGCCTCCCTGAAAAGTGGGCGATACCACGCCTACTTTTAAAAATTTATCAAAAAATCATAATATAATGACTAGGGGGTTCATCCTACCAAACTATATCATTTTAGCCATTTCCGTTACAGAATTATATCAATTTAGGTGACTTTCGAAGCTTTCGATATCGAAAGTGGGCGTAGTTGGTGAGCGATTTTTTCCTTTTCATCGGGCATACTCCCAACGACACTAGTATGCTTTGTGCCAAATTCCGTCGTTCTGTCGTAATCAGTTTAAAAGTTACGATCAGTCACGCCTACTATAAAAAAATTATAGAAAAATCTATAAAATTATATAATTTTAGCCATTTCAGCCATAAAGGACTTGATGGCCTTCATCAAGTTATCAAAATGGTTTCGAGGAGGGGTAGCGGTGTCGGTTAGGAGTGTCAGTCCCGGGTTTCGGCTATATGGAGAGTCCCGACAGCACTGGGATTTTCCATATGGCCGGGCCCCGGGACTGACTTTCCTAGTGTTTGGTGGTATCACAACGGGCCTTTTATTACTGGCCTAGGTGTGCGGCAGCCACTTCTACCTACCTACCTACCTAGCCATTTCAGCTACCGAGATATGTCAATTTGGGTGATTTTCGAATGTTTCGATTTCGAAAAAGGGGGCATGGTTATCATCCGATTTCGCCCATTTTGAATAGCAACCTACCTTGGCCAAACAGTAACCTGTATATAAAATTTCATGCAAATATCTAAATTTTTACTCAAGTTATCGTGTACACAGACGGACGGACATACGGACGGACGGACATGCCTTAATGAACTCATCTTTTCAACCTAAGAACTTTCATATATGGAACTCTATATCTATCTCGATTAATTTGTACCGTTACGTACTACCGTTATGTGAACAAAATTAATATACCTTTGTACTAGTACCATTACGCTGGGTATAAAAAGGGGAATCCCCAATTTATTCATATTACGCTCGGTAGTCGTTTGATTTTCGTCGCTATCTGTACAGTTTTTTTAGTTTTTGTTTGAATTCGATCGCGTGCACGTGTTTCGGCATTGTTTGCTTAAAAGTCAAAGTCGTTCGCTGAAATGCCAAATAAACGTAAGAAAAATACTTTGCCTTTGGAAAACTTATGTTTTCTCGTTTTTATGGAGAGATTGAATAAGACAAAATTTCATTGTAGGTAGTTTTTCAACGCAAATTGACTCAAATTTTGGGGTTTTATTGAAATAAAAAAAAGCCCAGGAATTACAATTTTTCAGAAATTAGAATCACCCTAAAAACAAAGTGGTTCTAATTTGTGAGAGTCTACTGTATTTACATACTTACAAACTTTACATATGGTTTAGTACATTCATTTTGTTTCACCTCAGAAACACTCTTACACACATTCATTGATTTGTGTCGCTCATTGTTTTTCTTTCATTATGCCATTTTGTTACTTTTATGCATGCAGTGTGAATGTATGTATGTAGCTTTGTCGTTTTGGCTTTTGTATGCGTTCAGAATTGGATATTAGATGCCAGCGTGTTGTTGGGTTTTTGATTGCCTCACTTTAGCTGCAGGTAGTTTATTTTTAATTTTACAAAACACCTTTTGAAGTGAATTTCACACTTATTCGCGGGCATGTATCAACACAAATACATATGTTTTTATGTACTATTTTTATACCCAGCGTACTAGTACTAGTACAAGGGTATATTAATTTTGTTCACATAACTGTACCCGGGTAGAAAATCTGCTAAATTTAGCCTAGGGCCTGACTAGATTTTCTCTTTTAAAATCATGGGCCTGCCAAGGAAAGTTTATGAAGGCCCTTATCTGTTTGTTAATGCTTTTTACTTAATAAAGGGCCTGCACAGAGCCAAAAATCATGGATGATTACTGTGGAAAATGTGATAAACATTTTGGAAGATCTGAACTTCTAATGGTTCCGTGTAGCGGTCTTTGCAAAAAACGTTTCCATCGCTCCTGTTGTGAAGGCCCAATGGCGGAATGTGATATACAATTTTTGAAATCAAATAACCATGTTCGTTATTTCTGCCCTAATTGTGTCAATGGACTGGAAAAATTTTCGAGTGGGCTGGAATCGGTCGTCGACTCCCAAAAGCTTGGTCTTGAGGCGATCATGACTGCTTTCGAGATTAGATTTAAGGATTTAGCCTCTCAAATTAATGATCTCAAGAACATCATTGTAAAATCTGATGGAAGTGAATCCACAAACACAAGCAAAGCTAGTGTAAAAGAAAAAGCGAAAGAAATGGTTAAGGTGAAAACAAAAAAAAATAATAAATTAATTACTAACTTGGCAGCGGAAATTAGTGCGCTAAAAACTGCTGTTGTTAGCTCCGGTGCTTCATCCACTACCAAAACCTCTACCGAAGCCGATCTTTTTTCTTTTTCGCCGCTACCTAGTGGTTCGGGTTCCCTCTCTTCTGTCCCTCCTCCTCGTAAGCCTATTGATGGTGCTGTTACGCCCATTATACCTTCTCTTGTGCTTTCAACTGCCGATTGCATCCGTTCATCTACGTCGGATAATTCTGCTGCTTCTGCTGTTGATAACAACATTATACCGCAACCTCAACCCGCCAATACAGCTGAAAACAACACTGAACCGTCCACTCAATCCGCTATTACTGCAAATGGTGAGTGGCAAACTGTACCGTTAAGAAACAGGCGCACCCGTGATAGAGACAATACCAACAACTCCGATGATAGGAATTCTGCCGTAAATCTCGAGTCTGCGTCAGGGCGTTCGCCCAACCCGGCCCCGCAAACCGATGTTATCAGGATGGTCAGTGGAGTTCCACCGCGAAGGGCTATTTTTGTTTCAAGGCTGCTGCCGTCGTTGACTCGAACAGATATCAAAATGTACGTTTGCTCCAAACTTGGTGTTACCCCTACTAGCAACATCAGTGTCTACAAATTTAACTTCAAGTATTAAAGAGAAGTTTCATCTTTCAGAGACTCAGTTCCTGACTCATTTTTCGACAGGGTACTTGACCCTGCATTTTGGCCTAAACACTCTGTTGTACATTTGTACACAGACAAACAGAAAACTGATTCAAAAAACTGAATAAGTTAACTTCCTTCTCTACTTTTGTTGCCCATTACCAAAATGTCCGTGGCCTACGTTCCAAACTGAATAAAATTTGTCTAAATAGCTTGACTTTTACTGCCCATGTAATTGCTTTTACAGAGACCTGGTTAAAACCAGATAATTTTAATTCTGAGATTTTCTGCAACAATTATGTCGTTTATCGGCGTGATAGTGAAACTAGGGCAGGCGGCGTCCTCATAGCTGTTGACTCAAGTCTTTCATCTGAGTTGGTTGTCTTAGACAATGTGTCCGATATTGAAGTCATTGCAGTTAAAGTTTCAATGCCTGGTTCCTGCTTATTTATTTCCTGCTCGTACATACCGCCTCAATCGAATCTGATTGTATATAATCAGCATAACTCAGTTATTAGAAGTTTGTATTGTCAGTTACGAGATACAGATCGCCTTTTGGTGCTTGGTGATTTCAATTTGCCCTTAATTAGTTGGGTCGGCACAAACGACTCAAACATTTTAACTCCTATCACTCAGCATGATTTCCTCAATGACCTTTCGGACACTTCTCTTGTACAAATCAATAACGTAGGTACAAAATTCTAAAGATAAAATACTGGATCTGGTATTTGTGGACGGCTCCGTAGGGGTCGCTCTTAACGAATTGCTCCATTATCCGTTCCTGAAGATACGCTACATCCTACGCTTGAGATAGCTTTGGACATTGTGCAAACTGGGGGGCTTGGTGCTGCGTATAGTAGTCACCGCCCCTGTACGCGATGGTTCTATAAAACGAACTTTGTCAAGCTTAATGAGTTGATTGCCAACCACGACTGGACGGATCTCTATGCTTGTAAAGACATCGAGTCGGCAACCTCCATTTTCTACAATTCTCTTAACGGGTTTTTCGACAGCTGTGTCCCTCTTCGCTACGTACGGCTAAGCCGCCCTGGTGGTCTAAACAGCTTGTGAGACTCAGCAACATTAAGTCTAGACAATACAAGCGTTTTAAGCGAACAGGAGCATCTGCTGATTATTCCAAATATTTGGTATCGCGCTCCAACCTTCAGTTGCTCAATCAACAGTGCTATAAAGGTTACTTAGAGAGATGTAAAACCAAATTTTTTAATAACCCGAAAAGGTTCTACAATTTTGTCAATTCAAAAAGGAAAACTACTGGATTTCCATCTTCCTTGTTCCTTGGATCTAAGAGTGCCAGTTCGGATCATGACATTTCTGGATTGTTTGCAGAATTCTTTAAGTCGACTTACACATCTAATAGGTTCCAGTCCAGTCCCTACCCTTATAAGTTAGATAGTTCTAATAGCATCCACATACCCGTTTTAGATAAAAATACCGTTCTACAATGCCTTCTGGCATTGAAACCTACATTTTCCCCTGGCCCGGATGTCGTTCCCAGTTGTGTGCCGATTTTTAAACTGTTTGAACTATCTCTTGAATCTGCGGCGTTCCCTACAATTTGGAAGCAATCTTTTATTATACCCTTACATAAAAAAGGTAGTAGGTCAAATGTTGAAAACTATAGGGGTATAGCTAAGCTCTCAGCTATTCCTAAAGCTTTTGAGCAAATAATCACACGCCAATTGCAATACGGGTGTAGTTCTTTACTATCGCAGTGTCAACATGGTTTTGTGCCCCGACGATCAACCCCAACTAACTTGCTTGAGTTGACCTCTCTTTTTATAGACGGTTTTTTGAAAGGTAACCAAACGGATGTGGTCTACACCGATTTCAGCAGAGCTTTCGACTCTGTCAACTATGCGCTTTTAATTCATAAACTTGACTTATTGGGATTTCCACATCAATTATATGGCTTACTAGTTATCTTAAATACAGAACTCAACAGGTCGTCGCCCCAGAGAACGAACGTCGTATGTGAAAATTGACCATTTTCAGGTTTTGATGCAGAATAACTAATTCGGGCCTGATCTTTTCATTTCTGAAATCCGTTTTTTTATATCTTATTTAGTTTTTGAGTTATTTACTGTGCGTTTTGTCGTATGTTACAAAATTGAACAATTTGGGTATGCTTTTTATCGTATGTGCAGAAATATATCACATACGACAAATTTCCATAGAAATTCATTTTTTTAATTAAAATGTTTTTATTAGGTCGCTTTCGTCGTTCTTGTGCCCGGATTTTTGCATTCGATTTTGAACCAACTTCCTGTTGTGCTAGGGTCTTGAAATTTTAACAGCTGAAAATCCTAATTATGGACCGATTTAGCTGATATTTAGCGTGTGTATTACTTAATCAATTTCCAAATGTTCAAAAAAAATTGGACCCGCTAGGTGGCGCGTGAGTCGTTCTATTTAAGAAATGCGAAGGTCTGTTTTCGGTGTCGATTAATTCGTTTTTCAACGAACTTCCCGTTGAGGTAGAATCTTGAAATTTTCATCATCATTTTGTTTAGTCCATAGGCCTAAATATTACGGCACACCCTAGTGCCGGGTAATTCACTTATATTTACCGGTAACAGTGCTTTCCCCTCCGGATAATAGCGAACGCTATTATTCGGAGTTAGGTTCGAAGTAACTTTTCTTTTTTTCTCACTTCACTTATATTTCGTACGCCGACATAGCAGCCCGCAGCCAAGTCACCGAAGGTAAGCTCATTTTAATTCCACTTATTTTCCATAATAAGCAATCAAATTAAATTCTACACATTTTCACGATATTTATTTCCACTACAATTGAATCCCATCCATTGCCCTTTATTTATTTTCTAATAAACACCTATTATAACGTTGAACTAATTCGTTTCTTTTTATTTACGTGCGAGAACCAAATCGGTAGGTACCGCGTAAACATTGGTCCTATCGCGCCAGGAATATTCAAAATCCGGATTTTATGAAACCAGCACCTAATCGGAAATTTTTTACAATATATTTTTAAACACCAGCGCAAATCATTTGGAAATCACCAAACAAATATAATTAATTCAAGCACAAAGACACAAAATTTCGAAGGCACTTCAATTAATAACAAATTCATCTAGCGAGTTCACCAACACACATATACAGTCCGCTATTAACACATTGGTTTTTTCATCCAGCGAGTTCACCAACACATTTATACAATCCGCTATTAACAAATCGCATCATCACATCATCACATCATCACATCAGTTCAGAGTCCTTAATATCACTTTTTCATATTTTCAAATCGTTTTACACAATTTATTAAGGTAAGTGGTTGATTTTGGTGCACACATTTTTTTTTTTTAATACGTCGTAACGTATCGCGAGTGAATTTGTGATATCCATTTGCAAGTCAAAGTAAGTGGAAGTTTTTCGTGTTTGATACACACTTAGCGCCTTTTGACTATCGGTTGAGTCCCCCACCAGTGGTAAGACTTCTCCGACACAGCTCAAGGCAGACAGGCAGATTGAATATTTCTGAACAAGGAATCACTGCACTGTGCAATCTCACTAGGTTTCATATCTACTTGTCCATTTTATATACACTTCCACTTGGTTGATGTATTTGCAAATAAATAGCACAATATTCACTCATCGTTAAAATATTCACTTCAACCACAAGAATACACCTTTCTTCAAAATTAGCACTTGCGTTGGGTGGCTAGTGGTCATTATTTATAGCGACAACAGTCCATTAAATTGTTGCAAAATCACTGAGTATATACACATACTGTATTTATTTACAAGTTTTAATAAATATTATTTACAATTTATCGCAAAATCCATTGCTTTAATTTTTCACTTTGGTTGGCTATTCGGCAGTTTTTACACAGACGTTGAAATTGGCGTTAAGGATACATTATATCCGTTGCCAGATTTTTTATCTATTTTTCCACTTTCAACAATACACTAAATCTGCGTCCAGATTTCTAGCGGCTTAAAATTCACATTAATACAATAAATCTGCGTCCAGATTTCTAGTGCCTTATAATTCACATTGATACATTAAACCTGCATCCAATTTTTTTTATCTGTTTTCACATTCACTTCCATACATTAAATCTCCAAAGAGAGTACTGTGTCACTTTATTTAACTTCGCTTATCTTCAAAGCACGATACACTCCTGAGTCATTACTTCTCGGTCCATTCCTTTAACGATACAAAATATTTAAATTAATTAAGAAAATGGAGACTTACATACGTCAATCCGACTGCATAGTGGAGTTCGAACAAGAATTCAGCTCACAAGCCATAGAGGATATGGATAAGCACACCATTGCATTACAGCAAGAGGAGCTGAAGTCAATGTGGAAGAAGACAAAATCGACTTATGACAGTCTTCTGGCGTCAAACGAAACTTCAAAGGAAAATTTGCAATCCATAAAGCAAAAAAATAAGACTTGTTTTGCATGCTACGCGAAATGCATGGCTGCAATGAATGCTCAAGTCGAAAAAATGGAAAAGGCGCTAATCCCACAGCAGCAAACTACCCAAGTATCTGAATCGACCGGCCGTGAACATAATATTCGTCTCCCACCTTGTGACACTGATGTGTTCACAGGTGATTATATGTCTTGGCCTACTTTTAGGGACATGTTCACGGCTATATATATACTAAATACACGCCTTACCCCGGTTGAGAAGCTGTATCATCTCAACCAGAAAACGCAAGGGGAGGCGAAGGAAATTGTACGTCGGTGCCCTTTGACAAACGAGGGCTTTACTACGGCGTGGAAAAATCTAAGTGATAGGTATGAAAACAAACGTATTCTGGTCAACACGCAGCTAAAATCCCTTTTTAATTTAAAAGCTGTTGAAACCGAATGCGGGACAGCAATCAAACAACTCCAGAGAGACATAAATAATTGCATCTCAGCCCTCCAATGTCATCAAATTGACATATCAAATTGGGATGCAATTATTACATATCTCTGCTCCACCAAATTACCAGAATGCACTCTGGCTCTGTGGGAACAAACCATAGAGGATAAGACAGCGATTCCAAAGTGGGCAGATATGGATAAATTCTTGTCCAACCGTTTTCAAACCCTAGAAACCGTATCTGATATAAAAGGTAGCAAAACTACAAAAGTATCCAAGAACCAACCGAACACGTCAACCAAACTTGGTGTTTACCAAGTGAGTGTTCCAAAACCCATGTGTAAAATGTGCAATAGTGCAGATCACAGATTACGAGAATGCTCGAAATTCAGGGATATGACTCCCGCAAACAGAGTATCGTATATCAAGAGCAATGGTTGGTGTCTGAACTGCCTGTCAGCTGGACACACCGTAACACGCTGCACTAGCCGATACAGATGCACCATATGTCGCACAAAGCACCACACCCTACTCCACCTGGCAGAAACTCAGCCAACACCAACAAACCAAACGTGGCGTCAAAACGCCCCAAATGATGGTCCCTCAACTTCCCAGCAAGCACGAGCACATCAGCAGTCTGGAAATACAAATGACAGAACTAATAACGTTTCGTCACATCACGCTAATACCACTAAAGGCATATTGTTAGGGACCGCACTTGTCAATCTTCACTTTAATGGAGTAAAGTTCTCGGCCAGAGCACTAATTGATTCTGGGTCTGAATGTTCCTTTATCACTGAAAGACTGAAGAGAAGACTAAACCTACCATCTAAGCGTCTGCATGTCCAAGTTTCCGGGATCAGCAATACCCTGTCGGCCCAGGTAAAAGAATCGTGCCTCATTCAATTAGGGTCCCTTATCGATCCTTTAGTCAGCATTGACACAGTAGCCCTAGTCTTGCCTCAATTAACAGGGGATCTTCCAACTTGTCAAGTCAACGCAATGACTCGACAAGAGTTTCCGGATCTGATCTTAGCGGACAAAAGGTTTTTCATAAATGAACCAGTCGACCTCATCCTCGGAGGCGACATTTATCCCCAGATCATACTAGGTGGTATCCGGAAGAACGTCCTTAACACGCTTCTCGCCCAAGAAACTGTCTTTGGTTGGATTTTAACCGGCCGAACCGAAACATCAGAGCCAACCAATACTCGGGTATCATTTTACAGCGAAATAAGTCTCGATAAGCAATTAACTGCGTTCTGGGAGTTAGAAGATGTACCGAAGAAAAGGGCACTTAACGAAGACAATGCTTACTGCGAGACACTGTACAAAACAACCACAGAAAAGAACTCTGATGGAAAATATACCGTCGCTCTACCCTTTAAACAAGATTTCCCCGATAACATCTACTTAGGGCCTTCCCTGAAAAACGTTTGTTCTCAATTTTATCGGAATGAGACACGCTTATCCAAAACACCAATCCTACAGACAGAATACAATAGGGTATTGGAGGAGTATGAGACACTTGGACATATGAAAAGGACACCTACAATCATATCGCCCAACTCCTCCGACTGCTATTTCCTACCACATCACGCTGTGATTAAAGAGGAAAGCACAACCACCAAAGTTCGCGTGGTATTCAACGCGTCATGTCCCACCACCAATGGCATAAGCCTAAATGACGTACTACATACAGGTCCAGTGCTTCAGGCCGATTTAACCATCCTACTACTTCGCTGGCGATTCTTTAGGTATGTCTTTAACAGCGACATCGAAAAGATGTATCGCCAAATATGGGTAAAACCCAATCAAACCCAATACCAGAGAATAGTCTATCGTGCCAACCCCAGCGATCCTATCAAAGTCTATGAACTAAAGACTGTCACCTTTGGAGTTAACTGTGCCCCTTATCTGGCAATAAGGACCCTGTACCAACTAGCCGACGACGTGGAGTCATCACTTCCAATAGCCGCAAATATCCTGCGGACAAGTATGTACGTAGATGACGTGCTGGCAGGGGGTCATAGCATCGAATCAGCGATCAAAGCACGGGACGAAATCACACAAGCGTTACAGTCAGCAGGTTTTTCCCTACGAAAATGGACATCCAACAACCAGAAAATACTGGAAGGAATCCCAAAACCTCATCTGCTCAACGCAGACTTCTTGGAATTCGAAGACGCGAGTACAGTGAAGACCCTAGGCATCCGATGGAACGCGCATGCGGATTATTTCTACTTCATCGCAAAACCAATTGAAAACCACGATAAAATTACAAAAAGGGCAATACTCTCCGCAATCGCCAAACTCTTTGATCCATTAGGATGGCTCGCTCCTGTCATCATAGTAGCCAAAATCCTTATGCAAGGCATTTGGCTGGAAGGGACGGAGTGGGATGAGCCGGTATCTACAGGGATCCTTGAAAAATGGCACAAATTCATGCACGACTACCCCGCAATTAATGATATCCGGATCCCCAGGTGGATATATTTTACACCAACCAACAACGTCGAAATACACGGTTTCTGCGACGCTTCAGAAAAAGCGTACGCAGCAACAGTCTTTCTAAGAGCAAAGATTAAAGATGAAGTCTACACAAACCTATTAGTGGCGAAAACAAGGGTTGCCCCGGTGAAAACCATCTCTTTACCCCGATTAGAGTTATGTGGAGCGGTCTTACTGGCCGAAACCTTGGAATCGGTCCGCGAGAGTCTGAAATTAGGTAATGTTAACACACACCTATGGACGGACTCCACTATCGTTTTAGCATGGATTAGGAAGCCTCCGTGCTCATGGTCAACCTTTGTCGCTCATCGAGTGACGAAAATAGTCGAAAAAGTGGGAAACCAATCGTGGCACCATGTAGAGTCTGCATCCAATCCCGCAGACTTGGCAAGCCGAGGACTACCAGCGAAGGAATTAGTCAACAATTCTTTGTGGTGGCAGGGCCCTTCTTGGCTGCAAGAAGACAAGACAGAATGGCCTATTCAAGAAGAGGAGTACCACACAAACATCGAAGAAAAAAGGGTCCATGTTCACGCAACTACGCAGATAAAATTACAAGATAGTGTCCTCGACCGGTTTTCCGATTGGTCGAGAGCTGTGAGGGTCCTGTCCTACATAGTGCGTTTTTACCAACGAACCCACCCAAAAACGAAGGCATCCTTCAAAGTCGAGTCCGACCGCATCTCGCCAGCCGAAATTAAGTCTACGACTCAACGTCTAATCCACATTTTTCAAAACAAACATTATCCCAAAGAGATAGCCAATATCAAGTCAGGGAAACCCATCGGTGAAAAAAGCGAAATTCTTCCCCTGAACCCATTCATCGATAAAGATGGCCTCTTGAGAACGGGTGGTCGCCTGGCAGCATCGCAAGATTTGTCCTACTCCGAGCGCCACCCTACTATCCTTCCGTATAACTGTCGGCTTACCCGCCTTCTAGTCCAGTTCGTCCATACAATATCCTTGCATGGAGAGAACCAACTTATGTTGCGTCTCCTCCGTACGCAGTACTGGATCCCGAGGGTTAAAAATATGATCAGGTGCGTTATATATAATTGCAAAATCTGCACTATGTACAGAAAGCGATCCCACAGTCAACTTATGGGGGACCTTCCCTCAGAACGGACTACCTTTTCCAGAGCCTTCACCAACGCCGGAGTGGATTTCGCAGGCCCTTTTGACATCAAATCCTATAGCGGAAGAGGTTGTCGTATGTCAAAAGGCTATGTCTGCCTATTTGTGTGCTTTTCCACAAAGGCCATTCACTTGGAAGCGACTAGTGACCTCAGCACTGCCTCGTTCCTGGCTGCCTTCGATAGGTTTATTGCCCGAAGGGGATGTCCAATGAACATCTACTCCGACAACGGAACCAATTTTGTCGGAGCTTCGAGAGCTCTCCGCTCAGAATTCAAAGCTTTTCTAGCTGAAGCTCGCAACCAAACCTTATCTAAACACAGCCATCAAAACCTTACATGGCATTTCATACCGGCAGGCGCCCCTCATATGGGCGGACTCTGGGAGGCAGGAGTTAAAAGCTTCAAAAACCACTTCAAGAAGATCGCCTCGGATCACAAGTTCTCTCTTGAAGAGTTTAACACCCTACTCTGTCGAATAGAAGCCTGCCTCAATTCACGACCGTTAAGTCCCTCGTCCAACGAGCCGTCCAACCTGGAGCCTCTTACGCCCGGACATTTTCTCGTTGGAGGGCACTTACTCGCGCCCCCAGAGATTGACGTCAGCGAGAATCGTGCATCACTGGTCAACCGCTGGGAAAAACTAAAAGCCCTACATCAAACATTCTGCAAACGATGGAAAACGGAGTATCTTAGCGAATTGCAGAAACGCGTTAAATGGAAACATCCACAAACCAATCTAAAACAAGGAGACCTCGTTGTCATAAAAGAGGACAACTTACCGCCTAACGAGTGGCGATTAGGAAGAGTAGCCAAGCTACATTTCGGTCCTGACAATCGAGTGAGAGTCGTCGAACTCGACACAGCCAAAGGAGAAACCACCAGACCAATTACGAAATTGGTATTGCTTCCGTCCAACACGGCGGAAAGCGAAGCGCAATAAGCCCTAAGACTCCCACCTTATTCTACTCGGGTCCCCGATGCCCCTATATGCAGCGAGGCCTAACTAAACCTATTGTTATGGGTTCGAGCTGTATCGACATCCCATAACCCCTTTCAAAAAAAGTTAACTCCTGCACCTTCGTTGATGCCCCTATATGCAGCGAGGCCTAACTAAACCTATTGTTATGGGTTCGAGCTGTATCGACATCCCATAACCCCTTTCAAAAAAAGTTAACTCCTGCACCTTCGTTGATGCCCCTATATGCAGCGAGGCCTAACTAAACCTATTGTTATGGGTTCGAGCTGTATCGACATCCCATAACCCCTTTCAAAAAAAGTTAACTCCTGCACCTTCGTTGATGCCCCTATATGCAGCGGGGCCTAACTAAACCTATTGTTATGGGTTCGAGCTGTATCGACATCCCATAACCCCTTTAAAAAAAAGTTAACTCCTGCGCATTCGTTGATGCCCCTATATGCAGCGGGGCCTAACTAAACTTATTGTTATGGGTTCGAGCTGTATCGACATCCCATAACCCCTGTCAAAAAAAAAGTCCAAAAAAATGATTACAATTGGTATGACAAAATTAGCTTGCAAGAAAATCAATATTTTTGTAAACGTGAATTTGAACTAATTTTGAAGATTAAAACAAAGAAAAAACCATTTCCAATCAGAACAATAACCCCAATAACCAACAAATTCACTCGTTAGACTTGCTAACGAGGCCAACAGAAACCCTACTGCAGACGGACGAACCGATCTGCCACAGAAAATTACAATGTGCTACAGCAAATTAGCAGCACATCGCCCAAACATAAATTCCCCCACAATAAAGTCAATTGACAGATAAGAAGATACAAGGCTTCCGATAAACCCACCACATGATAAAAAAGTGTCCAGAGCTTTCATGAACCAACTACTACAGATCACGCATCCCGACAACCGTGTATCTGTAATGTAATTGAGAAAAAGGTTTTTTTTGTTGTCAAATGACGTCAAAATTTGCGAACAATCACAGCTAAGCAAAAAATAAACGAATATCATTAACCTTTTGCTTTACTATTCGCTGGGATTTTTGCTTTTATTGAATATCGAATGGTAAACAAACATTTTCTGGGTGAATATTTACCCAACTATCAACAAAAAACGGTGTTTGTTTCCTTTAGGGGTCAACTGCTAATAAATTAGATAAAATTATGTGATATAGCTCAAAAGACGGGGTTCGGCCTCAGGATCTCGAATCCGGAAGCACCCTATTAATATTTCGCTTCTCTGAAGAGATATTTACAATCAAAAGTTTCAAGTTTCATGTGGTTGTTGTAATTGTATTGGGCTGTCCCTAAAAACGTGTTGGTAGCCACGGTTATGTCACACGTCCGGACTTGGGATCATTAACTAAAGAAACACTCACCCGAAGTCGTTTTTGCCTCTCCATTCTCGTCAATATCTTGCATTTCCATCGCGAAACAAAATATCGGTAGATATGCAGCAAAATATTTATCTGGCAAACAATTGAGCCCCCAGCAGAAGAGCAAGTGAAATGCAAATCCGTACATCGCCCCATGCGGTGTTGGTGCAGGTGTGTGCTCCGGCATTATTGTTGGTTACCTCCGTATCCGTGCAAGCAGCAGAGCTTCAAAGAATGAAGTTTCTTCACAATGTAAGCAATAGAAAGTATTTATCTCACTTACCCTTGAGTGAAATTCGTATTGCTTTCTGTAGGTGTAGCTGGAGGGACCATAGTGGATTTTGTCAACAAATGTCCATAACTTGCAAAATCACCCATTACATTGCCAGGATATAGGTCCGCCCCTGCCGCGCTCTAAGACCCGCATCTTGCACTGTCAACGCCAATCCAGGGAATCCACCAACTGCTGGCCAGGTGTTGCGCGTTACAAAAATGTGTTCCAAACGCGCCAACTTAGTTTTATGTTCGTGCGCCAAACGCTGCGTACCTTCGCCACAATTAAACAAATAGCGCGCTTGATCGGTAAATAGATACATGGCAGTAGGTGAATTATTAGCACCGGCGCCATGATCCACATATGTGGTGACAACCCATCTGTCCAGCGCGTTTTCATACCAAAGTAGGTGTGTGGACGATAGGAACCCCAATAGCGTGCTGGCTCATTCAAACCGCTACGTGTTATAATTTTCTCATTATCGAAGGGTGTATTGACACGTGTCTCCAGGTAGCCACGATAACCAAAAATACATGCAACTATGAGACAAACGCAACCGATTAGCGTCTTCCATGGATCCAGTCTTAATTTCGGTAGGTAGGACAAAGTGTTGGATGTTTTATTGTTATTAGCTCCGCCGCTCTTTGGTTTCTTGTTGCCTGTGGCAGATGAAATTGTGCTGGAACTTGAGCCGCCGGCTTGACTGTTTGTGGAATGTGCATCGCTTTTATTGCGCCCGCCGTTGGAGGTATTTGCTGATGAGGAATGGTTGTTTGTTTTTGCATTCAAGCCACTAGCACCTGAGCCACCAGCGTTGCGGCGCTGCCTGGCCATGTTCGCGTGTGTGTATACAAGTTGATTCTGGTTTTCTTATTTTTAACGATAATAGGTACCTAGCCGCGCGCAAGTGCAGTTATTTCGTTTATCTCATTTCCAATTGGAGTAGAAAAATATATATACTAGAGAACATAGAAAAAATTTTCTGTTCTCTGTATGTACGTACAAAATTGCCTACGTTCTCTACTGCGCCTGTCAAAACAACACGGCAACCGGCACGCAAGCAGAAGCAAGTTTTTGGTCTTGCTTCAGGGCATATAGAAAGCTGCCCATCCGATAAAACCCCCGGCGCATTAAAAATTTCTCCCCCTGCGCCATGCCTCTGTGTGGCATAAATTTTAGTGCCGCAACGCATTTGTCGATGGGGCATATGTTCGGCTGCCCATGAAACCTGAAAAGAAAAAAAAAGGAAAAAGAATTATTAAAATATGTATGCCAAATTAGTTCATTCAGGTATGTATCCATCGCTATGTGCCGGCTACCACAGAAAGTGATACATACCCGTACAAACATACATATTTTGCGATACACTTACCTTGTTCCATGTATATTTACCTGCACCCCTTTTTTGACCACGTCCAGACTTCCAGTCATCGTCCACCGATCATCTGCAACCTGAAAATAAAAGAAAAGGAAAATTTAATTAAATTAAAAGAATACAAATGCAATTCGCAACTTACCTCGTGTAAAATTTTTCCTGAATGACAGTCCATGCATGAGAGTTGCCACACAAAAATTTTTTTTGTACCAAACCGAGTTATCGGTTATCGTATGAAGTAATAATACATTTACACCGTACCAAATTTGGTAACTGAGGACATTTACACCGTACCAAAATTGGTAACTGAAATGTAATCGTACATTTACACCTCACCAAAGTTGCTAACAGGTGTGATAGTACATGTACACCGTACCGGTAAATTGAAAAAAAGGGTGCAAATTTGGCGTTTGTCTTCCATACATATCCAAGTTCCCACTGAACTAAAATTCAATAATATTTGACAAATTTAGACACAAAATGCTGAATTTAGTATCAAGCATGGCCCAAATAAACATTAAATTCTACCTCAAAGGGCGCTTGTTTTACGAAGTTTTGGCACGTAGTTAAGTGCCAATCCAACTACATCCTGTTCCCTTGGGTGGCAGGAAATGGACAAATGCCAAATTAAGCGGAAAAAGGCCCAAATACACAAAATCACGGGCGACAGCACTTAGCATTTCCAAAAATTAACTTACAGCATTTATCCGTTGTTCTGGGAAGCGCTACCCAGTAATTCCCAAATACCCGATATTCTACCCACTTTATTGGAAAGCACTACACAGTAAGTCCCCAGAGAATTACCGACATTCTACCCGCTTTATTGGAGAGCACTACCCACCAAGTCCCCAAAAACTATCCGAAGGTTGAAAAAAAAGCTAGCAATCTTACAGTCCAAATTACGTGACATTTACGCACACGTCGGAAAAAGTCAAAGTTTTTCGGTATCTACCACTCCGAATAGCCAAACCACGCCGATTAGCCACCCAATACACCAAAAGAAAAATAAATAAAATCAAAATTTCCATCCAAATTCAAATTCCAGGATGCCTGGAGTTTCAGACAAAAGAAACAAGACCGAGTCGCGCACCAACGCATTTACCATTCTGTGCCGGCTATGTCAGAAGGCACACAGCATCCGGCTCTGCCCAATTTATCGAGGCATGTCCAACGTAGAGCGACTACGGGTGATCATCGATGCACGCTACTGCACCAACTGTCTGTCGCCCTTCCACCAACGTCGAACATGCCCCAGCGAAGCCCGATGCCACCGATGCAACGAGCCTCATCACACCTCAACGCATATCGACGAGGCTCCACCAACTCCAATCGACAACGATGACGATGAAATTAGCTCCGACGGAGCTCTATCGATCCACGTGACGCCGCACACAATGTCCTGGGCAGAAGAGGTCGCCGAGGAAGAAATAGAGAGGAGGGAGGACCCAACGGCACTCCAGATGCCAGCGGAACATCTCGACTCGGAGCCACGACGTTTTCGACCGCTACTACAGCACGAAAGGCCACAGCTTATCCAACACGGGGATGGCGCGGAGACTCGTCCTTTCCGCCCATCGCACCGCACTATCAGGGGGCGCCTTGGCGAAGCGGCACCGCGTCCGTCCCGCCCGTCACGACGCTCTTCTGGTAGGGCGGCCCCGTACCAACCACGCGCCCCAGTCACCGCCCTCGCGAAGCTTAAGCTTACAACCCTCGCTCCCCAACATTCGACACCACCTGGCTTTAGAACTGGACGTCTCCTGGAGTCTCCCTCTGCCACTACCATAACACGAGCCTTCGTAGCCCTCTCCCCAACGGCAATGGTCCAAATAGTGGCAAGAGGAAGGCTTCACCTTGTTCGAGCGCTCATCGATCCTTGCGCTCCAACGTCGGTAATCGATGCTCACCTAGCAAGGGACCTGGGTTTGGAACGCCTCGGCACAAAGTACGTGATCAAAAGCACTCTAGTTTTGCGAGGGAAGTATGGGGTGAACAAAGAGTTAACGACCCAGGCCACCGTGGTGGCCCAATATTCCAGGCTCACACCGACAGCAACACTGGATCCGTCAGTAACAGCGCCATTCCAATTTATGAAGCTGGCGGATCCAGATTTCCACCGGTCTTCACCAGTCCGGCTCACACTAGGCGCAGACGTATACGCCGGTATCATGGTTGCCGGCACGCCACCGTCAACCGTAGGTGGCCTCCTGACACAAGCCACCATATTCGGCTTGGTAGTGTCGGGGGCCCATCAGCAATAAAACTACACAGCGCGGCCTTCAAAAAGTATTGTGCACTAAAATCAACCCACGTCCATTTCTAACATCTTCTTTTATTCACAGGTAACGCATCAAGCAAGAAGACTAGGCGCAACGACTCGAATCAAAAACTTTAATTTAAGTCGTTAGCATTAGCTTCGGGACTTGGCTTCGGATACGGCCAGAGCTTTCGGAATTGCTCGGCGCAAGGGGGCCGGCATGTTTAGTCCATAGGCCTAAATATTACGGCACACCCTAGTGCCGGGTAATTCACTTATATTTACCGGTAACAGTGCTTTCCCCTCCGGATAATAGCGAACGCTATTATTCGGAGTTAGGTTCGAAGTAACTTTTCTTTTTTTCTCACTTCACTTATATTTCGTACGCCGACATAGCAGCCCGCAGCCAAGTCACCGAAGGTAAGCTCATTTTAATTCCACTTATTTTCCATAATAAGCAATCAAATTAAATTCTACACATTTTCACGATATTTATTTCCACTACAATTGAATCCCATCCATTGCCCTTTATTTATTTTCTAATAAACACCTATTATAACGTTGAACTAATTCGTTTCTTTTTATTTAAGTGCGAGAACCAAATCGGTAGGTACCGCGTAAACAATTTAGTTTTCTGCCCCCACGCAATATAACAAAAAAATAATTCCGATAGGTGGCGCACGGGTAGAGATATTTGAAAAGTTTCATTTCCAGAGATTTTGCTTTGGATTTTGTACTAACTTCCCGTTGAGCTGGGGTTTTGAAATTTTCACCATCGTTCAGGTTTCGCTGACAATGCATTATACAAAAAAAAATCCAAAATATTGCTTTAATTGCAAAAGTCCCATTTATCGGCCTATCTTCCTTATTGCTATCTGAATATTTCGTACACATGCTATAACGGGCATGCTGTAATGCGTTTTCAGCGCCATAAACAGCATCGAAATTTCGAATAGCGACAAAGGAAAGATAATGTGCTTTATAATGCTTAAAAAAGAATAATTTTATTCATGTAACCATAGACACACCGCGTAAAGCGTGTAAACGTAGAAAATTGCCGAATGTGTAAATGAACTGTCAAAATTTTTATGGAACGAAGTTTATACAAATTCGGTAAACTTCCGCGAGGAGTTTAGTGTGTAAACACCTCGAAAATTTACCCAATTATATTACGCTGTTCGACATGCAGTTTTTCAAAGCAGTCAATGCACACTAGACAGAAATAGAAGAAAATGCTAAAAAATTGGTCAAAAATTAAATTAATGGGAATTTCAAAATAAAAAGTATTCATATAAATGTATCTATAGCGTTCATGTTGTTGTTGTAGCGAGGTGTAGCCCTGCCTAAATGTCAGATAGGGTCATCCCGAGTGTATTGCTCTTGGCAGGGTCGATATAAGAAAACGGCCCGGGTCGTTTCGGCACGATGGGTACAGCACAAGTACTGGTACCGTTCTCGTAGAACCGGCAATACAAGAAACTAGCCGTGAAGGCTATGTAGGTCATTTAGCGTTACCCAGGGTGCACCAACTGGGGGGCGACCTACTTTTACACCCCAAATAACTGAGCTGTTAAATGTATACATTTACGCTTTCGTTAATATCCAATTACAATCTTAGAAATTTTCTCAGACTCACAACTAAAAAGTATAAAATAAAAAATAGAATAAAAAAATATTTTTAATTTAAAATGTTTTTAAAATGAACTAAAAACTGGAAAATAATTTCCCCTCTGTCTACATAGATTCTTCACCACGTAAAGCTTATCCGGAACATTTGTGAGTGGGAATTCCTATAGGTATTAAATAGTACTTGGAGTTTGAAATGTATAAAAACATTTGGCGCTTGCTATATCGTTCTTTTAGAAAAGCTCATATCGGTAATAAGATTGTTAGAAATTAATGCGAACCATCTTTAGCGTGCGCCAATGTTTTTATACATTTCAAACTCCAAGTACTATTTAATACCTATAGGAATTCCCACTCACAAATGTTCCGGATAAGCTTTACGTGGTGAAGAATCTATGTAGACAGAGGGGAAATTATTTTCCAGTTTTTAGTTCATTTTAAAAACATTTTAAATTAAAAATATTTTTTTATTCTATTTTTTATTTATCATTAGAAAACATTTGTCGTAAGTGCCGCTAAACTGCCTACATACGACATTTGTATACAGACAAATTGTAAGCATTTGTCGCATGCATGCGTAGCTTAACCTCAGTAACGCATGCAATTCTTTCAGTCAGCTGTGTATCGTTGAGCAAGCAAGATGGAGCTGTCGTCGCCTGCCGCTAATATGGATGAAGATCTCTCAAAGTAAGTAGAATAAATACAAAATGTTTGCTAGTTTGGACAAAATTATTGAAATTAATTGAATTTTAAATCATTTTAGTATGATGGATGAAATATTGGATAGCTCCGACATTAGTTTTAAGTGTATTAAAAAGGAGTCTAGAGGACGTTTCACCGAGTACTTTCTATTTATGTAGTGTATATAGTGAAAATCCAGAAGATCGGGCAAATGTAACATATAGCCCCCATACAACCGATTGTTCAGATATAAGGTTTTTTGGCCAAAACTTCTGCAATTAAAAAGTTAGGACCGTAAAATTTTGCAACTCGAGTACTTTCTATTTATGTAGTGTATATAGTGAAAATCAACAAGATCGGGCAAATGTAACATATAGCCCCCATACAACCGATTGTTCAGATGTAAGGTTTTTTGGCCAAAACTTCTGCAATTAAAAAGTTAGGAACATAAAATTTTGCAACTTGAGTACTTTCATTTTATGTAGTGTGTAGAAGAAAATCAAGAAGATCGGGTAAATATAACATATAGCCCCATACAACCGGTTGTTCCGATATAAGGTTTTTTGGCCAATACTTCCGCATTTAAAAAGTTAGGAACGTAAAATATTGCACCTTTAGTACTTTCTACAAATGTAATGTGTATAGTGTAAGTCAGTACAATTGAACACGTATAATATATAGCCTCCATACAATCGATTGTTCCGATAACTCGGATCCTATTATTTTGTAAGTTTTTTTAAATTATAACAAAGATGTGTAATGTGTATAGTAATATAGTTAAATTGACACAGGCTGTACTGGGGATCGAACAGTGAAAATCGTGACGCTTATTCATGAAAGGTATATAGCCTTCGGCACAGCCGAAGACAGCTTTCCTTACTTGTTTAACCTTAAAAAGTTTTATTCGCACTATTTCCCATTTAGGTGCATTGCAGAAGCTAAGAAACCTTAAACAATTTTTTTTATACTTTATAGTGCCTAGCAAATAAAAAAAAATTACAGCACCTACCACTATTGAATTCTTTTTTTCTACTTTAGAATATGCGCCAATAATTTTTGAGTAGAGCGCTTTGCACGTTAAAATTATAGATACATACATAAACAAATTTCATTTTCGTTTTCGCTTATGGCAACACCAGTCAGAAGCTGGCTTCAAAGTTTCATGTAAAATTACTTCCAAATTCAAAAAAAAACAATTGCTTCAGCACACAGATTCGTACTAGTTTTGAAAGCCCGGTAAAAGGCAATAAGTAAAAGCGAGATGCCCATCATTGCCTAGGCGGTTTAAGGCTGTTTTAAGTAAGTAAGTAAGAGACGGCCATCACGCACTGAAATAATTTTATGTAAATGAGCTATCAGCCGACAGGTGGCAGGAAAAGCTGTAGGTATGTTTCTATGCTATTAACAGCTATTAGGTGGTAGGTGGCAGGCAGGGAAATAAAAACCAGTTATCCTTTAAGAAACCAAATGTGAACGATAAAACAAAAATTGTTACGATACATTTTGAAGCTTATCCCTCGTGAAGGGTGGATACCTTGCCGCGGTACGAGGGCTTAAGTCGATAGCCACAGGGCTACGCTGCCCTTGCGATCATAGCTCCGTACGGCACTTCATCACGAGAGCAGCCTAGCCTCTCTGGCGCGACGACAAAGATCTTCCCCCTCCCAATCCAGGGTGTTATGCGACCACGTGCCCATTGGACGTTTGCAGCCGGGAGGCAAATCGTGGCTGTATTTGAACGGAGCCTCTCTGATACCGGGTCGCCTCAGAGAGTAAGCATGGCCTTACCGCGGTACGGGGCTCTGCCGCGGCGGACGACACATTTTCCCCTACTCTTCCCTTGACCCTAAGCTGGCCTTGTCCGGCGATGGGTCGTACGAACATGATGAACTCAAATAACGCAAATAAAAACGAAAAAACCAAAAAGCAAACAACGCCAAATTTCACTCCTCAGCAAAGGAGAGCTATGGAGGAGCAGGCGAGAAAGCAACAACAACGCCGGAGGATAACCTCCGTTCCACAATCAAGGGGGGGATCGACAGCGATGGCAACTACGAGTCGGTCAACCAACCCTCTATCGAGTAAGATTGACTTGATGGGAGCTAGCACCAGTGCGGTTGCCAACGCAGCTAAGCGGACAACGGCGGATGCTAAACTCCCATCAACCTCTGATATGAAAACCAGTATCTTTACGTCTGTGGCAGCGGTCTCACGACCTGGCCTCGGAGTTTCGAAGGGGAAGGAAGCTGCAACTGAGATTTCGGCAAGGGGAGCGACCGCGATGGCAACTACGGATCCGCACTCCCGGGAGACATCTCCCCGCCGCTTCACATACCACGAGAAAAGATTGGCTGCAAAGATCTTGAAGAGGTATGAAGGGGTACCGCAGGAGTCGCTGTCGCCGAATTCCAGTAAATCGGTAGAGCTAGCGAAAGCTGTGATACCGGATTTCCAAAAATCTTACATGCCAAAGAGGTTAAAAGTTAACCCTTTCAAGCGCCAGAGATCGGACCTGGAGTTAAATCCCCCTCCCAAGCGGCATCAGAATACCTCTGGAGCGGGCAAACTAAGCTTTGCTGAGGTAACCAAGGACAGGATCCTTATAGGCGTCCTTGACCGAGGCAATGACCGTCTTCCCATCCCCAAGGACCGGTGGCGTTACGTGCGAAATGAACTCGGCAACATTCTTCTCAACGTTGCTCCGGAGTTTCCGGGTAGTTCGGCGCGAGTAACGGATGCGGGCTGGCACCAGGGTCAGATCAAATTACTCGCATGCGAGGATGCAAAAACCGTAGCACTGTATAAGGCAGCAGCTGCTAAACTGGGTGAAGTCTACAAGGGCGCAAAGATAGAGGTCGTCGACTGGAAGGACATTCCAGCTCGTCCAAGGGCAAGGGCGTGGATTCCGGCCATCCCTGACGAACCCGACAGAATTCTCGGGATGCTACGGCTAATGAATCCGTCTCTCCCAACGCATGACTGGAGTGTTAATCTGGTCGGGTATGCGGTGGGGCCCGACAGACAGGTGGTGTTCACCATGAATAAAGAGCCCCTCAAAAGGAGCAATGGCCTAGTACACTACAGCGTAGGCCAGATCGTTATCCACGTATATCGTGGTGACGCTCAGCGCGCTACCTTCTCGGCTGCTCCGGGGGAACCGGAAAACGAATTACCAGAAGAGGAAGCGGAGGATTCCGATGCGGAAAGCATGTTATCCGCCACGTCCCTTGCCGATAGTGCTGTGAACAACTCGGAGATGGAGGACAGCCTACAGGACGAGGAAGTCCTCGACATCACGGTGGTAGCAGCCAACGCTGAGCGATTAACATCTAACGCTACAGGCAGCAGGACTCCTGCAACGCCATATCGGGCAGTTAATCGGAACAACTCGTCGTTGATAGGCAACCTTCGGGATGGGGCAAACCTCGACGACATGGGGACGGCAGGGAAGTCTGTGCGCTCTCATGTTGGTGGTGCTTCAGATTAATCTGCACAAATCTAAAGTGGCTTCGGCTGCTTTAAGTAGTCGTCTTTCTAAAGGCGACGTGGATGTGGTCCTCATCCAAGAACCCTGGGTCAATAGCTCGAGAATCTGCGGATTGGGGACTAAGGGCTTCAAGCTCATTCGAGCCAGCGAGGAGAGCAAAGTCCGAACGTGTATTTTGGTCAAGTCTGAGTTGAACTCCTTTCTCCTACCTAACTACACCAATGGTGATATTACCGCTATCAGTCTAACGGTCGACAGCACCCGCCTGACGGTTGCGTCGGTCTATATGCCCTACGACGCCGAAGAACCCCCACCACAAACGGAGGTGAAATACCTGGTGTCAAATTTCTGCACGGGTAATCTTATTATTGGAGCGGACGCTAATGCTCACCATGTCCAATGGGGGAGTTCCGATATCAATGCCAGGGGCGAGTCTCTGTTTGATTACCTCTTAACAACCAACCTGGTAATTTGCAACGTGGGTAATGAGCCTACTTTTATCACTAAGACCCGTAGGGAGGTCATAGACCTCACTATCTGTAGTGAAGGCGCTTATGGGTGGGTCAGAAAATGGCGGGTTCTGGGAGAACATTCATTCTCCGACCACCGTTACATAGAAATGGTTTAAGACTTTATTGTAGAACAACCAATCATGAAGCGCAATCCACGTAACACAAATTGGCAGTTACACAATGAAATATAAGGCAGAGACCTCCCAGTACTGCCCTCACAAGCCCCCTCATCAGTAGAGGAGCTGGAGGATCTTGTTACTACATTTACATCGGCGCTCTCAAATGATCTAGGACAGGCTTGTCCAGTGCCAAAACCACGCGGTAAACACAGGCCACATTGGTGGTCCTACGATTTGGACTCGTTCCGCAATTCATGCCGGAAACAATTTAACAGGCCAAGAGCCTCGGCTCTGAGCCTCATTGGCACGAATATAAAGCTAAACTTAGGGCCTACAAAAAAGCTCTGAGACAGGCGAAGAGAACTTCGTGGAGAAATTTCTGCACTGGCATCGAAAAATCAAACAGCCATCAGCTATTTGCGAAAAACTGACGGATCCTGGACCAGCACGGAAGAGGAAACCCTTGAGCTGCTCTTGAATACACATTTTCCGGGGAATCTGCATGACGCACCACTAGTACCTGCAACAAACCTGGCAGTAAAAATACCCATCACTGAGGAAAGGGTAAGGTGGGCAGTTAAGAGCTTTGAACCGTATAAGGCTGCCGGGCCGGACGGGATTATCCCCGCGCAACTTATAAACACGTTGGAGATATCAGCTAAATGGCTGGTATTTCTCTTCACAGCCTGCCTGGCCCTCTCCCACATTCCGGGCTCCTGGAGAAGCGCCACGGTAGTGTTTATCCCTAAGGCTGGGAAGGCATCCCACTACGAGCCAAAAGACTACAGACCGATCAGTCTCTCGTCCTTTGTACTCAAAACCTTTGAGAGGATACTAAGCGACTACCTCTCAACGACTATTGATAGCAACCTTATTTCTAGCTATCAGCATGCATACACCAAGGGTAAATCAACAGAAACCGCTCTGCACAGCCTAGTATCGGTCATTGAGAAATCGCTGTGTGAAAAGGACTACTGTCTCGTGGCCTTCCTAGACATTGAGGGGTCTTTCAACAATATAAGCCCGGAGGCTATCAACTCCGCTCTAACTAATCTGGGCGTAGATAGACCTCTAACTGGTTTAATTGACCAACTTTTAAGGGGAAGGAAAATAGCTTCTTCACTTGGTACGGTTGAGTTATCACGCTATGTCACAAGGGGAACCCCCCAGGGTGGTGTTCTTTCCCCGCTTTTATGGAACCTCACAGTCAACTCGTTGCTACGTGACACAAGTTGGGGGGGGGCGGGAAGATAGTGGCATACGCAGACGATTTAGCTATTGCATTCAGAGGCAAGTTCCCACAAACTCTGTGTGACCTGATGCAAGTAGCACTGCGAGAAGTTTCGACGTGGTCCTCTCGCTGCGGACTTAGTATCAACCCGGGGAAAGTGGAACTTGTCCTCTTCACCAACCGGTACAAAATACCGCCATTAAGCCTACCAGAACTAGATGGCACGCGCCTGGGCTTGTCGGATAAGGCCAAGTTTCTAGGCATAGTTCTGGACAGGAAACTGAATTGGAAGGAGAATGTTCTTCAGCGCCAGAAGAAAGCTTGCATCGCTCTTTACACATGCAAAAGAGCCATTGGCAAAAAATGGGGGCTCAGCCCTAGAGTATGCAGTTGGATCTACACGGCCATCATTCGCCCAATCATGCTGTATGGAGTCGTCGTATGGTGGCCTGCGCTGAGCAAGGCAACATACCTGAATCTGTTGCGGAAAGTCCATAGATCCAATATGATCTGTATAAGCGGTGCGCTAAGGACAACGCCCAACGAAGCCCTCCAGGTCATTCTGGGCATTTTGCCACTTGATCTGGAAGGGTTTCGGTCAGCAGCGGCATCAGCTCTGCGCCTAAGAGAAACCTCCAGTTGGGGGGCGGGTACTATTGGACACTCCAGTATTCTGGAATCTTACAGCTTTCTCCCCCTAAGCACAGATCGTTGTGCGACCACTACAGTCGGTGATAGCTGTTTCAAAATAAACATTCCCAGCAGAGAAGACTGGGAGAGGACGGATTGGTGTCCCGAAACAAATAGTGGCACTTCCATATACACCGACGGCTCGAAGTTGGACGGCAGAGTTGGAGGAGGGGTTTATTCAAGGGATTTGGACCTTGAGCTCTCCTTCAGACTACCTGATCATTGTAGCGTCTTCCAGGCGGAAGTCTCGGCAATCCTAGACGCCGCGGCCTGGTTAAGCAAACGTGTTATCGGAGAAGATATCGCTATTTTCAGCGATAGCCAAGCGGCCATCAAATCCTTTGGCTCATACACGTTCAACTCTGAACTGACGCTCAGCTGTCGTCGATCTCTTCAGGAGATGGCCCAACAGAACCGCGTAAACCTCATATGGGTCCCGGGACATAGGGACATTGAGGGAAACTGTAAGGCAGACGAGCTTGCCAGGCAGGGCACGACGAAGCAGGTTCTTCAGGATAAAGAGCGCTTAGGTATGCCGTTTGCCACATGCAAACTAATGCTGAAGGAGCACACACTCCGTCAAGCCAACGAAAGATGGCTGCAATCCCCAGGGTGTCGGATATCGAAACAAACCTGTCCAAAATGGGATCTTAAAAGGTCTAGACGCATTTATGCCCTAACTAGGAGGGAAATCTGCATATTGATAGGGGTATTAACCGGTCACTGCCTCATTGGTAGGCATGCAGAAAGGCTAAGTGTGCCCTACCGACGATGCTGCAGGAGTTGCAAAGATGATGAGGAGGAGGAAACAGTGGAACACCTCATCTGCAACTGTCCGGCTTTAAGCGGCGCGAGAACGCGCTTTTTGGGAGTTCCGTTCCTGGATAGCCTAAGCCAGATCGCGGAACTGGACATAAAGGACTTGATGGCCTTCATAAAGTCATCTAAGTGGTTCGAGGAGGAGTAACGGTGTCGGTTTAGGAGTGTCAGTCCCGGGATTCTGCTATGTGGAAAATCCCAACAACTCAGGGATTTTCCATTTGGCTGGGTCCCGGGACTGACTTTCCTTGTGTTGGTGGTATCACAACGGGCCTTTCAAAACTGGCCTAAGTGTGCCTCTGCGGCAGCCACTTGAACCTAACCTAACCTTTTGAAGCTTATAGGAGATTAGCTAGGCAAGCCGGGCTTTTCGGCTTATATGGAAGGCATGCCACTGAGGGTAGTCATTTAGGTCCCTTGCTTTTCACCCTGTTCATTAATGACCTACCCCAAATCATCGCTCATTCCCGAACACTTATGTATGCGGATGATGTAAAACTTTGTTTCACATATTCGCCCACCGTACCTTCCCGTGGGGATCTATTTCAAGCCGATTTGGAGTCATTCCTCCGCTGGTGTTCAGTTAATTTATTAATCCTGAATAGCTCGAAATGCAAGTTAATGACTTTTCATCGAGTAAAGCCGGTTTTTGTACCCTATTTACTAAACAACACTCGTTTGGAACGTATATCTGTTGTAACTAATCTAGGTGTTCTTTTCGACCCTAAACTTAGTTTTAATATGCACATCTCATCTATAGCTAATAAAGCCATGGGTGTGCTTGGCTTTGTTCAAAGATGGGCTAAAGAATTTGATGACCCGTACCTCACGAAAGTCCTTTACACATCACTGGTTCGCCCAATACTTGAATATTGCTCGTGTGTCTGGTGCCCCTTATATCAAGTTCATATATAGCGGATTGAGTCTGTACAAAAGCAATTTTTGATTTTTGCTTTGCGTGGTCTTAATTGGAATCCAAATATTCATCTACCTCCTTATAGAGATAGGCTTCTCCTCTTAAATTTACCTTCTTTGGAAAATTGAAGGATATTACTAGGTGTAATGTTCCTCCATAAGCTGATTATTGGTGAAATTGACTCATCCGACCTGGTTAGCCGACTGAGTTTTGCTGTTCCTCCTAGGACGTCCAGACACTTTGTGCCCTTTCAATTACCTATTTGTCGTCACAACTTTGCAAAAAACAACCCTCTGAATATTTGGTGTTCATACTACAACGACTTATATAGCTGTATCAGCTTAGAATGCTCTTTTGCCTCGATACAAAATGCAATACTTGTATGTCTGCAATCTGCTGACTAACAATATGAACACTTGCCCTTTTGTTTGTCAGTATTTCAATAATATTTGAACCCTTTAACGCTGCGTGGAATCGTGTCAATTCCGCCAGCACCACTAATAATATCCTTAATTAAAATAAACAAGTAGTCAGCAGGAAACAACATGCTAATAGCTCTATCTAGTTGCTGCGCGGAATCGCGTCCATTCCGCCAGTAAAACTATTATGGCTCCTAGTATACTCGAAGTATATATGTTGCTCGGAATCGCGTCCATTCCGACAGCATAAACAACTTTTCCAGTCAACACATACTGATTTCTACGTACAATTGCTTAATAAATCGCCCTTTAAAACCATCCAGATGGTCCTAATGATTTCTACATACAACTATACATGCCTGAATCGATCAAATGAGAGAGATAACACAGGTCAACACTCAATTTGCTTCTTTGAATTTATCAACTGATTCTAGTTAATTTGGGTGCGCTGAATTCAAATCTGTAAACAGTTTGTCTCTATCAGCTCTAGTTTTCATGATATAGTTTTTTATTCCCTCCACTTATGACCTCCAATTATGGCCGTCTGTCAGATTTTTCAAATTTTTTTTTTAATCAGGATTTCTTATTTACAGCTAAAGTAACTAAAATAATAAAAAAAATTATATTTTCGGAACCTGCTTGTACCGAATTTTATATACCATCCAGTAAAAGAGTTACTAAGCTAAATTAACCGAATTCATCAAAAAAGCATATCTTAAGCGTACCGGTTTGATACCTTTAAGTTGACTGGAAGGTAAAATGTACTTATGAAACGAAAAAAAAATTTTTATTAAAAAAGAAATTTTAAGGTAAACATCTTTTTTGGTCATAAGTTAAGTGGAGGGTATAAAAAAGCTGTATCATGAAAACTAGAGCTGATAGAGACAAACTGATTACAGATTTGAATTCAGCGCGCCCAAATTAACTAGAATCAGTTGGTAAATTCAAAGAAGCAAACATGTTTTTTAATTTTGTCGGGCTGTGTAATTGGAGACACTGCCTTCCTGCTAGCTGCAAATAATATTATAAATAACCTAATATAACTTTTGATATTAACAGTCGACCGCTTTATGTTTGTGTCGAATTTAAATAAATAAATGAAATGAAATGAAATGAAATTAACTGATTTCCGCATAATTGTATGTGTTAATAAGATGATCTTAGGGTTCCTAACAAGAAGATTTGACTTATTAATGTTTTCAAAGGGAAATCTTGCAGAAAACGAAATGATTTCTTAGGGTTCTTATTAATAAGATGATCTTAGGGTTCCTAACAAGAAGAAATGGCTTATTAACTGATTTCCGCATAATTGTATGTGTTAATAAAATGATCTTAGGGTTCCTAACAAGAAGATTTGACTTATTAATGTTTTCAAAGGGAAATCTTGCAGAAAACGAAATGATTTCTTAGGGTTCTTATTAATAAGATGATCTTAGGGTTCCTAACAAGAAGATATGACTTATTAACTGATTTCCGCATAATTGTATGTATTAATAAGATGATCTTAGGATTCCTAACAAGAAGATTTGACTTATTAATGTTTTCAAAGGGAAATCTTGCAGAAAACGAAATGATTTCTTAGGATTCCTATTAATAAGATGATCTTAGGGTTCCTAACAAGAAGATATGACTTATTAACTGATTTCCGCATAATTGTATGTGTTAATAAAATGATCTTAGGATTCCTAACAAGAAGATTTGACTTATTAATATTTTCAAAGGGAAATCTTGCATCATCATCAACAGACATCATGTAGAACAATTATACGCTGGGAAGCAGAAGTACCCGATGGCTCGATGGTAAGCACCTGTGTTCAGCATCCAATATGTGGTTAGTTCGATTCGCGGTGGAGGCAATATGGCAAGTGTGGAAGGCTTACATTGAAGAGTGCGGTGAGATGGGTTGAAGGAAATATAAAAAGGCAACATAAGAAGGTAAAGGCAATACAAGAGAAATCTAAAACTGAATCGTAACTGATAATCTGAAGTTCTCGAAGACGGGGCAGTGAAATAACGCCTGCGGAATTAATTACGCCCGCGGGCGCTATTTCCTTTTGTAGCGGGCGTTATTTCCCTTTTGAAAAAGAAATAACGCCCGTGTTGACAAAAGGAGATAATGCCGTGCGGAAATTAAAAGTTCTCCAATAATAAAATAATAAAAATTATTTAATCTTTGCATTCCTTTATTATAAAATATGAAAATTTTCTCCTGCGGCGCTTTTTTTAATAAACCCAGTATTTTAAACTCAGCCTTGATTAAATTTTAGATCAATAAGGCTAAATATTTTAAATTTTTATTAAAATAAAAAATGAAAATTTTGAGTGAAAAATCGCGCGATTTTTAATTCCACATTTTCGACTGCGGCGCTTTTTTAATAGACCCAGTATTTTTAACTAAGTTTTGAGTAAATGATAAATTAATAAGGCAAAATATTTTAAATATTTATTAAAATAAAAAATAAAAATTTGGAATTAAAAATCGCGCGATTTTTAATTACAAATTTTCGCCCGCGGCGCTTTTTTTTAATAGACCCAGTATTTTTAACTCAGTTTTGGGTAAAGTTAGATTAATAAGGCTAAATATTTTAAATTTTTATTAAAATAAAAAATTAAAATTTGGGGCTATTTACTTTTGAAAGCGGGCGTTATTTCCATGTGGAAATTTAAATTTTAATTTTTTATTTCGATAAAAATTGAAAATGTTTAGTGTTATTAATTTATCATTTACTCAAAACTGAGTTAAAAATACTGGGTCTATTAAAAAAAGCGCCGCCTGATTAATTTATCATTTACTCAAAACTGAGTTAAAAATACTGGGTCTATTAAAAAAAGCGCCGCCTTATTAATTTATCATTTACTCAAAACTGAGTTAAAAATACTGGGTCTATTAAAAAAAGCGCCGACTTATTAATTTATCATTTACTCAAAACTGAGTTAAAAATACTGCGCCTATTAAAAAAAAGCGCCGCAGGCGAAAATTTGGAATTAAAAATCGCGCGATTTCCGCGGGCGTTATTTCACTGCACTCTCGAAGACAATATAAGAACTCTGAAATTGTGGTGGTCCTATGGGGTCAGTGTATGTATAATTTTTATATAATTTTATGAGTAGCTTCTTAAATTGTAAAGGCCGCAGAAGTTAAGGCCGATCACATAGGCTATCCCGAAAGACAGCCGGAAAAGATCATGAGAAATAAAATAGAAGACAACTTGTGAGTTTCGTTCCAAAATTAATTCTGATTTTTATTTCCAAATCTTACTCTCTTTATACAAATCAAATCACAGAAAGTGATTTGCTTGACTCCTCCTCTTTCTCGACTTCTATGTAGCTGAATTCAAATTCAGCTTGGCAATTTCTTACGTTAGCCAATAGAAGTGCTTAGCATGAGGCCAAACAGAGCTCTAGAATAAACGCTGGCTCAGCCGTAGCATTGACATACTTCAAGCTACGATATTGGCCGAAGGTGTCAAATGCATTTTTCAAATGCGGTCATACAAACAGACATGCATGTGGGTCGTGGCTGTTGCATGCTATGTACGTATGTTTGTATGAGTACCTACACTACAAAATATAGGCGCATAATCATAGTCAACTTAAAGTATGCGTTAAATAAAATTAGAGCATACTTTAAAGAAAAGTATACTTCATCTTATTCATAGTCGAGTTAAAGTCGACTTTTTCAGTTAGAGCCATTGCTAAAGTTAGAGCGGCGAATAGCTGTCACTAAAGCCGCTGCTTAATATACTGAGGTTGAAAAAAATTTCCCATATATAGCGTTTTGTTCTTTAGATTTTGCTAAAATTTGTTATAAATAATAAATAATAATCTTACTTAAAAAAAAAATACTTTTATTTTTCATACTGTGCCATTTTTTTAAAATATCAACAACTGCTACAAGCAAATAGAAAAAAAAAACGACTCCGCCGAATATTTTTTTTGCTCATGCAGTACTCGCTTATTCATCATAAACATAAACTCCTAGGAGTCCTATTTGGCTCAAACAAGAGCCACAGATGCCTATAAAAGTGGTATATGACTAACGGAAAAGTCATTTATGACTCATGAAGGAGTCATTTATGACTCTAAAGAATAAACTGGTATATTGCTGATGTAGAGGCTGACTATGATACTGGTGCATAGACCGACTAGTATACCAACTGGAATGAATGTCAAATTCGTGGACTAGTATGACAAGTGGTACGATCTGAATGGGCATAATGATTAGTATGTCCTGCCGCATAGACTGAGCAGTATGTCAACCGGTATGATTCTGATGTATATCTATATGAACTAGTATGTCAACTGGTAAGATTCTGATGCATATATGAACTAGTATGTCAAATGGTATATTTCTGATGCAAATTTGAACTAGTATGTCAACTGATATGATTATGATGCATAAATGAACTGATATGTCAACTGGTATGATTCTGATGCATAAATGAACTACTATATCAACTGGTATGATTCTGACGCATATATGAACTAGTATGACAACTGGTATGATTCCGATGATTTTTTTAACTAGTCTGTTAATTGGTATGATTCTGATGCATTAATGAACTAGTCTGTCAACTGGTATGGTTCTGATGCATATAAGAAGTAGTCTGTCAACAGGTATGATTCTGATGCATATATGAACTAGTCTGCCAACTGGTATGATTCTGATGCATATATGAACTATTCTTTCAACTGGTACGATCCTGACGTATATACGAACTAGTATCTTAAAGGGTATGATACTGATGTGTATAATAACAAGTATATCAACTGGTATATTCCTGATGCAGAGGCTGACTAGTCAGCCAATTGGTATGGTGCTGATGCAGAGAAGGACAATTGCCATCTCGTAGGACATCGCCGTGTTAAAAATACCAGTTGCTAATATGGAAAAATTACAGAACTCGAACTAGTTGAAGCCGCCTAGCTGACTGGTATTTGATTAGTATAAAACTAGTTAAGTTGACTGCAGGGACTGAACGCAAAGACGAGATCTAAAATGCGTCCATTATCATTCAAAATGTTGTTGGGCTGATGGAACCCCATAGAAAATAATACATTGCACAGTAAAATATCGATATCTGTCTTAACGTTGGTTGGAACTAAGTTACTACTGTAATGTGACCATGAAATATTACTCTAATTAAAATCTCCAAGAAGAATGATTTGGTCATCCTCATTTTTCAGGTTTTCGAAGACATACAAAACATTATCTAGGTGCATTTGATAAACTTCAATATCACTAGCTGGTGGAATGAATGATAAAATTACAAATACCGACTTATTATTAGATAATTTAAATTGAATACAAATTTGTTCTAAGAAGCTGTTGTATGAATTTAAGGCAATTTGTTTACTGTTAACATCAGCTCTGACTGCAATTAAAACACCACCTCCTCTTACTTGGCCCGTGGAAGCAAAACAGCGGTCTTGCCGATATACAACGTTGTGATCATCAAAAAATTCGGAAGATAAAAGGTTATCATTAAGCCATGTTTCCGTGATTGCGATTATATCGTAGTCATGTAATGCTGTTTCACGGTAGATTTGGGTCGATTTCGTACGCATGCCACTAACATTTTGGTAATAAATTGAAAAGTTAGATTGAGCATTATTTTGCATTGTGTTAGGCGGTCTAATGGGATTGCTTGGCAACCCCCGTCTTAAGAAAAAATTGAAACGGTCGAACTTTCACATCAATAGGCCATATATCGGAGCATATAACTCTCTCATAGTGATGAACGGACACACCTAGCTTGAAACTTACACTCTTCAGAGAGTCAGTTGAGGTACCCTTCTTTACCAGTTTGATGCAAGAAAGAGTTTCTGCATTTATGTTAGCATGCTTGACAATATATTGTAAAATGCTCTCCTCAGATACGGATGGCTTGAACGACGATATGTGAAGCCACTTTAATTGCACAGCAACATCAAGTTCATTGCTTACATTCGATCCAACCACTTATGTAGATAATGGTTGGTATGACATGCAGCAGAAACATTCGAAATCGCATTAGCACATACAAAAGCTTCGCCACGTAACTGATTAGCAGAATTGGCGGCAGCGCTATTATCAGAAAAACCGGTTTGTAGAGAAGTATCAGCGCATAAGTTGATATAGGAAGCAGCAACGTTAGCATACGACTCAGATCGCGTGGGAGTTGTTGCTGAAGTATTGTCAAACACATCATCGCTGATAGTATTGGATTCGTTATCGTCAGCGTTTAAAGAGCCAATAGAAGAGCATGATTTACTCTTATTAGGCTGACTTACAGGTTGATGGTTACTCTTAACAGATGACTGTTGAGAACTAACTGACGGCGAGTGCTGCCGAGCAGTTTGCATATTTAATGATAAACTAGGTCTCCTTTTAGACAAAGAAAATGTTTTGCTTTGGCCAATGACCCTCAATTTAGAACGCGTAGTCATGCCACTCCCTGCATTAGAACCATTTCCACTGTTGGTATTACTTTTGTTACTCTTTGCATTGTTATCGGGTTTATTGTTATTGGGTTTATTGTTATCCGATATAATTTTCGGGTGTTTAAAAGAGTTTTGTACAGTTTTTAAAATGTCAGATAGCTCACTAATATTAGAAAGAGCCTTGTCAATGTTAGCTTTACTAAGCACAGCAAGTTTGTTGACACAATGGTCACACTTGTAAAAAATGTTTTTATTGTTTTTAAGAGAACTTATGCAGTTCGTATTTAATTTAGAACATTTGATATGCACTTTTATATCACAATTATCACAAACAATAAAGTCATCAGCCAAACATTGGCATTTGCAACTAACACAATTAGCATTAGACATAGTCACTATGAAAATTTAACAAGTTTATGTTTGTTAAAACAGATAAAACAAAATTCCACAGGAGCTCAAAAATACACGTCTGCACTCGACGAACGACCATTTACCAAATGTTAGTATGCCAAATAATTGGTCACTAATTTTTAATTAATTTTTTTAAGTTTTTTGAGTGTTATCGATTAAGATGTTGGCACCCCATTGGTCGAAATTTGGAAAAGCTATATAGCTGTATGCCAAATACATAATTGGCCACTGTCAGTCGTAATTGGTCAGCAGGTCTCACTAATTGGTCAGCCATAGGACATTTTTTATGAAATTTTAAAATTTTGCAAGGCAAAAGTAATTTACCTTGATCATCCACCAATTACTGACGTTGGCATGTTATCGATTCTTTCCCTAGAAGATGTGCGGTCTCTACAATTACGTGAAATACTGTGCACACAGATACAATCACTTCAACATCACTCATTAGGCATCAATTTGAACATGCGACTGTAGCCCAGGCGTTAGGCATTCCGATTATCAAGGCGGGTGACTTAAGTTCGATGCTGGTTAGGATAAGTGTTTTTTTTTTTTGATAATTTATAAGTCATAAGTATTTATTAAAAAAATGCATTCTTTTATTATTTTTTTTTTTTTTTTTGAAACATTATTTACAATTATCCCTTGACAGGTATAAAAATTAAATATTTGCGTATATTAATCCCACTCCCGGAATTTTGAACGTATTTTAAAAAGCAACTATTTTAGTAAATTGCAAACAAAAAGTGCAAAAGTGTGGAGCCGCTAAAGGGTCAAATACATAAAGCTTTGTTAACCTCGCCTGACATTTGCTACCTCAAAACTTTGCCTCCAACTTCAGGGGAATGCTACAGCGAACGTTTTGACGCTTTTCTTTTATACATTTGTTTTCGTTATTTATTTCCTTGCATTCAGAGTGTTTTGGTTAATTTATTAATTTAATAGAGAAAAAATGAATTAATTATTATTTCCTCCAACTTTTTATTCTTTAATTAAAGCAAAGTCATCAACATCTGATTGTCAAAGCCAGGAAAGCAAGCAAAATTTGAGAGTTTGCCAAATTTTAACCTTGCTTCAACTTTGAGGTCTTCAATTTGCCATGCTTCGTTTAAAAACGTATACTGAACTTTTCTGTCAAAGTCAAAGTTCGAGGTAAAGTCAAAATAATCGCGGCGGCCAACTCAAAAAATTGTTCTGCAAATACCATGGATCACGCGCCCTATCCGGGAACCAAGATTAAACTTATTATTTACCTCTTTAGACACCCCAAAAATAATAATTTTGCAAAAAAAAATATTCCAAATAATGAACCTTGACCACTCGCGTTGCAATCGCAATGCTTATCACCTACGCTAATGCACCATGTACTAAAATGCTGTCAAAAAGCTTACTTCAGGTTGAAGCAGTGTTTCGCCTATCTCGCCTATTAGGTTAGCTGGTGTTAACACGTGCAGGGTGGCCAGATAATTAAAGCAAAAGGCCCGAATATATATAAAAAAAAGCACTTCAAGAAACAATATTCCCAATTCCAATAAAAACAAATTTTGGCATAGTCAAAGTCAAAATTATGTTCATTGCTCTTGAACTTTTTTTGCTGATATCCTATACCAGATAAATATACTTTTATATAGTAAAATACCACGGCAGAAAATTTATCCGAGAGCCCACCACCTTGCCACAGGCTCTCAACCTGTGCCGAAAACTAGATAATATGTCTTTCCGCATGAATCATGCGCACACTGTGAATAGATCCCTAAATCAACCACATATGCGACCTCCCCGATATAACACGAATAATAATAGACCTTTTCACCCCGAGCTAACCTACTCAGTACCCCCACCGAGGTATGGCCATAATAACTTAAGAAATGGAAGCTATAATAACTATAATAACTATCGATCACCCAATATAAACCCCCGAGGGCAATCAAAACAAGGTAATTTTGATAATCGCCTAAACTTCCAACAAAAGACGAACTTTGGGGTGCGTTCCCAACAACAATATAATGCGGGCTTTAACAACCGGCCAAACCTACCACCAAAGCCACCAGTCCCATTGGAAGTAGACCCCTCCCTGCACTCTAGGCAGGTTAACTACCAAAATAGACCTAATACTAATTATAATACCCAATCCCAGCCTCAGAAACGCCCGCTCTCCTCACAACACACCCGCCCTCCCAACAAAATGCAGCGTAACTTTCACGCAAACGCAGGGCCACTAAGCACGAACTACTACCAGGGAGATCCGGACCCGAACCAGATCTACGATACCTACCCCAAGACGACTATTACAGAGCAGTCCAACACGTAAATGGGACTACAGGGGGACAAACTAACTTCACGTCCGAAGAACAAAACCAAATGGAACCCGACCTGATTACTTTTTTAAACTAACGCCGTCCTCGCTCCCTTACTACGAATTCATGACAAGGCGCGGGGACACAGTGGACACAGGATCCAACAAGAATTACGTACAATCGACTAGGATAAGAAACCCATTGCCAAACGAACCATTCAAGGTGGAATCAGTTGCAGGCACCATTGAGATAACCCACCACACATTCATAGACGTCATCGGACTGAATGTGGAAAAAATTAAATTCTTTATCCTACCACCCCTAAACTCATTCCATGGAATCATCGGTAACGACACGCTGAGGAAGCTTAAGGCAATAATAGACACTGAGAAAAGCACGATGACCATATTTCCTGGAGTCGTCCTCCTTCTAAAGCAACGAGTATCGCAGCAAGTTAACACCGTCAATATAAACACCCCACACCTGTCTGCGAAACAAACACTAAAGATAAAGAACATTATTACGAGGTGCCCCAATTTATTTTCCGATCCAGATGAGAAACTCACTTTCACTACCCTAGTAAAGGGCGAGATACGCACAACTAGCGACACGCCTGTCTACTCCAAGCCCTACCCTTATCCCATGGCACTTAAGGAAGAAATCAAAGGACAAATAGAAGAGCTCCTTGACAACGGAATAATTAGGAAATCTAAGTCTCCATACAACTGACCCGTGTGGATAGTTAACCAAAAACCGGATGCATCCGGCGAAGAAAAATATCGTATGGTTATCGACTACCGTAAGCTTAACTCGGTGACCAGCCCAGACAAATACCCCATTCCTGAAATTAATGAAGTCCTATCGAACCTCGGAAACAATAGGCTATTTACTGTAATTGATTTGAAAAGCGGATTTCACCAAATACCACTACGCGAATCAGACGTAGAAAAAACCGCATTCTCCGTTAATAACGGAAAATATGAATTCCTCCGACTGCCTTCGGGCTGAAGAATGCCCCAGCAACCTTTCAAAGAGCTTTAGATGATATCCTTAGACAGCACATAGGAGTTGGAAAACAAGAAGAAGAGCACTTAAAAAATCTGGAACTGGTTTTCAAAACCTTAGAAAGCGCTAATATGATAGTGCAATTAAATAAATGCGAATTTGCTAAGCAAGAGGTGGAATTCTTGGGATACGTCGTCAGTTCAGAAGGAATTAAACCAACCCTAAAAAGGTGGAAGCCGTTGCGAATTTCCCAGTTCCCCGAAATCTGAAGGAGCTGAGATCCTTTTTGGGCATGTTGGGTTACTATAGAAGATTTATTAGGGATTATGCGAAAATAGCTAAGCCTCTAACAGCACTCCTTAAAGCCGGTAATGTCTCGATTAACAAAATTAAACGACTCATAACCAATTGCACGGTGTGCAAGGAAAATAAATACGAGAAACACCCAAATAAGCCAAAACTAGCAGCAACTCCATTACCGACCTTTCCGGGACATACAGTACACATAGATATATTTTTAACAGAAGGCAAAAGAGTAATGACCGCTTTGGATAAGTTCACAAAATATGCGGTAACAAAGATGCTAAATAGCAGAGCCATAGAAGACATTAGGAGACCCCTAAGGGACATTCTGTTTAACTTCGGCGTCCCAAGGATAGTGGTAATCGATAACGAACCATCACTTAACTCCAACTCAATTATGTTCATGATGAAAGACGAATTGGGAATCGAAGTTTACACTACACCAGCATACAGAAGTCAAGCAAACGGACAAGTGGAGAGATTCCACTCCAAGCTGACGGAGATAATGCGCTGCATCAAGGAAAACGGCGGATATAGAAACTTCGAAGAGCTTCAGTTTCGGAATACAACCACTCCATTCACACAGTTATAGGGAATATACCGGTAGACCTGTTTACTCCACAGGACATAGAAAGGGCACGACAAAACAATTTGCAAAAACTCGCCCAGAAACAAAGGAAGGATATCGAACTGCATAACAAGAGTAAACACGAAATTAAGACGTACTTACCAGGACAGATAATTTACGTTAAGAAAAATTGAAGAACAGGTACTAAGCTAAGCAAACAGTATAGTAAGGAGTTAGTTAGAGAAAATAGAAATAGTACAGTTATAACAAAGAAAGGTCAAGTCATACACAAGAGCAGACTCTTAGTGGTGCGACTATGCCTCGCTGAGGTAAAAATCCTTGACTATTCTAACACGCAACTAGTTATGATAGAAAGAGGGACAGCCAAACTACAAACTGGAACATTTAGAATAATACATGAAATTGACATAGACAAATACAACTACATCCTGGAAGACATTGAACCCAGGGCACACACGGAAGAGTTCTCCAAAAATCCAAACTACCCATTTTATTCCTCCTTATATCCCAAATAAGGATCCATCTGAGTAATCTGAAAATAGAAAGTCGATCCAAACGATCCCTTAATTTCATTGGCAGTGCATGGAAATGGATTGCCGGAAATCCGGATCACGAAATAGTTGTAAATAAATTGAATAATGACCTTGAAAATAATAATAATCAGATCCTTATCAAAAAACTTACAATCGAAAGAATAAACGAAATTACAAATATTACAAATAATATCACCAAAGAATTGCAAAACGATAAGAACAAGGGAGTAGAAGCATTTCTCAGGTTGAAATAAAAATTGGAAATTTTAAAGGAAGAAATAGTAAATATCGCCTACGCCATACATTGGGCAAAGGCCAATATAATAAACTCTTACATTATGTCAAGCGAAGAAATAGATATGGCCAAACAAATTTTTGAAAAAGACGATATTCCTTTTGTTAACTTAAACGAGGCTCTCGAATTTTCCGAAATAAAGGTAGCTACAAATAGTAAATTAATAATCTACATAATAAATTTACCCACAGTAGGACCTCAAATATATAAATCAATAGACATAAGATCGGTAAGGAAAAATAATACCATTAACAAAATTAATTTCAATTCAATACCAGATTGCGAGAAAGCCTTGTACGGCATATTAAAACCTTGTAAAAAATACAATTCGCTTCAAATATGTGTTAGAAGTAGGGTATTAGATATAAGTAGCCGCCCGCCAAACTGCACCGTAACCAATAGCCAACACATCCCTGAAATAGAAGAAATAGCACCAGACATAATATTTTTAAACAATTTCGAAGGAAAAATCCCATATCCCTGAACGGTACTTTTTTAATCCATTACGATAGTGATACAGTAAAAATTAACGGAAACGAATTCTCCAACAAGGCCAGACTAACCAGCAATCCCCTGCCAGCTATACTTCAGCCTTTTTCAAAAATCAACAATACCGAAGAAACATTGTCTCTAGAAATGTTAAGACAGCTCAACCTAAACAATATAAAACAGATTGGCTATTCGGAATCGGCAAGTTAATTAAAGCAATCCGTTAACATTAGCCTTATCACAATTTTATTAATTCTGAGCATAATAATTATGCGAAAAATATGGTCGAAGAAAAATACCGATCAAAAACCAACCATCGAATTAACCGAAACAGCAATAGAGGGAATTAATCAGATATTTGCAAAACCCAGCACTTTAAACGCGGACGTTTGAATTTTAGGGGGGGAGCTGTTAGCACGGCGTATGCACAAAACTTAGGTTCAGCAACAAATTCCTAAGTGCAAAACGACACCCTGTTGCACAGACTTGCTAACTTCATCAGAAATACAATACGTCATAAACAAGCAGGAATGCAGGTGGGAACCGTTTCATCAGCAAAACGGTCAGCTAATTCCATCAGCAATAGAACATCTAGCGAACAAACAAGAAGGAATGCGGCGATCGGTGGGAACCGCGCCGTCAGCAAAACAACAGCAGAATCAACGGCAGAGCGGCGGCAGCGTAAGCTAGGTTTAAGAATTTATTATCTTTGTAAGTTAGTTCTAAGTTGGAATTCTATGAATAAAGGAGCCTTCAGCTCCCCAAAAATTATATTTTTTTGTTTTAGTCCCACCGAGTGACATAACTTATATACCCCTAATTTCTGAAAAAAATTGAGTGGCTACTTAAAACATTGAAAACGCCAGAGCCAGCCAAAATTGACAAAAAAGGATGAAAATTACGTATTTTCAGTACCAGGATTTTAATACCAGATACTCGCTATGTGATTTATTATTTACTTTTGAAAAAACTACTCTCTTTTACATTTAAAATGCCATATCGCATGTAAGGATATCTGTAAAAGAAACATTTTTACAGGAAATGCAATAAAAAAATAAAATAAAATAAAATAAAATAAAATAAAATAAAATAAAATAGAATAAAAGAAATTAAAATAAAACTAAATTAAATTAAATTAAAATAAAATAAAATAAATAAATTAAAATAAAGTAAAGTAAAAAAAAAAAAAAACAATAAACAAATTATGAAGCAAAAAAATTAGAATATAATAAAAAAAAAAAATAATAATACTAGCAGACCCGGCAGCCGTTGTCGTGCCCAAACAGTAACTTGTTTTCATTTACAAAATTTGACTGGCCCCCTCCTTTCAACAGCACAACCTTCTTCCCGACCACCCCAACTTCACCCTTTTCATATGATTTTCTCTTTTCATATTGTTTTTCCAATTGTCATCCATATCCCTATTCCTTTCTCAATCACACTCCCAAAATTACTTAAATTGACTCCGATCTAAAACTCTCATCAACACAATTAATTTAGACGCATTTTTTACAAAAACCTTCTAGCTCCACTCCTGGTCCACGTGTTGATTAATATTTAGAAATCTTGGTCTTATATGGGGAAAAATAATAAAACATCTTAAATCACTTGTCACCACCTTTCATCTAAATCACATATCGCACTAATACCATCGACGGCCCCTCCTGGTTGTTGACATTTTAATCAATATCTCGAAAACGGGTCTCATATTGGACTGAAAACTACACCATGTTAAAACAATTATGAATACCTTTCATTTGATGCCCATATTGAACGAAGACTTAATAACGTTACCCTGGTCCACATTTTGGGCGATATCCCCAATACCTTTTCAAATGCATTTATTTTTTTTATCGTATAACCATCTCGAGCTGATACAAAATCTAGCTTCCAAATTTAATTTTATTATGTCCAGCCGTTATCAAAATAGATGTTGGCATTGAGCAAAGTCATTGAAACCTTTGGCCTTACCCCTTCGTGTGATACCAATTTTCTGCGAATATTAAAAAGTTTACCGCAAAACACATTTTGACCGATAACTCTGTTATCGATAAATATATCGAAATGAACCAAAGTCCAAATGAAAGCTGTGGTCTTTCCCATTCGTTTGATATCAATTTTGTGCAAATATTCCAAAGTTTACCCGAAACCACATTTTGACCGATAACTCTGTTATTGATAAATATTTCGAAATGAACCAAGGTCCAAATGAAAGCTGTGGTCTTTCCCATTCGTTTGATATCAATTTTGTGCAAATATTCCAAAGTTTACCCGAAAGCACATTTTGACCGATAACTTTGTTATCGATAAATATATCGAAATGAATCAAAGTCCAAATGAAAGCTGTGGTCTTTCCCATTCCTTTGATATCAATTTTCTGCAAATATTCTAAAGTTTACCCGAAACCACATTTTTACCGATAACTCTGTTATCGATAAATGTGTCGAAATCTTCCAAAGTCCAAATGAAAGCTGTGGTCTTTTCCATTCGTTTCATATCAATTTTGTGCAAATATTCCAAAGTTTACCCGATAACTCTGTTATCGATAAATATATCGAAATGAACCAAAGTCCAAATGAAAGCTGTGGTCTTTCCCATTCGTTTGATATCAATTTTGTGCAAATATTCCAAAGTTTACCCGAAACCACATTTTGACCGATAGCTCTGTTATTGATAAATATTTCGAAATGAACCAAGGTCAAACTGAAAGCTGTGGTCTTTCCCATTCGTTTGATATCAATTTTGTGCAAATATTCTAAAGTTTACCCGAAACCACATTTTGACCGATAACTCTGTTATCGATAAATGTGTCGAAATCTACCAAAGTCCAAATGCAAGCTGTGGTCTTCCCCATTCGTTTGATACCCATTTTGTGCGAATATTCCAAAGTTTACCGAAACCACTTCTTGACCGATAACTCTGATATCGATAAATATATCGAAATGAACCAAAGTCCAAATGAAAGTTGTGGTCTTCCCCATACGTTTGATACCAATTTTGTGCGAATATTCCAAAGTTTACCCAAACAACATTTTGCACGATAGTTCAGTTATCGATAAATATATCGAAATGAACCAAAGTCCAAATGAAAGCCGTGGTCTTCCCCATTCGTTTGATACAAATTTTGGGCGAATATTCCAAAGTTTACCCAAAACCACTTTTGACCGATAACTCTGTTATCGATAAATAAATCGAAATGAACCAAAGTCCAAATGAAAGCTGTGGTCTTCCCCATACGTTTGATGCCAATTTTGTGCGAATATTCCAAAGTTTACCCCAAAAGACATTTTGACCGATAACTCTGTTATCGATAAATATATCGAAATGAAACATAATCCAAATGAAAGCTGTGGTCTTCCCCTTTCGTTTGATACCAATTTAGGGAAATGTGTAAAAGTTTACCAAAAACCACATTTTATCCGATAACTCTGTTATCGATAAATATATCGAAATAAAACAGAATCCAAATGAAAGCTGTGGTCTTCCCGTTTCGTTTGATACTAATTTTGTGCGAATATTCCAAAGTTTACGTAAAACTACTTTTTGGCCGATAACTATGTTATCGATAAATATTGCAGACTTTTTACTAAAGCACGCTAGCCATTCCTTTTTAGCGATAGCTGACGCCAATTAGAGACCCCAAGGGAGAGTTCAAGTCATCCTCCACTTGTTGTTTCCATCTCAGTCGAGGCCTACCCTTCCTCTGCTGCCGTATTGGGGTATCGATAGTAAAACCTTCTGTGCTGGATCTTCTTTGTCCATTCGTAGCCAGCGGAATCTTTGGACTTTAATTCTCTGAACTATGGTCAGGTCTGCGCAAAGTTCGTATAGCTATTGGCATATCTAGCTCCATAAATAAAAAAAATTTAAATAGGTGGCAACCCTGTAACCACCCCAAAGTGTATAGTCTTAGAATCAATCATACTATCTATATTCCAAATTTCATCCCAATCGGTCAAGCGGTTCTCGAGATAGTATCGGACCTACAAATATACAAATAATGTAAAACCTACAGTACCTCCACATTTATAAGTACGCCTTAATCTATGCCCATATTCCGTGTAGCATATCGAAAATATGACACGGACTTATGTAAAAGATATGTAAATTGGCACACTTAAAGCAAAAAATAAAATGGAAATAGTACAGACTGTTTCGGGATCATTTCGGTGTCATATCATATGATGTCATATCAATTGATGCTATTTCGTATGATGTCTAATCATATGAAGTCATATCATATGATGTCATATCATATGATGTCATGTAACATGATGTCATATCATATGATGTCTTATCATATGATGTCATATCATATGATGTCTTATCATATGATGTCTAGCTCCATAAATAAAAAAATTTAAATATCATATGATGTTATATAATATGATGTCATATCACATGATGTCATATCATATTATGTCATATCATATGATGTCATATCATACAATGTCATATCATATGATGTCTAGCTCCATAAGTAAAAAAAATTAAATAGGTGGCAACCCTGTAACCACCCCAAGTGGCAACCCCAAAGTGTATAGTCTTAGAATCGATCATACTATCTATATGCCAAATTTCATCCCTATCGGTCAAGCGGTTCTCGAGATAGTACCGGACCTACAAATATACAAATACAAATATACAAATATGCAAATATACAAATATACAAGTTTAGCTCGTTTAAAGTTATTACACACACACGCACACCCAAAGCAAAAAATGAAATCGAAATAGTACAGACTGTTTCGGGATCATTTCGGTGTCATATCATATGATGTCATTTCATATTATGTCATATCATATGATGCCATATCATATGAACGTCATATCATATGATGTCATATCATATGATGTCATATCATATAATGGCATATCATATGATAAGGTTAGCTTCATAAATAAAAAAAATTAAATAGGAGACATTCCACAAGAGGAAAAGTACCAAATTTTTAAACCATAAACTCCCACTGCTCTGACAGAACTTTACAATAAAGATCTTTTTATTATCATGGGTTAGGGGTAACTAGTTGAATAGCTAAATTTTTAGGGAACTGCATCGATAATACAGAAAAAACTTAAAAATTGTATCACGAAAAAACAGGAAAATATCCCAGGAGTCACACTCTTTAACCTTTGTAAAAAGTTTCTAAAAGCTAATACTGATCTTATTTTTAAAAAATATGGTATTATGTAGTGCAACAATGGGATTTTTCGGTTTCCCAGGAGTCACACTCACTTACTGAGTAGTTATAAAGCTATTTGTTGTTATTTCGCCAATTCTTTTAATGCATTTATTGTATTGGATATTTATCCATGTCGATAAATATATTTCATAGCAATTGAAATCCCAGTGTCAGTTTATTAAGTCAAAGTTGACTAAGCACTCGAGTCAAATGTCCCAGGAGTCACGATGGAATGTCCCAATCCGTCAAGCGGTTCTCGAGATAGTACCGGACCTTCAAATATTCAAATATACAAGTTTAGCTCGTTTAAAGTTATTAGATACGCCAGCAATTGCACGCTCTTGTAATAGATTGTACTGTTGCGGTTTAGTTCTGCTGCTCGAATTATCTTCTCCAGCATCAGGTTGAAGAATTCGCACGAAAGGGAGTCGCCTTTATGAAGCTCGTTTATTTTCAAATGGCTCAGAGAGTTCCTTCCCGATTCTGACGGAGCTGTTGGTATTGCTCAGCGTCATTTGGCAAAGCCTTATAAGCTTTGCAGGGGATTCAAATTCAGACATGGCGGCATACAGGCAACTCCCTTTTGCGTTGTCAAAAACGGCTTTAAAATCGACAAAGAGATGGTGTGTGTCGATTCTTTTATCATGGGTCTTCTCCAGGATTTGGCGTAACGTGAAAATCTGGTCGATGGTAGACTTACCAGGTGTAAAGCCACACTGATAAGGTCCAATCAGTTTGTATACGATGGGCTTCAGTCTTTCACACAATACGCTAGAAAGAATACTGATTCCGCGGTAGTTGGCGCGGTTAGCGAGTTCGCCTTTCTTGTGGATTGGGCAGAGCACACTTAAATTACAATCGGGAGGCATGCACTCGTCAGACCATATTCCGCATAAGAGCTGATGCATGCTTTTTACCACCTCTTCGCATCACCTTTTCGGGCATCATTCCTGTCAGCCAGCATCTCAAGCTCCTCCTTTTGGCCTCACGTTACTTTTTTCTGAATAGGCGTCTCTATTTCTTCTTTGCCTTACGATAGCCTTGCGCAGCGTCCTTTTTGTCCGAGGCAGTGCTGCATTCCTTATCGTACCAGTTGTACTTGCGGGTTCGCTGAACGCTATAGTGGTCTCAGTGGCGGTACGTAATGAGTGAGAGATATGCTTCCATTACTCGGTTACATCGTTAGGTCGAGAATTGCTCTCCGATAGCAGGAGTGAGAGTCGAGTGGAGAAATATCAGCTGTCTGTGTCGTGCATCGCATTTCCTGCAGGGCGGTGATGTCAGCCTTTGCGTTAACGAGGACATCAACCAGTCGGGCAGCGGTACCTTCCCTGGAAAGTGTCCGAAATTGTCCAGCTACATGCCCTAATATCCTTCTGATTGTCCTTGGTTCGTTTTGCCGGGTCGTCAACTTTAAAGGGGGTTCGCATCCGAGGCTTTGTTTTCTTTTTCATTGGAGTAAATTTTTTAAGTGGCGGGTCCCACAGCCAGCGCACAACCCGTATCCGGGCTTTTGAATCAAAATATTCACACATTTATATAGCGAGCCGCTTGCTACAACACAGACACCCGCTTGCAGCCGCACCACATGGTGAACAGACGCTGCAAAACAACACCTCGGTGAGCCCATAAACCGAATATGTCAGAGTGGTCCAACTGGGGCTCCCTTTCTTTCTGCCGCGAGCATAAGTAGTTCACGTTGCCCAGAGTGCACGAACGAAGACGCAAGAGTCGGGATTGAGCAAGGTCGCACAATTGGAGCACGGAGGGAAATCTATGGATGGAACATCCATAATTATTGATATCACATTAAATAAAAATTGATATTTCTGTCCCATCCATGAATATGGATGTTTCAGCAATGCTTTTTTGATAAATCACTATTGAAATGGTATCCATATAAACTATTGATAAATTCTAAATAGTTTAAAAAAACAAAATTTTATATAATTTGACATCTGGTTTCAGTGGGACTCGAACCATGCTCCTCTGGCACGTTAGCCCAGTATTCTACCATTCGGCTACGGCATATTATACAATTTTTAGAAAAATGTTCAATCATAAGAAATTCAAAAAACTTTGAATTTAAAAAAACCGCTCCAACAAGTTGTAATATTGACAGAAAATCCATAGTAAAAATTGTTGAACTATTATGATTATGCGTCTCAGAAAAATTTACATTTCGTCCATATATATTAATACGCTGTCTCTACCATTATTACTATGTAGTAAATATGGATATGGATATACCGACAATAGAAATTCATATCACGACCATAGATATTGACATGCCGTTCAAATATATTAGTATTCTATCCATAAATATAAAAAATAGTACAACATATTGATAACTCGCTCATTCTGAATGAATATTGCATCAAACTCGTCGCTATCAATAGTGATATTGTCACAACATTCAATGCATTTCATGAAAATGTGTTTTTTGAGAAAAATTTTACCTACGCGCTGCAGGAACCAGACAAGCCGACATATGTTTCGATGATACTGGAGTTACATCTCTTCAAGGACTTTTCTTCCCGGCATTGTGAGAGTCGAACTCACAACACTGTAGTGATTTGTATGCTAGAAGGTCTAGCACCTTAGGCCACTACCCAGCTTGAAGGTAAACCCTTCTCAGTGTCCATTTATGCATATATTTATGCTTCCATATAGAACATTTCTTTAATTTCAATGCTAACTTATATGAAAGATTTCTCTCAGTGAGCTGTTTGTGTAACTATACAACCACACCCCTTATGAAATAGAATGAAATAAAAAAAAATAAAGTTTTAGGTTTTTCCATTAAAAAAATTTAACTAAATTAAAAAAAATAAAGAAAAATAATAATGAAATGGAATAAAATAAAATAAACAAAAAAAACAACGAAATTAAATTTTTTAAAATAAATAAACAAATAAAAATAAATAAAAATAAAATGCGATAAGATAAAATAAACAAGTAAGGAAGTCTAAGTTCGGGTAAGCCGAACATTAAATACCCTGTTTAGGCCTAGAGCCTAAACCTATAATCTCCACCGGTCGCCCTCGAAATATTCTTATATACTTATAGTTAACATTCGCGGTCGAACTGTTTATGTTAACTATGTTAAAATATCGCTGGAAATAATAAACAGTTCGACCGGCAAAAACTGGCAAGTGCAAACCTGTCATTCCGGCACTTGGATTACGAACTCAGCGATACCAGACGTGTTCCAGCTACCAGATCCAGACTCATTTAAGGTAAACTGTAAATATATATATATTAATATTGGACTTAATACTAAAAATTAAAGTACTTATTTGAATTAAATTCTAATACTCGCTTTTCTTTTATTTCCTTTTGGTGCACTTAATAACTTGACCGAGAGCTGCGTCCGGTCAAGACATTGGTCCATCTTCGCCATTTAAATAATCACCAGCGTTTTTACAGTCCACTCAACAAAAAATCAGTATATTAATTTGCAAGCAACACATTTTGGGAAAATTTGTTCATCCATACCAGCTACGAGCGTTTTTTTTGGATAATTTGCATCAGCAACAACAACCTTGGGTGAATTTTTAAAAGCAGCAGCATCAGCTCTATAAATATGATATAACTAAATTAAAAGTAAAAGGTACGTGGTTTAATTTCAAGTGGTGCAAATTTTAAAATACAGATTTCAGTGTTAAAGTGAATTAATAGATTTGATTGACAGTGCGAGTGATTTTGTGCGCCTTTAGAGCAAAGTGAATTAGTGTTGTTGCAAATAGCCCTTTTGACTATCAGGTCTCACCCCCCACCAGTGGTAAGGTATTCCTGACACAGCTTAAGGGTCTTCAGAGTTTCATACACTCACGTATTTGCATAATTCGTTTTTTTTTTTGGAAAAAACATTTAAAGCTGCAAGTATTTTCATTTTCGGGAATAAATTTAGAAATTTATTCCATCTCGCTACTCGCTACTTGCACTTTTTATATTTAACATTCCAAAAACAACAACAATTCACTGCTTTTGAATTGCTCTTCATAATTTTCAAAGTTTTGTTAGCACAAGAATCACTCCAAACGTCACATTAAAATTGTTATTAACCAATTCTTTGATTTTTGCGATAATTTAATAAATAATTTTATTGAAATAGAAAATAATAAGTTATTGGTGGTATAAATAGGGTTGTTGGAAACTCAAGATAAAGTTGCAAGTATTTTTCATTTTCGGGAATAAATTTATTCCATTCTTCTTCTCGCTACTTGCACTTTATTGCATTTAACATTCCAACAACAACAACACTGCACTGTGAACACAACCTCACTTTGCACCCTCTGAGTTTTTCAACTTTCAAAGTTCTTTTATCGCACATAAATCACTTCACACTTCAATTTGATTTTTAAATAATAATTTAATTAATTAATATTGCAGACGGATTGTTTTTTTCTCTCCAATTAAAGCACTATTTGGTTTATTTTTGTGGGAATAGGCCTAGTAACTTCCATGGCAACCACATTCCTGTAACATGAGAGAGGCAAGAGCGCGAGCAACAAAGAAACAGTTCATGACGAGAATTCAAGACGTTAAGACGCGAGACGAGCCGTGCAACTACATATCTACGTTTTCAATTCAATTTCAATTAATTAAATACATTTTCTAATATGTTAAAATTACATTTAATAAAACTTAATCCACATTTAATAATTAAAACATTAAATAAAGTGATTATTTCATCCGGTATTCTAAACCAATACCACATATGGGGGCTCAACCTCAGTGAAAAAGTTTGGGCGTATACATATATATTTGTTGCATTTTATGCTAAAAATTGCGACAGCGACGCAAATTCGTGAAAATTGGCACATACACACATTTTCTGTGCAAATTCTATAAAAAATTGTGACTGCGCATCAACGAAAAGAGAAGTGTTTTGAATTACACGCGCATACGTATTTTATACGTTTACATTATTGAAATGTCGCGTCTAGTAGAATTTGAGAAAATTCGAGAAGCGTTGAAATGCGAAATCAAACAAAAAATTTTGTTACTACATAAATATGTATTTGAAAGCGACGGCGATCGGGGTAATCGAAAACGATTGCGCGAATTTGAAGGCTTTGACTTCGGCATTAACGACAACAAATATTTGAAAAAAGTAGAATACATAGCAGAAAATTTATCGGCGAATGATTTGGTGGTAATATGTAGCATATTGCATTTGCAACATAACAACAACGATTTAGCTGCGCATATATTCACGAATTTGCGGAAGGGTAGTTTATTGTGCGATGCTGTTTTTGTAGCCGAAGGCGAACAAGAAGACGACGATGACGACGACGAGGAGCACGAAGTCAGCAGCAACATAAGCGGCGCAGTAGGTGGCGCAAACGGCGACGCAGTAGGTGGTTTAGTAATTAACTTTAAAAAATGCTGCTTTTTGAAAAGAAAAATTGATTTTTTGGGACATGTCATCGAAAACCATCAAATAAGTATATCAGATGCGAAGACTCAGGCTGTCACGAAGTTTCAAATTCCCAATAATCAAAAACAACTACAAAGCTTCTTAGGACTAGTGGGCTATTTTCGAAAATTCATTCCAAAGTTTTCGATAATCACCAAACCCCTTACAGATTTATTGAAAAAAGATGTTAAATTCTCACTAAATGATAAAGAAATTATTGCTATCAACACGTTAAAAAAACTAATTACAGAGAAGCCCGTTTTGAAAATATTTAACCAATTTCACGAATCGGAATTGCATACAGATGCTTCCATAGATGGTTTTGGAGCAGTTTTGTTGCAAAAGTCTCCTGACGATGGTCTTCTTCATCCAGTTTACTACATGAGTAGGAAGACCACTGATGCAGAAAGAAAGTACTCGAGTTATGAGTTGGAGATCTTGGCGGTAATCGAAGCATTACGGAAATTTCGTGTTTATTTGTTAGGTACACATTTCAAACTCATTACCGATTGCAATGCCTTCACCAAAACAATCGAAAAGAAAGATGTTAGTACCAGAGTGGCACGTTGGGTAATGCTACTTCAAGAATTTGATTTTAAAATCGAGCACAGAGCAGGCACTCGCTTACGCCACGCAGATGCTTTGAGTAGATATCCCGTCATGACAATTACCAGCGATAACATGCACAGTAAGCTAAAGTATGCGCAACAATCCGACGACGAATTAAAGGCGATCATTGACGTCTTGGCAGAAAAAGAAGCTCATAACAATTATTTTATGAAGAACGGTTTATTGCACAAGTTGGTTAGCGATAATGAACTATTAGTTGTACCTGTAGGATTACAGCGCGAAATCATTGCACAAGCACATGAGAGGGGTCATTTCTCGATTAAAAAAACAAAAGAGTTGATTGGAAAAGAATACTACATACAAAACCTAGACGAAAAAATTAAAAGACACATTCGTTGTTGCATACCGTGTATTGTATCAAATCGCAAACATGGTAAGCAAGAAAGCGAATTACAGCCTAAAGCGAAAGAAGAGCAACCATTGCAGACTTTTCATGTAGATTTCTTGGGTCCTTTAGAGTCGACACACAAACAGTATAAACACATACTAGCTGTAATCGATGGTTTTACCAAATTTTGTTGGCTCTATCCGACAAAAACAACATCAGCGAAAGAAGTAACTACGAGATTGCAGACGCAAAGTACAATATTTGGCAACCCAGTAAGGATTATCAGCGTTCACGTCTGAAGAATTTAAGCGATATTGCGACGATGACAAAATCATTCACCATACAATTACCACTGGCCTTCCAAGAGCAAACGGCCAAGTAGAAAGACACAATGCGGTAATTATAGCAGTATTATCTAAACTATCAGTAGATGATCCAAGCAAATGGTATAAAAACGTTAGTAAAGTTCAACAAATGATAAATTCGACATACTGCAGAAGCACAAAAACAACACCATTTGAGTTACTGGTCGGTATCAAGATGCGAACCGAGTCCGACATAAGGTTAAAAGAACTAATTGACAACGAAATAATACAAATATTCAACGACGACCGCAACGAAATGCGAAAACAAGCGAAACAGCAAATTTTGAAGATGCAAAACGAGAACAAACGATCCTATAATTTACGACGTAAACCAGCAATCATCTACAAAGTGGGCGATATAGTTGCAATTAAGCGTACGCAACTAGGTGGTGGTTTGAAACTTAAACCGAAGTACTTGGGGCCGTACAGGGTCACAAAAGCAAAAGGCAAAGATTCTTACGACGTAATAAAAGACTCAGTTCTATGCGATGGTCCAAATAAAACGTCGTGTGCTGAGTTCATGAAACCATGGTATCGAGACCAAAGTATCGATGACACATTCGAGACGAATGTACTGTAGGATGGCCGAGATGTGGGAATAGGCCTAGTAACTTCCATGGCAACCACATTCCTGTAACATGAGAGAGGCAAGAGCGCGAGCAACAAAGAAACAGTCCATGACGAGAATTCAAGACGTTAAGTGGCGAGACGAGCCGTGCAACTACATATCTACATTTTCAATTCAATTTCAATTAATTAAATACATTTTCTAATATATTAAAATTACATTTAATAAAACTTAATCCACATTTAATAATTAAAACATTAAATAAAGTGATTATTTCATCCGGTATTCTAAACCAATACCACATTTTTGGTATTCACTTGACACTTTTTTCCATCAACATACACACATGCAAATTTTCGTTTTTTGGTTGGCGAGCAATATTATATATATAAACGTTTTTTCAGCACTCTATTAGGGTGGCTCAAATAAATTATTAAAAAATTAAAACTTTAAATCACGATCATTTTTATTTTCCTCGATCTTATATTTGGTTTGGTTGGTTTGTTGGCAGGCGTTTGTTTTACACGTCCATATTGGGTTATTCTGTACAGATTTTGACTCTGTGCTATTTTATAGTTCGGAAAAGAGAAGTTTTTCGTGTAGTTTTTATTCTTGTTGTTTTTATTTCTCTTTTTTTTATTTTATTTTGCACACCTTAATATGGAGGCGTATACTCGCTTGGCTGACTCAGTCCAAGAGTTCGAAATGGGTTTCATGGCCATAGCTACAAGCGACCATTCCATATTTTCCCTGAAACTTCAGGAAGAGGAGTGTAGAACCATGTGGACGAAAGCGAAAGCAGATTTTGACTCATTGCTAGCTGACGTTACGATCACTGCAGCAGAGCTTTTGACAATAAGAAAGAAAAACAAAGCAACCTATGCAGTGTTTGTCCGATGCATGAGTAAAATAGATAAACTTACCGAAAAGTTGGAAAAGGTAAAAAAAGAAGAGGAATTATCTCTTACGCCGTACCATTTACACCTGCCACCTTGTGATACGGAATTTTTTAAGGGGGATTATGTGTCATGGCCATCTTTTCGTGATATGTTCACGGCCATTTATATTCTCAATAAACGACTCTCTCCCATTCGAAAACTGTTTTACTTGACACAAAAGACACAAGGTGAGGCGCAAGAAATTCTCAGAAAATGCGAACTGACAAATGAAGGCTTTAACGTAGCCTGGAAAAACCTTTGTGATAGGTATGAAAATAAGAGAATTCTGGTCAATTCCCAATTGAAAATTTTATTCAATCTCCAAGCGGTTGAGATTGAATGCGGCACATCGATTAAAAGACTGCAACGGGATATAAACAATTGTATATCCTCATTGGAATGTCATCATATTGACATCTCGAACTGGGACCCAATCATAACTTATCTCTGTTCAACAAAAATTACCTGATGTCACCCTTTCGCTGTGGGAACAGTCAGTGGAAAAGAAGACAGAAACTTCTAAGTGGCAGGATATGGATCGATTTCTGACAAATCGGTTCCAAACGTTAGAATCATTTTCGGGTTTAAGAGGAATCATGCCAAAGCCAACTACAAAGGTGGAAAGCAATACGCATTCCTCTAAACCACCACAAAAGAAGCTTGGTACATTCCAAGTTAGCGTCGCGAAAAATGCATGTAAAATGTGCCAAAGTACCGACCATAGACTATACGGGTGCCCTAAATTTAAAAACTTAGAACCATGCGATAGAGTGGCCTTTGTGAAAAAAATGGTTATTGCCTGAATTGTCTCATAATGGGTCATACAGTGTCTAGATGCACAAGTCCTTACAATTGTTTCACGTGCCATTCTAGACATCATACTCTTTTGCAGGGTTGGGCATTTTCGCACCACCACTAAAATGCACTACCACTATTTTTTTAGTGATAGTTAAAATCAAAAATTACTATCACTAAAATTTTTACTTATGATTGATTCGACGATTTCCGCAAGTAGTACTGCCCCACACAGCTCCAGTCGGGGAAGAGAGATTGTTTTGACTGGAGCAACTTTGGTTTTCGCTAAAAGTAAGTTGACAAGTATTTTGTCATCGCTTTTCACGCGTAGGTAGACGGCTGCGGCGTATGCCTTTTCGGAGGCATCACAAAATCCGTGAATTTCTACATTTCCTGTTGGAGAAAATGATACCCACCGAGGTATCCGTATTTTATCTAAGTCTTTGTAATTTGTGGTAAAGTTTTGCCACCTATCTAATGTTGCAGAGGATACGGTTTCATCCCAACCAGTACCCTCTAACCAAATATTAGGGGCTAGCCACCCTAATGGATCGAATAGTTTTGCGATCGCAGACAGTATCGCCCTTTTTGTGGTCTTAGTTTCGCTCTCTATTGGTTTTGTCGTAAAATAAAATTGATCGGAGTAAGCATTCCAGCGGATACCTAAAGCTTTTACGCTGCTAGAATCTTCGAATTCTAGAAAATCTTCGCTCAGCAAGTGAGCTTTTGATGCTATTCGCCGTCCATTTTCGTAGTGGAAACCCAGCCGATTTTAAAACTACAGAAATTTCATCCCTTGCTCTGATCGCAGAGTCAATAGTGTGCCCACCCGCGAGAACATCGTCTACATACATATTTTTCCGCAAAATATTCGAGGCTATTGGATGAGAACTCTCGGAGTCATCAGCCAGTTGAAGTAGGGTCCTGATTGCCAAGTAAGGAGCACAATTTATACCGAAAGTAACCGTTTCAAGCTCATATAAACTGATCGGATTAGTTGGGTTTGAGCGGAAGACTATTCGTTGGTACTTTGTTTGATCGGCATCTACTCGGATTTGCCTATACATCCTATTGCCTATATATCTAAAAAAGTCTCCAGCGAAGAATTAAGGTGGGTAAATCTGCCTGAAGCACTGGGCCAGGCAGAAGAATATCGTTCAAACTGACACCATTCGAGGTGGATGAAGACGCATTAAAAACTACCCTAACTTTCGTTGAGATACTTTCCTCCTTAATAACCGCATGATGAGGTAAATAGTAATTGTCGACCGCATCGGCCGACTGAATTTCTTTTATTTTTGTCATATGACCCATGGATTCATATTCCATTATCACCCTGTTGTACTCCCTTTGCAACTCTGGATTTTTCAAAAGTCTTGTCTCATTCTTGTAGAACTGAGAGCACGCTATCCTTACGATGGACCCAGGTTCAGCTCAGCGGGGAATTCTGACCTAAATGGAAGTGATACGATGTATCTTCCGTCGGAGCCCCGTCGAGTTGCCCGCTTGTAAAGTTCCTCACAGTGGGATTCTTCCGTTGTGAGGGCTTTAGCTTTAGGCAAATCTTCGAGTGCTTAGCTGCTTGTCTAAAGCTACTTCATTGAAAAAGGAAACTCGATTGTGATTAGTTGGACTAGCTGCGTCAGCTTGACCAGTCAATATCCAACCAAACACAGTTTCCTGGGCCAAAAGAGTATTCAGAATATTCTTCTTAATACCGCTCAAGATAATTTGCAGATATAGGTCTCCTCCTAGAACAAGATCGACTTGCTCGTTGACAAATAACCTTTTATCCGCCAAAACCAGATCAGGAAATGCTTGCTGGGTTAGCGCACTTACATCGCAAGTTGGCAAATTACCGGTTAAGTGTGGTAAAACTAGCACCACAGCATCAATGGAAATAAGTGGGTCCACTGGTGATCGTAATTGTATGGCGCAAGCCTCTTTCACGTGCGCAGAAATTGAATTATTAATGCCCGAAACTTGAGCATGCATTTTTCTAGTGGGCAGGTTTATTCTTTGTCTAAGTCTATCGGTAATAAAAGAGCATTCAGAGCCAGAGTCTATGAGAGCTCTGGCCGAAAAATCTACACCATTATAATGAAGGGTTACACGAGCCGTCCCTAATAATACAGCTTTACTTGTGTTCGCAAAATTCGATTTTAAATTTACCGATTTATTTGCCTTTTCTTGGTTTGCAGACTCATTTTTTGATTGAGCTTGTGCAGATGTGGATGGTGCCTCATCGGCCGAATCGCTGGTTTCTGTCACCTGTGCATTTTGGGATTTTACTGTCTGCAAATGCAAAAGAGCAGGGTTGGGCATAGTGCACTAAATTTAGTGAGCACTACGGGTTTCACTAGCACTATTTTTTTAGTGATAGTTAAAATCGAATTTAACTAACACTGAAAAATTAGTGATAGTTAAAATGAAAATTCACTATCACTAATTTTTTAGTGCAGTGAAAATTCAAAAACACTATAACTAAAAATTTAGTGATAGTGAAAATAATTTGCACTACCACTTGGAAATTTCACTAAATTACCACCAAAATGAGGGAGGTCAGGTCGATAACCCCATGTTTATATATACATACGTGGACCACCCTAATGTGCATACGTTGTTTATAGCTACAAACTAGTGATGCCAATTTATAGGATTTTCACATTTCATCTCGAGTTTTTTTGGGGATTGGGTTTTTATTTAAAAATTCGTTTTTATCCAACATTTGAGCAAATACACAGAATAATTTAAAGAAATTCTATATGTTGAGCCGATAGCCATAGCAGCTAGTGCTCTTTTAACTTGTTAGCTTTAAAATTTATTTTAATGCCAAATAAATAATAATAATAATAAAGAAATTCATGTAAAATAACATGAACGATAGCGTTGCAAAAAAAAAAAAACAATAACCTGGAAAAGTTTTGGTTTTACATGAACATTTTTCTGTGTGAAAGAAGAACACTAAATTGTTTGCGAAATTTTTGTACTAGGACAATGGTGAAAGTTTGATTTATTCACATTCAGCAGTTTTCGAGTAATACGACCTCAAACATACGGACAGACAGCCAGACAAAAATTCTAAAAATGGTTGATGAAAAATGAAAATGCTGAAACGCTATTGAAGTACTGTAATAATATGTCAAATTTCTTTTTTTGCAATTCCGACATTTTCGGGACTCAAAATGGGGAGTTTTCACCCCTACTACAAACATAAAAAATAGCAAAACAACTTTGATACAAATAATTCATCAACAACAAAAGTTCTAGTAAATACAGTTAGTTTGCAAATGCACAGCTTTGGTAAGTGTACGTACGTATAATACTGTACGATTGATCTCAATTGTATCGTGAGTATATAAATATATGGTTGGTTAAACGAATGGCGGCGATATACCAACAGGTTATCATAACCTCTAACGAGATTTTTTTAGCCGAGCTTCTCTTTCCAACTTGTGGTGTGTTGCTTTTGAGTTTTTTCCTACAAGTTGGCGGGACCTACAGTTTTTTGCCGACTCCGAACGGCACTTGCAAAGCAAATGAATTTTTTGCTGAGAAGCTTCTCATGGCAGATATACACCCGGAGAGTTTGCCAAACTACTGCCGAGGGGCGACCCCGTTTAGAAAAATCGTTTTTCTAAATAATTTTTGATGTTACTTTTGCCGGGCATCGAACCGCCACGACTTGGTGTAGAAGGCCGAACACTTAACCGCTACACCACGGCGGCCGCCAACCATATGGTTGGTTTCTCTTATTATTTCTAGCCTCTTTGACATACGTAGGTACGCTTATACAAATTATTATTAGCGATATTTAGTGCTACTTCACGTATATATGTACGTACTAGGGCACCTTACTAAATAATCGGTATTGTCGGTAACAGTAACACTATTACTAGTCGACAAATCATATGGGACATCAAAACAAACTTTAAGTAAAATATCACAGCTTACTACAAACTTAGTGATAGTGCATTTTTAGTTAAAATAAAAGGATAGTGATAGTGATTTTGAATTTTCACTAACACTAACGAAAGTCTGCAACATACGCCTGAAAGTCGGCTACAGTTTCATCGTCATCCATTTTTGCCAAATTTTACTCTCAATCAAAACTTCATATCGCCTAAGCAGAAGTTAAATATATTAAATATTGCAAAAATGAAATATTGCATTTTATTGTAAAGTTCGCTTAAAAAAGCTAGAGTCCGGGCCAATGAATTAGGATGCTCCTGGCGAGCAGCTATTCTCCTCGGTAGCCCTGTGGTCTATGAGTCTACTAGTTAAAATAACCGCAACTTCCCCAATATGAGCGCTCACGCAAGTTCTGCTTACCTTTATGGTTTCGTCTTTGTTGTTGGTTTTCGGCTGGAGTTGAGGTTATGTTGCTTTCGTTTCTTTCTTTTCCACTTCCTGTGGTGCCGCAAAATGCAACTCTTCACCCCTCGCTCCCTTTATTCGCGTTTCCTTCTTTATTGTTGTGAAGATTTTGTTTTGCGTTTTTGTTATGAAACATTTTTTTGCTTTCTTCGATTTAATTTTTATTATTGCGAAATGTAATTTGTTTTCATGTGTGAAGAAAGTCTTTGCTTGTTGCATGAAACGAGTTCGCGTTCGCATTCCCATTTTCTTGTTTGTATTTCATTGCAAAAACGCAAAAGTTTCACTTGAGATTGTAATTTCAGTAAGAGTTTTTTTTTATTGTTAAAAGTGGAGATGAAAAATAGTTAATTTAAAATATATATGTATAAATTTGATAAGAAATTATAAACTTCGTGTCAAAATATGTATGTAGGTTAAAAGTTGGGTTGGATATTTGAAAGTTAAAGCTTGAACTCAAAAATTAGGTTCTTGGGCATTGCATGCGTTCTAGACTCTAACCCGCTATTTAGTGGTGTGAATAAAACGATCCACAGGCTAGTCATGAATATCTGGCTTTAGCGAGCCTTTTAAGAAATAAATGACTTTGTCTCTCTTTCTTTTTTTGTTTATATTTGTTAATCTCATTTCACCTTTTCAACTTTTGCTATTCGTTTCATTTCTTTTACTCTCCTCATTTTTCGTTTATGTTTGTTTCCTTTCCTTTTCTAATTCTTTGTATATAATTTTCAGGGTAGGTAGTAAAATTTGGCCTGTCTGTGGCAATCGGCATGGATTACGTCACTACATAGTTATGTATTATATTGTTTTATTATATTGTGACGAAAATTAAACGTACCTATAAGACTTATTTCTATGGAAAGTAGTTTACTTTTTATATTTGAGTAGAAATGATGATATAAGTACTATAGGTAAAACCGTTCTCTCTTTTGATTTTGTTTTGACGTTTTTAAGCAATATAAAATGTGCCAGTATATAAGTCAAATAGAAAAAAAAATATTCCAAAAATTTAAAATAAGAAGAATTTGAAAAAAAATCAAAAAATATTTTCCAATTTACACTGCACGTTTAGGTGGACGCTTGGACACTATAAAATGGCAGGAAATGAGATGGTAGGTAGATTAGCCTGCTAGAGGGGCACATGTGCTCCGCTTTTACAGTCCTTATTTTTAACAATTCTAGCAATAGTTATAATCGCAAATTGAAGAAAGATGAAAATAAATTATTTTGATTTGCAATTTATTTGATTGAAAAAACCAAACAGAAAAGTCGTGGAAAAAATAATTGAGTATGAGAATTGCTTAAAAATGTCACTAGTGTCATTAACGGTTTTACCTGTAGTATTTATATCATGGTAGAAATTAGAATTTTTGTATTTCGAAATTAGTATTTCAAATTGAGTAAGGGTAAAGCCATGTGAAGTGTGCACAAAATTTTGGTTTTTTTCAAAACCCCACCGATTTTGAAACTTGTCATTTCATTGGATAGTGGGCCAGACTCAAGGTTAGGTTCGGTTCAAGTGGCTGCCGCAGAGGCACACTTAGGCCAGTTTTGAAAGGCCCGTTGTGATACCACCAACACAAGGAAAGTCAGTCCCGGGACCCAGCCATATCGAAAATCCCTGAGTTGTTGGGATTTTCCACATAGCAGAATCCCGGGACTGACACTCCTAAACCGACACCGTTACTCCTCCTCGAACCACTTAGATGACTTTATGAAGCCCATCAAGTCCTTTATGTCCATTTCCGCGATCTGGCTTAGGCTATCCAGGAACGGAACTCCCAAAAGGCGCGTTCTCGCGCCGCTTAAAGCCGGACAGTTGCAGATGAGGTGCTCCACTGTTTCCTCCTCCTCATCATCTTTGCAACTCCTGCAGCATCGTCGGTAGGGCACACCTAGCCTTTCTGCATGCCTACCAATGAGGCAGTGACCGGTTAATACCCCTATCAATATGCAGATTTCCCTCCTAGTTAGGGCATAAATGCGTCTAGACCTTTTAAGATCCCATTTTGGCCAGGTTTGTTTCGATATGCGACACCCTGGGGATTGCAGCCATCTTTCGTTGGCTTGACGGAGTGTGTGCTCCTTCAGCATTAGTTTGCCAGTGGCAAACGGCATACCTAAGCGCTCTTTATCCTAAAGAACCTGCTTGGTCGTGCCCTGCCTGGCAAGCTCGTCTGCCTTACAGTTTCCCTCAATGTCCCTATGTCCCGGGACCCATATGAGGTTTACGCGGTTCTGTTGGGCCATCTCCTGAAGAGATCGACAACAGCTGAGCGTCAGTTCAGAGTTGAACGTGTATGAGCCAAGGGATTTGATGGCCGCTTGGCTATCGCTGAAAATAGCGATATCTTCTCCGATAACACGTTTGCTTAACCAGGCCGCGGCGTCCAGGATTGCCGAGACTTCCGCCTGGAAGACGCTACAATGATCAGGTAGTCTGAAGGAGAGCTCAAGGTCCAAATCCCTTGAATAAACTCCTCCTCCAACTCTGCCGTCCAACTTCGAGCCGTCGGTGTATATGGAAGTGCCACCATTTGTTTCGGGACACCAATCCGTCCTCTCCCAGTCTTCTCTGCTGGGAATGTTTATTTTGAAACAGCTATCCCCGACTGTAGTAGTCGCACAACGATCTGTGCTTAGAGGGAGAAAGCTGTAAGATTCCAGAATACTGGAGTGTCCAATAGTACCCGTAGCCCAACTGGAGGTTTCTCTTAGGCGCAGAGCTGATGCCGCCGCTGACCGAAACCCTTCCAGATCAAGTGGCAAAATGCCAAGAATGACCTGGAGGGCTTCGTTGGGCGTTGTCCTTAGCGCACCACTTATACAGATCATAGTGGATCTATGGACTTTCCGCAACAGATTCAGGTATGTTGCCTTGCTCAGCGCCAGACTCAAACCTCGCGCTAAAAATATTTCGTCAAAATTCGTGTCTTTGTTATTGTTATTGGAGGTTGAATTTTTGATAATTTTCAGATCATGATAATATTGAAAAATTATTTTCTCATAAACTACTGCAGATAAATCAATGAATTTTTTTTTTACTTACAGGCATTTGTTTTTGCTATATTATATGTATTTTAATGCGATCTTATTGTTTAAAAAATTATACTTTAAATCAGTGGCGTGCCTACGTGTTTCAATCAAGGCAAGCCCCAGTCCTTATAACTCCAACAAACACACACACACATACTGCTGCCAAAGAACATTTCAGACGAAGAAGAAGAGTTCAGGATAGATATTTATCGAATTTTGCACACGGGGAAAAATTTAAACATTTAGGTTTCTTCAATAGGCAAGTTATTGTTTTGCAGATTTTTTAAGCTTTTCCAATCCAAGGGAAAAGGTTTACTTGCACTATTTCCCATTTGCATACATCACAGAAGCCAAGGCTCACTTGCACAACGAAAATTTATATTTTTAACTCAGAGTTAATGTCAAATTAACTCTGAGCTAAAAAGATAACTCGGCGTCGTGCAAGTGGACCTAAGAAACCTAAAAAATATTTTTTATATTTTATAATGCCTAGCAAAAAAAAAAAAATATTACAGCAATCACCACTATTGAATTCTTTTTTTCTACTTTAAAATATGCGCCAATAATTTTTGAGTAGAGCTCTTTGCACATTAACATTGTAGATATGTATATACATATCCAGTTTGGCTTTAAAGCTTATAGTAACAACAGCACGAAGCTGGCTTCGTAGTTGCATACAAAATTTCTTCTAAATTCAAAAAAACTGTAGCTTCAAAAAGACATTTTAGTAAGGGATTTGAAAGCCAGGTAAAAGCCAATAAGTAAAAGCGAGATGGCAATCATCGCCTAGGCGGTTAAAGGCTATTTTAAGTAAGCAAGTAAGAGATGCCATCATATGCGCTGAAAAAATTTTATGTAATTGTTTTGCTATCAGCCGACAGATGGCAGGAAGAGCTTTACTTATATGTTTATGCTATTGGCAGTTAGTGAAACCAAATGTAAACCTTAAAGAAATTGTTACGATACATTTTTGAAACATATTGTAGCTCATAGAGGATTAGCTAGGCAAGCCGGGCTTTTCGGCTTATATGGAAGGCACGCCACTGCTTTAAATCAGTTTTTTTTAAACAAACAAAACAAACCTCGTGGAGAAATTTCTGCACTGGCATCGAAAAGGTCGACGATACAGCGAGACTTAGACGAGTCCTCTCGAAAAGTCAAACAGCCATCAGCTATTTGCGAAAACCTGACGGATCCTGGACCAGCACGGAAGAGGAAACCCTTGAGCTGCCCTCTCAACGACTATTGATAGCAACCTTATCTCTAGTTGTCAGCATGCATACACCAAGAGTAAATCAACAGAAACTGCTCTGCACAGCCTAGTATCTGCTATTGAGAAATCGCTGTGTGAAAAGGACTACTGTCTCGTGGCCTTCTTAGACATTGAGGGGGCTTTCAACAATATAAGCCCGGAGGCGATCAACTCCAAGGCAACATACCTGAATCTGTTGCGGAAAGTCCATAGATCCAATATGATCTGTATAAGCGGTGCGCTAAGGACAACGCCCAACGAAGCCCTCCAGGCCATTCTGGGCATTTTGCCACTTGATCTGGAAGGGTTTCGGTCAGCGGCGGCATCAGCTCTGCGCCTAAGAGAAACCTCCAGTTGGGGTGCGGGTACTATTGGACACTCCAGTATTCTGGAATCTTACAGCTTTCTCCCTCTAAGCACAGATCGTTGTGCGACCAAGCAGGTTCTTCAGGATAACGAGCGCTTATGTAGGTATGCCGTTTGCCACATGCAAACTAATGCTGAAGGAGCACACACTCCGTCAAGCCAACGAAAGATGGCTGCAATCCCCAGGGTGTCAGATATCGAAACAAACCTGGCCAAAATGGGATCTTAAAAGGTCTAGACGCATTTATGCCCTAACTAGGAGGGAAATCTGCATATTGATAGGGGTATTAACCGGTCACTGCCTCATTGGTAGGCATGCAGAAAGGCTAAGTGTGCCCTACCGACGATGCTGCAGGAGTTGGAAAGATGATGAGGAGGAGGAAACAGTGGAACACCTCATCTGCAACTGTCCGGCTTTAAGCGGCGCGAGAACGCGCTTTTTGGGAGTTCCGTTCCTAGATAGTCTAAGCCAGATCGCGGAACTGGACATAAAGGGCTTGATGGGCTTCACAAAGCCATCTAAGTGGTTCGAGGAGTAGTAAAGGTGTCGGTTTAGGAGTGTCAGTCCCGGGATTCTGCTATGTGGAAAATCCCAACAACTCAGGGATTTTCCATATGGCTGGGTCCCGGGGCTGACTTTCCTTGTGTTGGTGGTATCACAACGGGCCTTTCAAAACTGGCCTAAGTGTGCCTCTGCGGCAGCCACTTGAACCTACCTAACAAATAATTTTTTTTTTTTCGTTCTATACGATCAAAAAAATTTCAAAATATGAAAAATAACGCGTAAAACAGTCACCTTTAATAATAAAAAAAAAAATTTTTATCCATTCATACCATTCCAAAGATATTGCATTTTTTTGTCACCCCTTGCGATCAAATTGTTAAAATAATGATATTTAAAAAAAAAATTTTTAAAGAAAGAACATTTTTTTTCGTTCTGCATGCTCAAAAAAAATTGAAAATATGTCAAATAGTGCGAAAAACGGTCATCTTTGGTAATAAAAAAATGTTTGTTCTTTCATACCAATCCACAGATTTCTTATTTTTTGTCACCCTTTGCGCTCTCCCAATGCGTTGCACATAGACCGTTGGGTGGTGTGCTGAACAATAGTGTTCTGCATTGGTCGTTGTTATCAAGCTATTTTCAATTATAACATACATACATATCTACATTTAGCATAATGTATGAGCATAGGAAATAATAATAAAAAGGGATAACGTTTTTAAGTCTATATTTTATATCTTTATTAGTTGTAAGATATTAGGCAAAAAGGTAATTGTTTCACAATACGTAAACCTACATATTCAATACATAGGTACATACATACATATTTAACAATATGTTTGTTACAAATTAACCTGACATATTCCACCATAACTTGTACAAAATGGATTAAAAATTGTTCAGAGTAATCTTTTGTTTTACGTTGTCTACATGCAAATAATATTTTCCACACTTGATTCATCACTTGAGAAAATTTGACTTCGAATCTTTTTGTTAAACATTGGTTGAGAATGATGGAATTGCCGTGTGTTTTTATGGCTTTACTTGTGCGATTTTGAAATTTCTTTTCATGAGCGTCGTGATCCACTTGGTAGAACACCATCAGCACGATAGTAAATTACGTTATTGGTTACTTGAGTGTTTGACCAATGGTGTGCCTGGATTTCATCTTGAATCTGAATTGCATAATTTTTCGCTTTGGGAGAGCGCAAAGGGTGACAAAAAAATAAGAAATCTGTGGATTGGTATGAAAGGACAAACATATTTTTATTACCAAAGATGACCGTTTTTCGCACTGTTTGACATATTTTAAATTTTTTTTGAGCATGCAGAACGAAAAAAAAAATGTTATTTGTTTAAAAAAAATTTTTTAAATATCATTATTTTAACAATTCGATCGCAAGGGGTGACAAAAAAATTCAATATCTTTGGAATGGTATGAATGGACAAATTTTTTTTTTTTATTATTAAAGGTGACTGTTTTACGCGTTATTTTTTCATATTTTGAAATTTTTTTAATCGTATAGAACGAAAAAAAAAATTATTTGTTTAAAAAAACTGATTTAAAGTATAATTGTTTAAACAATAAGATCGCATAAAAATACTTATAATATAGCAAAAACAATTATCTGTAAGTAAAAAAAAATTTCATTGATTTATCTGCAGTAGTTTATGAGAAAATAATTTTTCAATATTATCATGATCTGAAAATTATCAAAAATTCAACCTCAAATAACAATAACAAGGACACGAATTTTGACGAAATATTTTTAGCACGAGGTTTGAGTCTGGCCCACTATCCAATGAAACGATAGTTTTCAAAAACATCGATAAAGTGATTTTACCTGTGCACACTTCACATGGCTTTACCCGTAACTATTTCAAAATTGAGTTTGTTCATATATGTTTAGCCTACTATTATTTTATGGAATGTTCGAGGACGCGTTCAAGATGTATAAATACGCATTCAAACCTAGCTGTAAGTTAGTTCTAGTTGAGTTGTAACCAGGGTTCGTATTTGCACACATATGTGCTGCACGAGCGTGTGCTTTTTTAAATAATATTTAGGCACATCCTCTTGAGCTGTGTGTAGAAAAATTTGTAAATCAAGTGTGCATTTTTTTGCTCTCAAAATAAAACACACACCTTAATTGCTGACATTTCTCAAAATAATAAAAAAAAAACTAGCAGACCCGGCAGACATTGTCCTGCCAAAAATTAGTCTACCTGCATTCTTATCCCCACATCCCTTTCCCTATCCCTATCCCTATCCCTATCCCTATCCCTATCCCTATCCCTATCCCTATCCCTATCCCTATCCCTATCCCTATCCCTATCCCTATCCCTATCCCTATCCCTATCCCTATCCCTATCCCTATCCCTATCCCTATCCCTATCCCTATCCCTATCCCTATCCCTATCCCTATCCCTATCCCTATCCCTATCCCTATCCCTATCCCTATCCCTATCCCTATCCCTATCCCTATCCCTATCCCTATCCCTATCCCTATCCCTATCCCTATCCCTATCCCTATCCCTATCCCTATCCCTATCCCTATCCCTATCCCTATCCCTATCCCTATCCCTATCCCTATCCCTATCCCTATCCCTATCCCTATCCCTATCCCTATCCCTATCCCTATCCCTATCCCTATCCCTATCCCTATCCCTATCCCTATCCCTATCCCTATCCCTATCCCTATCCCTATCCCTATCCCTATCCCTATCCCTATCCCTATCCCTATCCCTATCCCTATCCCTATCCCTATCCCTATCCCTATCCCTATCCCTATCCCTATCCCTATCCCTATTCCTATCCCTATTCCTATCCCTATCCCTATCCTTATCCCTATCCCTATCCCTATCCCTATCCCTATCCCTATCCCTATCCCTATCCCTATCCCTATCCCTATCCCTATCCCTATCCCTATCCCTATCCCTATCCCTATCCCTATCCCTATCCCTATCCCTATCCCTATCCCTATCCCTATCCCTATCCCTATCCCTATCCCTATCCCTATCCCTATCCCTATCCCTATCCCTATCCCTATCCCTATCCCTTTCCCTATCCCTATCCCTATCCCTATCCCTATCCCTATCCCTATCCCTAGTTCAATCACTCGTCAAAACCTTTCATTTGACACCCATATTGTGGGAACCCCGTCTAGGGCCACACCCGGTCCATATTTTGGGCAATAACTCGAAAACGGGGTCTCATATGGGACTAATAACTACACCATGTTAAAACACTCGCCAACATCTTTCATTTGATATCCATATTGTAAGAACACGTTATAAGATTACCCTGGTCCACTTTTTCCGGATTTTTATACTTTTTTTGGCGGCCGCCGTGGTGTAGCGGTTAAGTGTTCGGCCTTCTACACCAAGTCGCGGCGGTTCGATGCCCGGCAAAAGTAACATCAAAAATTATTTAGAAAAATAATTTTTCTAAACGGGGTCGCCCCTCGTCAGTAGTTTGGCAAACTCTCCGGGAGTATTTCTGCCATGAGAAGCTTCTCAGCAAAAAATTCATTTGCTTTGCAAGTGCCGTTCGGAGTCGGCAAAAAAACTGTAGGTCCCGCCAACTTGTAGGAAAAACTCAAAAGCAACACACCACAAGTTGGAAAGAGAAGCTCGGCTAAAAATCTCGTTAGAGGTTATGATAACCTGTTGGTATATCGCCGCCATTAGTTTTTATACTTTTTTTGGCCATAAACCATGTCGGGCTCAATCAAAAACTATGTGCAAAATTTCGTTTAATTCGGTCCAGCCGTTCTTGAGTTATTGCGTCAGCAAGGAAAATAGGCTACATTTTTAAATATTAGATATTAAATTTTCAATTATTTTCTAAAAATTCTTTATTTTCCAATTTGTTTTCAGTTCTTCATTGCCGTTGCGGGATGGCTGATTGCCATTACCCATCTTAGCTCTCCTTACAGAAGGAGGGTGACATGACCTAAAAGGCTTCACAGTGTACATATGTATGTATGTGTCTCCATCTTCTCCGCATGCATGTTCAGTGCCCAGTGATTTTTACAGAGTGCCTGTCGCGAACTGACTACTCCTTGATTTCTTGAAAACCTACATACATACGGCCAGCTCATCAGTCTTCTCTTCTTTATGATCCCGAGCCCAGATAATGGATATATCCAAAGGGTCGATCAATGCAGCCCAAATTTAACCAATATAATCAAAGGAAAAGCCCTGAAGGACGAGATAGGTGCTTCGTTACTCGTTATGTTTATGTTTCCAAACCCATCCCACAGTTAGATCTTAGGGCTCTGCCAATTGGCCCACCAAATCACGGTTTCATCCCACATCCATTGATGGTCGCATGCTGTTTTTTCCATAAACACACAGCTCATGTGCAAGAGCAATAAATTTAGTGATCATTTTTTTGCACACGTGCGTGCCGTGCCGTGCAAATACGAACCCTGGTTGTAACAGAGTTTGGTTACTTAATAAACTTACTGTTAACTAGCTTACTGAAACTAACTGAACTGAAGAGCCAGCGACTAAAGCAATAATTGGCACTACGAGATCTGAGTACAGTCGGCAATAAACCTGAGCTGCAGGCACGGTTGAGCAAGCCCTGCAGCGGAAGCAACTAGTTGAAAACTACTTTACAACTAGCTGGTGCACCGGGCCCAACTAGTCAGTGTTTTGCTTTTTTCCATAAAAGCAACTGGTGTTTTTTACGTGTTGATGTCCTACGAAATGTCAATTGTCACATACTAGTCATCTACTAGTCATGATATACTAGAATTATACTAGTTGTAAAATACCAGTCCCATACTAGATCAATCTGGACTAGTATGATTTCTATAAAATGAACTAGTTTCCATACAAAGTCCAAAAAGGACTAGTACGAAATATAATAGTCCCTTACTAGTCCAGAAAGCATTGAACCGGGACTAGTATGATTTCAACCAGAATTTTCATGACTTACCCTTTATTTTATCATTTGTCTTTATTTTCATGTTTATTCTTCAGAAAGCAGCGACTTTATATTTACCCTATCACGAAAAACCATCTGTGAATTATAAGAGAAAAAAGAAGCAAACGAAACGAATGAATTTTGTATTTTTTAACTGGTATGATTTCATCCAGAAAAATTTAGTGGTATACTAGTATGGAGTATATATTTGCTGACTAGTATGAATTCAGCCAGAAAATTCTAGTTGTATACTAGTATGAAATAGATATTTCCCGACTAGTATGAATTCAGCCAGAAAATTCTAGTTGTATACTAGTATGAAATATATCTTTCCTGACTAGTATGAATTTAGCCAGAAAATTCTAGTTGTATACTAATATGAAATGGATATTTCCTGACTAGTATGAGTTCTGCCAGAAAATTATAGTTGTATACTAGTATTTTTCTGACTAGTTTGAGGTTTCGCTGCAGGGAGGCTATGGAAAAGAGGGAATCAAAGTCGACGAACATGATTTTGGTTCTGATGTAGAAGAGGTACCAAAAAAAATAGTAGAGATGAGAAGGACGAAGCTTTTCAACCCGTGGAAATTGTGGACACAAACATGATTTTGACTGTATTGAAGTATTTATCAATCAAAATGGACGAACAGAGGACAGACATGGCATCACCGCTGGAGAAGCAAAAAGAAGATATAGCATCTCAGTTGGAAGAACAGGAGACACGAATGTCGTCTAGTATCACAAAAGTATCGCAAAAAGAATATATGGCAGCACAAGAGGCACGTATAACATCTCTGAGATGGATGCGTTGAAAAATCGTGTGCAGGAGTTGCAGCTTAATCGTCCAAATGCTGCATCGATCTCTGCCAAGGTAAAAACCCCATCCTTTGATGGTTCTGTTCCGTTCCAAATATTTAAGCTACAGTTTAAGAAGACAGCAGCTGTGAATAATTAGGGCGCTGAAGACACAGTTGCTGCATTGTTCGTGGCATTGAAAGGCCCAGCAGCTGAAATTTTGCAGACTGAGAGGCGTTACGGTAGCGAGCATAGGAGGCAGATACATCAAAAAGAGCGACAGAGCCGCTTCCAGAAGGCTAATGAGACATTGCAAGAATTTGCATCGGATATCAAGAGGTTAGCTCATATGGCAAAAATCCAAAGTTTCATAAATGGAATACGTGATGTGAAGACGAAGCGAGCCACATATGCAAACCCCAAAAAGACATTCGCTGAAACGGTATCTCATGCTCTTACGCAAGAAACAGCCGCGCTTTTGAGTAAATCAGCATACATATAGATATATATTATATATATATATCAGATGCCATACTCATCATCATTTATTGGCGCTTAACCGCCTAAGCGATTTTGGCCGTCGCCTATCAAAGCACGCCAGTCATTCCTTTTTAGCGATAACTGTCGCCAATTGGAAACCCCAAGGGAGTTCAAGTCATCCTCCACCTGTTGTTTCCATCTCAGTCGAGGCCTCCCCCTTCCTCTGCTGCCGAATTCTGGTGACGATTGGAAAACCTTCTGGGCTGGAGCTTCTTTGTCCATTCGCATGACGTGACCCAGCCAGCGGAGCCTTTGGGCTTTAATTCGCTGGACTATGGTCAGATCTGCGTAAAGCTCGTACAGCTCATCGTTAAATCTCCTTCGATACTCGCCGTCGGCATCACGGGAAGGACCATAAATCTTCCGGAGAACTTTTCTCTCAAATACTCCAAGGGCCATCGCATCTTCTCTTGACATTGTCCATGAATCTGAGCCATACATCAGGACAGGTATGATGAGAGACTTATAGAGCGCGATCTTTGTTCTTCGAGAGAGGACTTTACTTCTCAATTGCCTACTCAGTCCAAAGTAGCACTTGTTCGCAAGAGTGATTCTCCGTTGGATTTCTAGACTGATATTATTTTCGGTGTTAATGCTGGTTCCCAAATAGACGAAGTCCCTCACAGTTTCAAATTTGTAACTATCAACAGTGACGTGGCTGCCAAGGCGCAGGTGCGCCGATTCTTTCTTTGATGACAGCAAATACTTCGTCTTGTCCTCGTTGACCGCAAGACCCACTTTTTTCGCTTCTTTATCCAGTCCAGAGAAGGCAGCGCTTACGGCGCGGTTGTTAAGGCCAATGATATCTATATCATCGGCATACGCCAGCAATTGCACGCTCTTGTAAAAGATTGTACCATTGCGGTTTAGCTCTCCTGCTCGAATTATCTTCTCCAGCATCAGGTTGAAGAAATCGCACGAAAGGGAGTCGCCCTGTCTGAAGCCTCGTTTGGTTTCAAATGGCTCAGAGAGGTCCTTCCCGACTCTGACGGAGCTGTTAGTATTGCTCAACGTCATTTGGCAAAGCCGTATAAGCTTTGCAGGGAAGTCAAATTCAGACATGGCGGCATACAGGCAACTCCTTTTTGCGCTGTCAAAAGCGGCTTTGAAATCGACAAAGAGATGGTGTGTGTCGATTCTTTTATCATGGGTCTTCTCCAGGATTTGGCGTATCGTGAAAATCTGGTCGATGGTAGACTTACCAGGTCTAAAGCCACACTGATAAGGTCCAATCAGCTTGTCTACGATGGGCTTCAGTCTTTCACACAATACGCTAGAAAGAACCTTATATGCGATGTTAAGAAGGCTGATTCCGCGGTAGTTGGTGCGGTTAGCGGGATCGCCTTTCTTGTGGATTGGGCAGAGCACACTTAAATTCCAATCTGGAGGCATGCACTCGTCTGACCATATTCTGCATAAGAGCTTATGCATGCTTTTTACCAGCTCTTCGCCTCCGTGTTTGAACAGCTCGGCGGGTAGTCCGTCTTTTCCAGGCGCTTTGTTGTTTTTGAGCCGGGATATAGCTATCCTCACTTCATCATAGTCAGGTGGTGGGACGACTTTTCCATCGTCAGGGATTGGGGTATCGGGTTCGACGTCTCCCTCGCAATTTAGCAGTGAGGAGAAGTGCTCCCTCCATAATTTAAGTACACTCTGTACGTCGGTTACCAGGTCGCCATTATTGTTCTTACAGGAACTTGCCCCGGTCTTAAAACCTTCCGTCATCCGCCGGATCTTTTCATAGAATTTTCGGGCATCATTCCTGTCAGCCAGCATCTCAAGCTCCTCACACTCACGCCTTTCGGCCTCACGTTTCTTTTTTCTGAAAAGGCGTCTCTCTTCCTTCTTTGCCTCACGATAGCGTTGCCATACACTGCGGGTTGCGCCCGTTCGCAACGTCTCCCTGTAGGCAGCGTCCTTTTTGTCTGAGGCAGTGCTGCATTCCTCATCGTACCAGTTGTTTTTGCGGGCTCGCTGAAACCCTATAGTGGCCTCAGCGGCGGTACGTAATGAGTGAGAGATATGCTTCCATTGCTCGGTTGCATCGTTAGGTCGAGGATTGCTCTCCGATAGCAGGTGTGAGAGTCGAGTGGAGAAATTGTCAGCTGTCTGTGTCGTGCGCAGCTTCTCGACGTCAAACTTTCCTTCCGTTACTGTGCGCACTTTCTTTGCTACACAGAGGCGTGTGCGTATCTTGGCTGCAACAAGATAATGGTCCGAGTCGATATTGGGACCACGAAGGGTACGCACGTCCAGAACGGTGGAGCTATGTCTGCCGTCGATCATGACATGATCAATCTGGTTTCTTGTTCTTTGATCAGGAGACAGCCATGTGGCTTGGTGTATTCGTTTATGCTGGAACCTGGTACTACTGATGACCATATTGCGAGCAGCGGCGAAATCAATCAACCTAGTGCCGTTGGGGGATGTTATATCATGGAGACTAAATTTTCCAACTGTTGGACCAAAGACTCCTTCCTTGCCCACCTTCGCATTAAAGTCGCCGAGCACGATTTTGATATCATGTTGGGGGCAGCGATCATAAGTCTGTTCAAGTTTATCGTAGAAGGAGTCCTTCTCTGCGTCGTCCGTCTCCTCAGTCGGCGCATAGGCGCAGATAAATGTTATGTTGAAAAATTTCGCTTTGATGCGGATCGCAGCGAGACGCTCGTCCACGGGGGTGAACGCTAGTACTTGGCGGCGAAGTCTCTTTCCCACCACGAATCCTACACCACGCGCTTTGCCGCGTGTCTGGCCACTGTAGTATACGTCACAAGGTCCGATGGTCGTCTTTCCTTGTCCCGTCCATCGCATTTCCTGCAGGGCGGTGATGTCAGCCTTTGCGTTAACGAGGACATCAACCAGTCGGGCAGCGGTACCGTCCCTTGAAAGGGTCCGGACATTCCCGGTACATGCCCTAATATCCAAATCATTATGCCTTATTCGTTTTGCCGGGTCGTCAACATTAAAGGGGGTTCTCATCCGAGGCTTTAATACATTTTTCATTGGACTAAATTTTTTACGTGGCGGGTCCCAAACCCAGCGCACAACCCGTTTCGGCCATACTGGGCTGAGAAAATTTATAAATTTTAGAAGCATTGAAAGGAGTTCAAAAGAAAAGCAATGGTGCCATTAAATGCTTCAAGTGCGGAAAAACTGGTCATATAGCATGTTATTGCGGAACTGGCTCCAAAAATTTTAGTAACGCAGGTGGGCGCAAGCGCAAAGCTGAAGGAGATCCAATCCAACCAACCGTTAAACTAAAGAGAGTCAGCCGTAAGGGGCGTAGGCAATTGGATGCCCCATAATCTCTGTGTCACAAATCGGAAGGAAAGCGAGCAATGTTACAATTGGAGGATTTGTTGACGGAAAAGAGCGTTTACTGACTGTGGATACAGGTGCATCTCACTCTATCATTCGATCTAATTTAGTTAACAAGAACCTGAGATCATTACATGGAATAAAGTTGCGTACGGCGACTGGTGAGGATACCCAAGTCCTGGGCGAAGTAGCATGTGAAAATGCAATTGGGAACGTCACCGGAATGCACAATTTCATAGTAGCAGGCATTATGGATGAGGTCATAATTGGCGTAGATTTCTTAAGCAACCAAGGCATTAAGATCGACATGCAAAATAAGATTATGACCAGGGATAGGATTTTAAGGCATTTGCCTATTCTGTCTGCTTCGTCTTATCCACAAAAAAAATTAAAGAATCACGCGTTTTATGTCTTTCTACACAAAAACCATGATTTTTAAATTGCCTTTTTTATGACTTTTTTGACTATTTTGCCTTTTTCTGCTTTTTGTTAATGTTTTGCCTATTTTTTGCCTATTTATATCTATGTGAAGTTTTACACTGTTCAAGTACATATTGAAATCAAGTCTGCTGCGTGTAAACGGCACTAGGACTGTTCCAACGAACGCTTCACATCAAAGGGTTTCATAACTATCTGTTCAACGAACAGGGCTAGTATCTTTTCATTACCACTTGTTTATCTTGTACAACACTGGAATTCATCTTATCAGCTGATTATGAATTCTTGACGCAGTGAACACCGACATGAAAAGTCGGTTGTAGATTGCAATTTCAAATTTGTGTGTGTATATCAAATTGGAGTGTGTAATTTACTAATATTTACAATGCCTAAAGCAATTTGTTATGATTCCGTGAAAATCAACGGCTATATAAAGGAATTCGGGTCAAATATTCTTACGACTGATGGAAAAATCTTAATTTGTGTTTACTGTGGAATTAAAGTAAGCCACGACAAGAAATACCACATTCAACAACACCTGCAAACGGAAAAGCACAAAACAGCTGTATCATTGAAACTTTCTACGAAGGTGCAACCTGTTACCCCATTTTTAAATAAACCGGATTCAAACGAATTCTTTCGGGATATCACTAAAATGATGGTAGCCTGCGATATACCATTATTCAAAGCTAACCATACGGAGTTCAAATCGTTTATGGCAAAATATGCACAGAAAAAGGTTCCGGATCAATCAACTAAGTATGTGAAAACATTATTTAAAGGAAGTTTACGAAAATGTTTTGGAGGAAATCCGGTCGATTATTGGAGACAGCAGTATTTTTGTATCAGTAGATGAGTCTACTGACAAAGCCGGCAGATATGTGTGCAATGTTGTTGTTGGTCCTTTGCGTCAAGGTGGTCGAGGGTATCTCCTAACCTCAGAAGTACTTCCAAAAGTAAATGCCTCAGAAATTGCTAAGCTTTTTGATAATTCCTTGAAGCTTCTATGGCCAGAAGAAGTACAAAGACACAAAGTGCTGATATTTGTTACAGATGCCGCACCGTATATGAAAAAAAGCGTTGTAGGGATTCAGCTATTTTACCCAAAAACAATCCATATAACATGTATAGCTCACGGAGTTCACAGGATATGTGAAAAACTTCGAAGCCAATACGCAAACGTTGACTCCTTAATTGCTAATATAAAGAAAGCATTTTCTAAAAGCCCCTCAAGAATTCGATTTTTTAAAGAAAAGCAACCGGATCTCCTTCTGCCTCCTCAACCTGTAAGTTCTAACCCCCATATTCATAAAAAATAAAATTGGTTTATAAAGCTTTTTAAAATTACATTTTCATACAAATTTTGAATAATAAGAGCTTAATAAACCTTCAATATTTTTTATGCATAAGGGGGTAAATATTTAAAATAAAAATGGATAGTGTTATTAAAAAAATGTTTGCTTTCAAAGGTTTTAACGCGATGGGGAACTTGGCTAGAGGCAGCATCTTATTATGCAAAAAACTTCAACGAGATCAAAGAAATTATTGAAGGTCTGGATGACGATGCGGCTTGCATTATTTTTGCGAAGAAATTGTTTGCAAATAAGGGCATCCGAGAGGAATTGGCTTATATCCAGGCAAATTTTGGCTTCCTATTAAGCCAGGGAAATGCTTTCAAAATGCTTCAGAAAAGAGGTATTGTGTTATTCTTATACCTGTGTTTACTCGTATTCTAATTTATTGGTTTATACTTACATAGGTGAACCTATTAACAATCCATTGGCAGTTCTGAACAACATAGAAAACAATTTAAAACAGGCCAAGGGACCAGTAGCTAAAATTATATTGGAAAAATGGTATAAAGTATTTCAATCAAATCAAGGCCTGCAAGTTATCAAAAAAGTTGCCGCCGTTGTGAATGGTGAATAGTTTGTGGAATTGCCAGAATACATAGCTATAAATGAAGTTGAGTTTTTGAATTGGACACCATTGGCATCTGTAGATGTTGAGACGACATTTAGTTCCTTCAAAGCTATGCTTCGGGATAATCGCATGAGATTACTGCCCGAAAACTTCAAAATGCATTTAGTCGCATTGAGCTACTATGAAAACACCAGCGGGTAAAGCAATTTTCCAGTATACATACATATGTACCTAAATACTTTTAAAAATATATGCATACATGTACATATGTGCAGTGTACATACATGTTGTACGTTGCCGCGTTGTACACCCATACTTAAATATATACAAAACAAGAATAGAAAATAAATGCCTTTTTTTGCCTTTTTTTAAAACAAAATTTGCCTATTTTTCAGATTTTAGCGCCTAAAAATCCTATCCCTGATTATGACCTATAAGAACATGGATGTGCCACTTAATATTGGTTATGGAAATAAGCACATCAGCAAGCTCGTACTGTTGTTGTTGTTGTAGCCATACTTTGCCCTGCCTAGTCGGAAGATCCACTTATAAAAAGTTACGTGACACACCAGACAGGGGCTGTACGGGTGTTGAAGTCCTTTGCCGGATGAAACCGGTACGTTACGGTACTCCATTGCGGTACTGCCCGACTGTCTTGGGAACGAATTCGTGGATTTTAGTCGCCTCTTACGACCAACATACCTGCCTCGGGCATATTCTAAACCCCTAACCCGCAGGGGGTGCAAGCGCGTACTCGTGGAGGATAGCCAACAAATCCCGCCGAAGTCGGAAGCAGTCATATGGGCAAGGATTGACGGAGATTGTGGGACAAACAAATTGTGTGTTGTGGAAGCCGCAAGCAAATCAAATACAGATTTATTATTAGGAAGAACCCTGGCTTTGACAAAACAAGATGGACGTATACCGGTAAGAGTACTGAATGAGTTAAAATCGCCGATCAAACTTTCCATATTGGGACAATGTCAGGAGGTGGAGGTAGTTATAAATTGTGAACAACTCCAAAAAGATTTTTGTACCAGCAACATTGATCTATCAAATGATATGACGGCATGGACGGATGAGATCGGGAAAGACCACCAGAATAAGGCAAAACAACTTGTACTTAAGTACTCGAGCATTTTTGACAAGGATGGTTCCAAACCAGGTAGAACCAATGTTGTGAAGCATCAAATTGATACCGGTGATCCGAGACCAATTCGCCAAGCTCCTCGAAGTGGTCCGTTCGCCAAACGCCAAGTGGTAGGATAAATTATCCAGCAAATGAGTGATAGCGATGTGATCGAACCATCAGCTAGTCCAAGGAGCTCACCGGCAGTGCTAGTGAAAAGGAGAGAGGGAAAGATGAGATTCTGTGTGGATTATCGGAAGTTAAATGATGCTACGAAGAAGGACTGCTATCCATTGCCAAGAATTGATGATACCTTGGATTCGCTATCTGGTACAAAATGGTTTTCCACTCTCGACTTAAAAAGTGGCTATTGGAAAGTGGAAGTAAAGGAAGAAGACAAGGAGAAGACAGACTTCAAACTTTGAAGGAACGGCTGTGTACTGCCCCAATGTCAGCATATCCAATCCCAGGCTCAACGTTTATACTGGATACTGATGCAAGTGGTTATGCGATTGGAGGAGTTTTGTCACAAATTGTCGATGGGCAGGAGAAGGTAGTTGCCTACTATAGCCGCACGATTGGGAACCCCGAAAGGAACTATTGTGTAACACGAAGAGAAATACCAGGGACCGTAACTGTTATAAATATAAATAAAATATTCCCTAGTTTTCAGGCAGGTTCTGCAATTCACTTCCGAGTGCAATTTAGTGAAAATTTTAAAATTTCTATGTAGTTTGACAATATTTTCACAAATTTTACTCGGGAGTGAATTGCCGGAACCTGCCTGATTATCCATGAAATAAAAATTTAGAGTGACGATTAGAAATTGATTTCTAATGACTTTTTGTAAAAAAGCCTAGTATCTGTTGTAAAATTTTGAACTAAATTCTTGATTTCAGTGCATTTTAAGTTACTTGGTTTTATAACTTTTTTTAGCCTGATAGATTTTTTTACCGGGATTCCGAAAACTCGTAGAAAGACGAAACCAAGTAACTGACACTTACTTGGTTTTGTGGTGTCACGGGAGAGTAATTCGCAGCAAAAAATATAAAAGAAATTAAACAAAAAATACAGTAAAAATTAAGCTAAAAATATACTAAAGAATTACATAACACGATTCGGTTTCGGTTCCGGTTTCGTTCTTCAAAATTTATTTTGGTTTCGGTTACGGTTTCGTTCCGGTTTCGGTTTCCAAATAAAAACACGATAAAAATAAATTTTACTACTAAAATACTAAAGTACCTATGTAGCTTCGAAACAGGTCTAAATTTTCATAATTTTTTTCCTGCGGCCATGATGGAATTTCTCCAATATAATAATAAATTTTATTAACACTATACATGGATGAAATTTCTGCAAAACAAATTCCTAAAATTAACTCTACTTTTTTACTAAAAAATATTAGAATGGAAGCTAAATTAAATGTATAAATCATCAAAAACATTAATATGAGTGGTGCTTTCTGAGACAAGCCTGAACATTTCTTTTTCGGATCTCGTAAATTTTTTTCGATCGCTTCATTCAACTATAGTCAAACTTCCTCTTTCATATATATACTAAGGTCAAAACGTTTCTTTTGTAACCTTGCTCGACAATCTTCCATGAATGTTTGTAAATGAAAATACCTATGTGCCCACTAAAAGAAGTGAGACATTAAACAAATTCAAACCCGTTTGGAACCGGTTCCGGCTTTTGAAACGTTTTCGGTTTCGTTCTTTTTCAGATCAAAATAACGGTTACGGTTTCGGTTTCGGTTTTGAAAAATGAATCGCTTTTAATCGGTTACGGTTACGATTTCGGTTTCGGTTTCAGTCCTTGATAAGCCATACTTTGCCAGTTATACAAAAAATATAAGAAAAATTACACAAAAAATATAGTTAAAATGACACAAAAAAAGATATCACCATTTGCACAAAAAATAAAGTAAAAATTAAATAAAAAAATAGTAAAAAAATACAAAAAATTATAGTAAAAATTAGGCCAAAAATAAACCCAGAAACATAGTAAAAATTACACAAAAAAGACAGTAAAATTTAAACCAAAAATACAGTTAAAATTACGCAAAATATACAGAAAAAATTACACAAAAAATATAGTAAAATTTACGCAAAAAATAAAGTAAAAATTACACAAAAAATTTAAAATATTACATTAAAAATAAAGTAAAAATTACAAAAAATAATGTAAATATTACGCAAAAAATATATGATACTTTCGCGTTTACGTAATACACACTCGGCAACTTTTTAAACGATTTTCATAAGTGATATCTTTAATTTAACATTGCCCATACCAGCAAATGTAGGTATATATGCTCTAAACCATGTCTCTCCAGTGTCATATACAGAAATAGGTTTAATTCAATTATTTGCTGATTGGTTGTGTTAAATTTTCGTTATAGTTTTAAGGTAAGTAGTTTACAATAAGTTGGTTTGACATGTGTAATTCAAGAAATATCTTGAATGTGGTATTTTCACATTGATAACTCTGTTCATCATCAGGTAAAGGTGGATTCCCAGAAACAAGTGAACATTTTATCTAAATTAACAATCATGAGCATAAGTGGAGGTGGGGCCGTGTGTAGAAGTTCACGCAAGTGGGGAAAGTTTCTGATCGCCATTCAACTGGGAATGACCAGAGAAATTCTTCTATGTGCGGTCCAAGCAGCTCACTACGTCCGGGAAATCCCACGTATCCTCTGGATAGCCACTGAACACCAGCTCGGTGGTGAACTAAAGTGAGAAGGCGACAACCTGACAAGGCCACTCCGACATAATCAGTTTAAGGGCTTGCCAGGGGACTTCATCAGCAGCGTCTGTCACCAGGAGGTGCGGCTGCAAGCTGGCGTCTGTCTTAAACCAAACGGCTCGCTATATAAATATGTAATTTAAATCCAACCCCCGAGAAACGGGTTGTGCGTAGGGTTTGGGGCCCACCACATAAAAACAAACTTCCAATGAGATCCAATATTCAGGCCTCGGATATGATAACTCACTCTTTAGATAACGACCACTGCAAACGAACTAGGAATATCATTAAGGAAATTAGGGCATGTTCTTGGAATGTCCGAACCCTAAGCAGGGAAGGTGACGATGCCCGTCTAGTTGGGGTCCTCAAACAGGCAAAAGCTGACATCACCGCTATACAAGAAATGCGATGGATGGGGGAAGTCTAAACCTGTAATGTCTACTGGAGCGGCCACACTAATGAGCGTAGATTCGGCGTCGGTTTTGTGGTGGGAAAGAGGCTTGTGAAACAGGTACTGTCTTTCACAGCCGTGAACGGGCGTCTCGCCACAATCCGAATAAAACTACGATTTTTCACCATATCGTTTATCTGTGCGCACGCACCGACTGATGACAAGGACGACATGGAAAAAGATGCATTCTCCGCGAAATTAGAAGAAACTCATGATATCAAAGCCGTCCTTGGCGACTTTAACGCCAGGGTGGGCAAAGAGGGTGTATTTGGCCCCACTTTCGGAAAGTTCAGCCTCCATGAAGAGACTTCGCCGAATGGATACAGGCTGATCGACACGAAATATGGTCGTAGCCAGCACCAGGTTCAAGCATAAAAAGATCCATCAAGCAACATGGCTATCGCCAGGTCGGAAAACACGCAATCAGATCGATCACTTTGTGATAGACGGACGGCATGCTACCAGTGTTATGGACGTACGTACGATGCGGGGTCCAAACATCGACTCCGATCACTACTTGGTAGCAGCCAAGATTCGTACTCGCCTAAGTACAACGAAAGAGGCACCACAAAAAACGCAAGGAAAGCTGGACGTCGAAAAGCTGCAGTCACAACAGACAGCCAATGATTTCGCAGAACGACCGGAAAAGCGTGAAATCGAAGAGCTTGAAATAAAGCGGCGGCAATTTAAATGTGGCGGCGAGGAGCTGGTAAGGTGCATGCACCAGGTCTTGTGCAGAATATGGTCGGATGAATGCATGCCTGAAGATTGGAATCCAAGAGTTCTCTGCCCAATCCATAAGAAGGGTGATCCCGCAAACTGCGCCAACTATCGTGGAATCAGCCTTTTGAGTATCACATATAAGGTCCTATCAAGCGTATTGTGCGAAAGACTGAAGCCTGACGTAAACCGACTGATTGGACCTTATCAGTGTGGCTTCAGACCTGGTAAATCTACCATCGAACAGATTTTTACAATACGCCAAATCTTGGAAAAAACCCGTGAGAAAAGGATCGACACACACCATCTCATTGTTGATTTTAAAGCCGCCTTCGACAGCACGAAAAGGAGTGGCCTATATGCCGCTATGTCTGATTTTGGTTTCCCAGCAAAACTTATACGGATGTGCAAAGTGACGCTGAACAACACCTCCAGCTCGGTCAGAATCGGGAAGGACCTCTCCGAGCCGTTCGAAACTAAACAAGGGTTTCAGGCAGGGTGACCCCCTATCGTGCGATTTCTTTAATTTAATGCTGGAGAAAATAATACAAGCTGCCGAACTTAACCGCGCTGGAACAATATATTACAAGAGCGTACAACTGTTGGCGTATGCCGACGACATCGACATCATTGGCCTCAACAACCGCGCCGTAAGTTCTGCGTACTCCAAATTAGAAAAGGAAGCGGAAAAAATGAGTTTGGTGGTGAACGAAGGTAAAACGAAGTACCTGCTGGCATCAAGCAAAGAGTCAGCGCATTCGCGCCTTGGCAACCATGCCACAATTGGCAGCCATAATGTCGAGATAGTAAGGGACTTTGTATACCTGGGAAGCAGCATTACTACCAATAACAATGTATGCCTGGAAATCCATAGAAGGATAACTCTTGCAAACAAATGCTACTTTGGGTTGAGTAGGCAATTTAGAAGTAAAGTCCTCTGTCGACGAACAAAACCAACACTCTGTAAGTCACGTATCGTACCCGTGCCGTGGTGCTTCTGCATGGACACTGACAGGATCTGATGAGGCGGCTTTGGGAGTATTCGAGAGAAAAATTCTTCGAAAGATTTATGGACTCCTAAAAGTTGGCGACGGCGAGTACCGAAGAAGATATAATGATGAGCTGTATGAGCTTTACGCAGATGTGGACATAGTTCAGCGAATTAAAACCCATCGGCTCCGCTGGCTAGGACACGTGGTGCGAATGAACGAAGACGCTCCGGCCCAGAAGGTATTTTTATCGGCACCCGCCGGTGGAAGTAGAGGAAAAGGGAGACCACCACTTCGATGGCAGGACCAAGTAGAGGCAGACCTGCGAGCACGCGGTGTCTCTAATTGGCGCCAGTTGGCTCAACAAAGAACCGACTGGCGTAACATGTTGGACGGCCAAAATCGCCTAGGCGGTTAAAGGCTATTTTAAGTAAGTAAGTAAGAGCATAATTTCATTTTACATTATTTCAATTTTAATCCAGATATTTACATTCATTATTGGGTATATTTCAGCATACCCAATAAACAACACAAGACATTCTTCAATTCAATGGAGAAAGTTTTCAATGTGATTTGCATATTTCAGGTTAAACAACTTTTAGCTTTAGGAAACTTCTACATTACACTTTTACATCACTTACATTCAGCAGCGTGGAGGTATTTAAGAACTAAAATTTAAGATACATGATAAGTAGTTATCATCTCAGATGGTTCTCAAATCGAATAGAAACATGTTTATTGGGTACTTTCGTTGCCTTAGGTTCGAGTAAGCAATTTTTTCCCTCGTTTCTTGACATGACAGCTATAACGACTAATACATGCGAAAGGTGGTAACAATTTTGTTAATGTAATAGATAAATATGCACATATGTATGCATGTAAGTAGATATAAACAAAAATTGTCCCAACAGCCAATATGCGCACGCACTAATATAAAGATTGTGCAAAAGGTATGTTCCACTCTCCACCACCCACTTCTACCTATTCCGCAATAAAATTGTTCAACCCATCTTCAAATGTCTTAAGTTGCATAATAAAATTTATCAGCTATCTTGCTCTATTTCAAAAATAAATGTGCGGTTGTATTGTACTAATTTAACAAGAAATGGGTTTGTTAGAAGTAGGAATATTGCCTTTTGCCTACGCCTAGTTTTAACAAAAAATATCTAATAGGAAAACAAGCAGGAACAAACCGAAACACATACACTGCTCTAAACACATTCTGTCCTATGAACCAAATAGACTTTTTCGGAAAGTGGACAAAAAATAACAATACACGTGTATGGGCAATTTTCATGTACACGTCAGAAAAATCAAACAAATTTTTAACGAGTTCTAACCTGCACATTCTTAGAGTAAAATTTAATATTTATAAAACTGAATACTCAAAAATTTTCTGAAAATTCTGCCAAAAAAGTTTAAAATTTATGTACACGTCAGAATTTTTTTTATATACATACATGCATAAAAAAAATCGCCGATACACGTGTATTTTTATTTTTTGTCCACTTTCCGAAAAAGTCTATTTGGTTCATAGGACAGAAAAGAAGTTCTTTTTTGTACCGCAGTGATATATGTAAACATGTTTAGTGTTTTTATGTAAGGTTGCTCTATGAAAGGCAAACAGCGCAGTCAACTGCTGTATTTCAGTTCTACCCCAAAAAGAGGATATTCTTCTGCAGAAAAAATATCCAAAAAACAACTTTTAAATTCTAGAATACTGCAAAAGTAGCCTTTATCAGGTAAAAAAACCATTCATACATAGCACTGGCGGATCCAGGATTTTTTTCGAGGATATTTTTATACCCAGCTGTACTTGTACACAGGGTATTATAACTTTGTTAGGATAACGGTTGGTTGTACAGGTATAAAGGAATCGAGATAGATATAGACTTCCATATATCAATATGATCAGGATCGAAAAAAAATTTGATTGAGCCATGTCCGTCCGTCTGTCCGTCCGTCCGTCCGTCCGTCCGTCCGTCTGTCCGTTAACACGATAACTTGAGCAAATAATGAGATATCTTCACCAAATTTGGCATGCGTACTTATTTGGGTTCAGAATAGATTGCTATTGAAAATGGGTAAAATCGGACCATAACCACGCCCCTTTTTCGATATCGAAAATTTCGAAAAACGTATAAAATGGGTTAATTCAATATTAGAAGCAGCTACAATGATAAAATTTGCAATATGTATTGATTTAGATGTTCTAAGGCCGATTTTATAAAAATTTTTGAAAAGGGGGCGTGGTACCGCCCACGTATATTTGAAGAAATTTTAAAATTTTGACTCTTAATAACTTCAGAACAGTTTATGCTAGTATAACGAAATTTCGTAGAGGACATACTATTGTTGTGGTAAATTCAGCTATAGAAAATAAACGAAATCGCTTCGCGACCACGCCTACTTTTTCATAAAAGTTATATTGAAGGAGGTGGAAATATTAAAAAGTCCATATCTAATTAACTGATTTCGCTATAATAATATAATTTGGTACATACATCAACTTTCATATTCTTTACATAATTTTTTCAAAATTTTGGAAAGTGGGCGTGGCACCGCCCACTTATGAGTCAAGCAATTTTTAAATTCGACTGCTAACAACTTCAGAACGGTGTGAGATAGATTTACGAAACTAGGTACCAGGCATGTTATGTTTATGTAGAGTACTACCACAGAAAATAAGAAAAATCGGTGAACGATCACGCCCACTTTATGTACACAGCTGGGTATGTAATGTTCGGTTTCACCCGAACTTAGACTTCCTTACTTGTTGATTCACAGTTTCTCAAAACTCGCTCTTTATGGTTGTTTTTTAAAAAATATATCCTTACGTTTGTTGGTTTGGGCAATGTCAAATTCAAAGTTTCACGTAACTTTTTCTGTATTTTTTGCATAATTTACTATATTTTTGTGTAATCTTACTAAAGCGGGCTACTCACTTGCCAAGAAATGTCAAACTCCATATAAAAAAACGCTCAAGAAATGGTCAAGAAATGTTTTCATACGTCAAATTTTCTTGAGCCAATACTCAGCTCATAAGAAAAAATCCTACAATTTTCGATGGTTGGCAACGCCGGTTTACCTCAAGAAATAAATATATTCGTATTTATATCTCTTGAGGTAAACGTGCAGAATCACCGCAAAGATGAGTATATACTTCGCTACACATGTTTTATATATTTTTATAATAGAAAATTGCAATAAAAGGGAAAATTCTGTAAACGTGAAAATTTCTTGACCAGGCATAAGTAATATATGCTAGTTTTTTTCGTGAGGCATTTCTTGGCAGGTGGGTAGGCGCTTAATATATAAAAACGTAAGTTTGTGACTGACAGTAAATGTTTGTGGCTCTTTGACGTCTGAACCAATGCCCCGATCTTTATGAAATTTCGATATATTTATCGATAACATAGTTACCGGTCAAAATGTAGTTTTACGTAAACTTTGGAATATTCGCACAAAATTGGTATCAAACGAAAGGGGAAGAACACAGCGTTCATTTGGACTTCGGTTCATTTCGATATATTTATCGATAACAGAGTTATCGGTTAAAATGTGGTTTCGGGTAAACTTTGGAATATTTGCACAAAATTGATATTAAACCAGGGCCCGGCAGATGAATTTCTACTGTGAATTGTTGTTTGTTTTTTCTCCGTCGCTCACTCGCAAGCACCAAAGCAACATCGTATGTTGTTGAGTCGTTGCTTGTCAGTGAGCGACTAGGCATAACCAACGACGTCCATTGATTGGTCAGTGCGATCATAGCGCTCTCACAAGCGCACCAACAATTTCATTGGTTCTCAGATTTACGGACAATTGTCCCACTATACGCCGGGGCTTGTATTAAACGAATGGGAAAGACCACAGCTTTCAATTGGACTTTGGTTCATTTCGATATATTTATCGATAACAGAGTTATCGGTCAAAATGTGGTTTCGGGTAAACTTTGTAATACTCGCACAAAAGTGGTATCTAATGGCAGTGGAAGGCCACAGCTTTCATTTGGACTTTGGTTCATTTATGCTAGCATTTATTTTGATAACGGCTGGGCACAATAAAATTAAATTTGGAAGCGAGATTTTGTATCTCCTCGAGATGGTTATATGATAAAAAATAAAGGCCTTTTAAATGGTGTTGGAGATATCGCTCAAAATGTGGACCTTATTAAGCGTTCGTTCAATATGGGCATCAAATGAAAGGTATTGATAAGTGTTTTAAAATGGAGGGGCCGATGGTATTAGTGCGATATGAGTATCAAATGAAAGTGAAAAGACAAGTGATTTAAGATGTTTTAGTGTTTTTCCCATATAAGACCAAAGTTTTTAGATATTGGTCAACACGTGGACCAGAAGTGGAGCTAGAAGGTTTTTGTAAAAAATGGGTATAAATTAAAGATGATACATTTTGTGTACTTTTATTACCATATTTTTTGTGTAAATTTTATTATATTTATGGGCCATTTATAGTAACTTTTTGTGTAATTTTTTACTATATTTTTGTTAAATTTTTACCACGCTTTTATTAGGTTCAATTCTATGTTTGTTTGTTTGTTTGCTTGCTTGTATGTATGTGACTCCCTTTCGGTCTAAGCCCCAGTGGCCCAAAAATCGTAAAATGTCCCTAAAATATGGGTATCAAACGAAAGGGGAAGGCCCCAGGTTTCATTTGGACATCGATATAGTTCGATAAATTTATCGATAACTGAGTTATCGGTCAAAATGTGGTTGCCCGAAAACCTTAAAATTTCCCTACAATAAGGGTATCAAACGAAAGGGGAAGGCCCCAGGATTCATTTGGACTTCGACATATTTCGATAAATTTATCGATAACGGAGTTATCGGTCAAAATGTGATTGCCCGAAAACCTTAAAATTTCCCTACAATATGGGTATCAAACGAAAGGTGAAGGCCACAGATTTCACTTGGACATCGACATATTTCGATAAATTTATCGATAATTGAGTTGTCGGTCAAAATGTAGTTGCCCGAAAACCTAAAAAATTTCCCTAAAATATGGGTATCAAACGAAAAGGGAAGACCCCAGGCTTCATTTGGAATTCGATATATTTTGATAAATTTATCGATAACTGAGTTATCGGTCAAAATATGATTGCCCAAAAACCTAAAAAATTCCCTATAATATGGGTATCAAAGGACAGGTGAAGGCCCAGGTTTTATTTGGACATCGACATATTTCGATAAATTTATCGATAACTGAGTTATCGGTCAAAATATGATTGCCCAAAAACCTAAAAAATTCCCTATAATATGGGTATCAAAGGACAGGTGAAGGCCCAGGTTTTATTTGGACATCGACATATTTCGATAAATTTATCGATAACTGAGTTATCGGTCAAAATATGATTGCCCAAAAACCTAAAAAATTCCCTACAATATGGGTATCAAACGAAAGGTCAAGGCCCCAGGTTTCACTTGGACATCGACATGTTTCGATAAATTTATGGATAACTGAGTTATCGGTCAAAATATGGTTGCCCAAAAACATAAAAAATTCCCTACAATATGGGTATCAATCGAAAGGTGAAGGCCCCAGGTTTCACTTGGACATCGACATATTTCGATAAATTTATCGATAACTGAGTTATCGGTCAAAATGTGGTTGCCCAAAAACCTAAAAAATTCCCTACAATATGAGTATCAAACGAAAGGTGAAGGCCCCAGGTTTCACTTGGACATCGACATGTTTCGATAAATTTATCGATAACTGAGTTATCGGTCAAAATATGGTTGCCCAAAAACCTAAAAAATTCCCTACAATAAGGGTATCAATCGAAAGGTGAAGGCCCCAGGTTTCACTTGGACAATGACATATTTCGATAAATTTATCGATAACTGAGTTATCGGTCAAAATGTGGGTGCCCAAAAACCTAAAAAATTCCCTACAATATGAGTATCAAACGAAAGGTGAAGGCCCGAGGTTTCATTTGGACATCGACATATTTAGATAAATTTATCGATAACTGAGTTATCGGTCAAAATGTGGTTGCCCAAAAACCTAAAAAATTCCCTACAATATGGGTATCAAACGAAAGGTGAATGCCCCAGGTTTCACTTGGACATCGACATATTTCGATAAATTTATCGATAACTGAGTTATCGGTCAAAATGTGGTTGCCCGAAAACCTTATAATTTCCATACAATATGGGTATCAAACGAAAGGGGAAGGCCCCAGGTTTCATTTGTACTTCGATATATTTCAATATATTTATCGATAATTTCATCGGTCATTTGACTAAAAAGTAAAAAATAAATATAGTTTAAAAAAACTAAAACTCACGCTTTTAGAGAGTATTGAACTAAAAAGTTGAAAATAATTTTAGAAACCCTACACATTAGTATTGTGGAAAAAGCGTGGTCCGCTTTCTGCCATAATTTACGTATATCGAGCGCTCGACGCTTTTCCCATATAATGCTGGTTTCTTTACTACGCTTTCATTAGCTTTACTTGTACATACATTCATATGTATGTTTGCTTGTTTGTATGTAACTCTATATCAGTCTACCCGATAGTGGCGTATAACTGTCACAAAATCCTTGAAATGTGCCTTCAATATGGGTGTCAAACGATAGGAGGTAGCATTTGGACTTCGATATATTTATTGATAACTAATTTATCGGTCATAATGCCTACACTCTGGGTATCAAACAAAATGGAAGTTCTACAGGTTTCTATTGGACTTTGGAATATTTCGATATATTTATCGAAAACTGAGTTATCGGGCAAAATGAGGTTAATATAATAATAATAATATTCAAAATTGCCTACAATATGGGTATCAAACGAAAGTGGATATATATATCGATTCCTTCATAACACATTTAACTAAAAAGTAAAAAATAAATATAGTTTAAAAAGCGAAAACACGCGCTTTTAAAGAATATTGCATTAAAAAGGTAAAAATAATTTAAACAAAAGACGAAGATTATGGAACAAAGCGGACCTCGCTTTTTCCACAATACTACTGTGTCGGGTTTTTAAAATTATTTTCAACTTTTTAGTTCAATACTCTCTAAAAGCGTGAGTTTTAGTTTTTATACCCAGTGTACTAGTACTAGTACAAGAGTATATTAATTTTGTTCACATAACGGTTGTATGTAACGGCACAAAATAATCGAGATAGATATAGAGTTCCATATATGAAAGTTCATAGGATTAAAAGAGGAGTTGATTAAGGCATGTCCGTCCGTCTGTCCGTCCGTGTACACGATAACTTGAGTAAAAATTGAGATATTTGCATGAAATTTTGTACACAGATTACTTTCTGGCCAAGGTAGGTTGCTATTGAAAATGGGCGAAATCGGATGATAACCCTTTTTCGATATCGAAAATTTCGAAAATCACACAAATTGACTTATCTCGGCAGCTGAAATGGCTAAAATGATATAATTTTATAGGTTAAAATCCCCCTAGTCATTCTCTTATGATTTTTCCATAAATTTTTTATAGTGGGCGTGGCACCGCCCACTTTTAAGATAGGCGTTTTTGAAAATTTGACTGGTCGTAACTTTTAAACTGATTACGATAGAACGATGGAATTCGGCACAAAGCATACTAGTATCGTTGGGAGTATACCTGATGAAACTGGATGAAATTGCCCTTCAACCACGCCCACCTTCGATATCGAAAATTTCGAAAATCACACAAATTGACATATCTCGGCATCTGAAATGGCTAAAATGATATAATTTTATAGGTGAATCCCCCTGGTCATTCTCTTATGATTTTTCATAAATTTTTTATAGTGGGCGTGGCACCGACCACTTTTAAGGGAGGAGTTTTTGAAAATTTGACTGGTCGTAACTCTTAAACAGATTACGATAGAACGATGGAATTTGGCACAAAGCATACTAGTATCGTTGGGAGTATATCTGATGAAAGTGGATAAAATCGCCCTTCAACCACGCCCACTTTCGATATCGAAAATTTCGAAAATCACACAAATTGACTTATCTCGGCAGCTGAAATGGCCAAAATGATATAATTTTATAGGTGAATCCCCTTGGTAATTCTCTTATGATTTTTCCAAAAAATTTTTATAGTGGGCGTGGCACCGACCACTTTTAAGGGATGAGTTTTTGAAAATTTGACTGGTCGTAACTCTTAAACAGATTACGATAGAACGATGGTATTTGGTACAAAGCATACTAGTATCGTTGGGAGTATACCTGATGAAAGTGGATAAAATCGCTCTTCAACCACGCCCACTTTCGATATCGAAAATCACATAAATTGACATATCTCGGTAGCTGAAATGGCTAAAATGATATAATTTTATAGGTGATTCCCCCTGGTAATTCTCTTTTGATTTTTCCATAAATTTTTTATGGGGGCGTGGCACCGCCCACTTTTAAGGAAGGCATTTTTGAAAATTTGACTGGTCGTAACTTTTAAACTGATTACGATAGAACGATGGAATTTGGCAAAAAGCATACTAGTATCGTTGGGAGTATACCTGATGAAAATGGATAAAATCGCCCTCCAACCATGCCCACTTTCGATATCGAAAATTTCGAAAATCACATAAATTGACATAATTCGCTAACGGAAATGGGTAAAATTATATAATTTTATAGGTGAATCCCCATGGTCATTATATAATGATTTTTTTGATAAATTTTTTAAGGGAGGCATTTTTATACCCAGCGTACTAGTACAGGGGTATTATAATTTTGTCCACATAACTGTACTATGTACCGGGGCAAAATAATCAAGATCCATGTATGAAAGTTCTTAGGTTGAAAAGAGGAGTCTATTCAGGCATGTCCGTCCGTCTGTCCGTCCGTCCGTTCGTCTTTGTACATGATAACTTGAGTAAAAATTAAGATATTTGCATGAAATTTTATATACAGGTTACTTTTTGGCCAAGGTAGGTTGCTATTGAAAATGGGCGAAATCGGATGATAACCACACCCCCTTCTTCGATATCGAAAATTTCGAAAATCATACAAATTAACATAACTTGAGTAAAAATTGAGGAATTTGCATGAAATTTGGTATACAGATTACTTTACGGCCAAGGTAGCTTGCTAGAGAAAATGGGCGAAATCGGATTATAACCACGTCCCTTTTGTCGGTATCGAAAATTTCGAAAATCACATAAACTGAGGCATTTTTGAAAATTCGACTGGTCGTAACTTTTAAACAAATTATGGTAAAACGATGAAATTTGGCACAAATCATACTAGTACTGTTGGGAGTATACGTGATGAAATTGAATAAAATCCCCGCCCAACCACGGCTACTCTCGATGTCGAAAATTTATAAAATCACCTAAAATACTGGTCGTAAGTTTTAAACTGATTACCGTAGAATCGTGAAATTCGGCACAAGGTATACTAGAGTTATAGGAAGTATACCTGTTGAAATTAAACGATCACTTCCCAATCACGTCCACTTTCAATATGGAAAATTTCGAAAATCACATAAATTGACATAATTCGGTAAGGTAAATAGCTAAAATAGTATAATTATAGTACAATTTAAATTTAAGGAATTGTCTACTAATAACGAGTCTTAAAAGATGAGTTAATTTAAGTGAGCCCCCTATAATTTTTTCGACGGCCATGTATTTTATTGAAAGTGGGTAGTATGGCTCAGAACGATTAAACAAAAATACGTATACAATTTTTCAAAATTCGAATTATTTTGAAAGTTATATCTATCAACAGTTTTCGAAATTCCTCACTTTTTGATGATTTTCTGGCGATTGGTCAAACCGATTTTGCTAATTTTTTAAATATATATAAAAGATGGTATCTTCTACAAAGGACATTTCCATTTTTTGCAAAAAAAATTTTTTTTAACCTTATTCGCAATTTTTAACTTCTCCATCGTGGCGAGATGGCGCTTTTGTATGATATTGTTGGGCATTGCATTAGTAACTATTAGCAAAAAAAATTTTTTTGGCACTTTAAGGGAGCGGAAGTTATTTACATCAAAAAGTAAGGAATTTCGAAAAGTGGTGATAGCTATAACTTTGAAAATAATTTGAATTTCGAAAAACTGGCCTAAACGTATTTTTTTCAATTTTAAACTTTGTCACAAATTGGGCGTAAGAATATTAGAAGTAAGAAATGCATTCAACTATAAGTAAGATTTTGAGGGCACACGAACAATGTACATATATGTTATACCGTAGCATAAATAAATATTAATTTTATAAATTAACTAATAAATTTATTGAGTTCGTTTTTCCTAAATTATAATATATATAGAAAATATATAACTTATAGGTACTACTATTGTTTCCATACACTGGGTATTTAATGTTCGGCTTACCCGAAGTTAGACTTCCTTACTTGTTTTAAACTATATTTATTACATAAGTAACTCCACTTTTTTGTATGAAACCACATTTTTTACTTTGATAATTTAATGTGCTAAGCTTTTTCGATTTTTAAATAGTTTTTTTACTTATGAAATTTTTAGAGAAATAAAATATTGGAAAAGTATATCTTCTAAGCAGAAAATGTATTTTTCATACAAAAAAGTGAAGTTAGTTATATAGAATTAAAAATTTTGATCCCAACATCAGAATTGCAATTTTCCAAAAATAGCTTTAAACAAATTTGTTTAAAAGAAAAATATTAAAATTCATGCACAGGAATGTAAAGCAGGAGTTATTAGCTTTCAAATGTTGTTAAATAAAATCTGTAGCATTACTACAAGCCGAAACATAATAATTTCAAAGGGTTTTCATCACCTTAGGAAAAATTGCAGTATCTATATATTAATAGGCTAACACTCTCCCCATACAAACAGTCGTAACCCAATTTCGTATAGTATTTATGGATAGATCTCTATAAAATTTATTTGGAAACTTAGAATGGACTAATCTGGTGTCTCACCAAAAAAAAATTTTGAAAATTATTTTTAGTTTATTTGTTATTAAACAAAACAGCACTCTTATAAAACTTCCAAAGACACAAACATCCGCTCATTCCCTTACACACACACGTACATATCTATGCAATGATCCAGCAGCTGCTACTTGGTGCTAGACACCATTTGTAAGTTAAGAAATCCAGCTTCACTTCTGGCTTTATATATTTAACTTTTTGCCTATTGGTAAAGTTAATTTTTTAACGATATGATTTTGTAAGAAAATTCCACAATGTTAAGATCGAAATTTAAATATCGTACGGACTTTAACTAAAGAACAATTTTTGATTTGATTTCTGATTTCGTTGAACCTGTTTACCCCCTTGCACAGAATACTGTAAAAGTGTGATAAAAGTGTACCCGTTCTACATGAAACTGCTATATCGATAAAACGAACAAAAAACATTGACCGTCTGCTATGCTATGTGCATGAATAATTATGTAGGTTTCGCTTATCAACCATATTCAATTGTTATTGCAAAATCCAATTTTTTTTCACCAAATTTATCTGTCAAATAAAATTTTCGCCACCTGATTTTCAGTGCAACCAACTACCCTGTCAAAGCTTCAGAGGGTAAAAAGTGTGAGTTTTTTAGGAAACGAAAACATATTCTGTTTGACGTTTTACCTTCATTTTGCAAACGAAAACGGAAAATTGAAGAGTGTAAAAAATGCATATTTTTTGATGAAACGAAATCACCATAACTCTACTTTTTTTTTTACGAAAAACACATTTTTGGGTATTTGTTTCCTTTAGTGGTCAACCGCTAATAAATTAGCTAAAATTATGGAAGATAGCTCAAAAGACAGCTTTTTTAATTTTTTGTTTCTATGCAAAGTTATCGTCAAAAAATCGAGAAATTACCCACGGCACGCATTTTTTTCGCACGTTTTTAGGTACAGCCTAATAAAATTACAACAACCACATGAAAAATTGCAATTTTGAATACAAATATCTCTTCAGAGAAGCAAAATATTAAAAACCCCGTCTTTTGAGCTATCTCCCATAATTTTAGCTAATTTATTAGCAGTTGACACCTAAAGGAAACAAATACCTATTTTTACTTTGATTATTTGATGTTCTAAGCTTTTCTCGATTTTTTTAAAGTTTAATTCATTTATGAAATTTTTAGGGGAATATAATATTGGAAAAGTATATTTTCTAAGCAGGAAGATTGCCCAGAAAAATATGCCCAATCGTCTCATTTAAAGCAAAGCTGTAATTAGACTCTGGCAAGTATAAGTATAATTGACAGAACTCTGATTTTTTTTTTCAATTTTCCTTGCTTAAAAAATAAAATAAAAACGAAAAATTAAAAAAAGGAAACAGTTTTCAATTTTTGCTTCCACCGAGAATCGAATATAGGTGTCCTGCAAGTAGTAAACATTTATACCCATTCTGGTATAAAAAGGGTACAATTAGTCTCTTCATAGGGCATGCTCGAACAAATGTTACCAATTTATTCCATCTAAAAGAGACTAAAAAAGTAGTAGTCTACTTTTCCTCTGGATTGATCCCGGACTAATCGTATTTTTTGCAGGGAAATACCATATGAACTTTTACTAATGCACCTTTTTACATAAGTAACTCCACTTTTTTGTATGAAACTACATTTTTTACTTTGATAATTTAATGTGCTAAGCTTTTTCGATTTTTAAGTAGTTTTTTTACTTATGAATTAAAAATTTTGATCCCAACATCAGAATTGTAATTTTCAAAAAATAGCTTTAAAAAAATTTGTTTAAAAGAAAAATATTAAAATTTATGCCAGGAATGTAAAGCAGGAGTTATTAGCTTTCAAATGTTGTTAAATAAAATCTGTAGCATTACTACAAGCCGAAACATAATAATTTCAAATGGTGCATGTTTTCATCACCTTAGGAAAAATTGCAGTATCTATATATTAATACTCTAACACTCTCCGCATACAAACTTTCGTAACTCAATTTAGTATAGTATTTATGGATAGATCCCTATAAAAGTTATATTGGAAACTTAGAATGGACTAATCTGCTGTCTTACCAAAAAAAAATTTTGAAAATTATTCTTAGTTTATTTATTATTAAACCAAAAAGAGGTCTCCAAACTCTCCAGCTATTTTGTTATCCCCACATTCTGTTATACCCGCACTATACATCTTTATTCAGCACTCTTATAAAACTTCCAAAGCCACATCCTCCGCTCATTCCCTTACACACACACGTACATATCTATGCAATGATCCAGCAGCTGCCACATGCTTTTATTTTTGTGCCAAAAAAAACAGAAAAATGTACCAAATCATATCTTCTTCGGCATCTTAACACCATTTGTAAGCTAAGAAATCCAGCTTCACTTCTGGCTTTACATATTTAACTTTTTGCCTATTGGTAAAGTTTATTTTTTTAACGATATAATTTTGTAAGAAAATTTCACAATGTTAAGATCGAAATTTTAATAACGTACGGACTTTAACTAAAGAACAATTTTACATGACACTAATGCTGATTTCGTTGAACATGTTTACACCCTTGCACAGAACACTGTAAAAGTGTGATAGAATATACCCGTTCTACACTGCCCCATTTGCTACGCTATGTGTAAAATAATTGTTAAAAACGCAGAGAATCTATTAATAAATCAAACATGTACATATTTAACTTTTTGCCTATTGGTAAAGTTTATTTTTTTGACGATATAATTTTGTAAGAAAATTTCGCAATGTTAAGATCGAAATTTTACATGACACTAATGCTGATTTCGTTGAACATGTTTACACCCTTGCACAGAACACTGTAAAAATGTGATAGAATATACCCGTTCTACATGAACCTGCTATCGATAAAACGAAAAAAAACACTGCCCCGTTTGCTACGCTATGTGGATAAATAATTACATTTCGCTCATCACCCATATTTAATTCTTAATTCTTAAATAAAATTTTCGTCAGCTGATTTTCAACCAGCTACCGTGTCAAAGCTTCTACCTTTTTTTACGAAAAACACATTTTTACTTAAGATTATTTGATGTTCTAAGCTTTTCTCGATTTTTTAAAAGTTTAATTCACTTATGAAATTTTTAGGGGGATAAATATTGGAAAAGTATGTTTTCTAAGCAGAAAATATATTTTTCATTTGAAGATTGGCCAGCAAAATATCCCCAATTATCTCATTTAGAACAAAGCTGTAATTAGACGCTGACAAGTATAAGTAGTTCCTGGCCTCATGGTAGACACCTCGATTGTCAGAACTCTGATTTTTTTTTTCAGTTTTCCTTGCTTTAAAACATAAAAATTAAAAAAAAAAAACAATTTTTAAATGTTTGCCCTCGCCGAGAATCGATCAGGTGTCCTGCAAGTAGTATACATTAATACCCAATCTGGTATAAAAAGGGTATAATTAGTCTCTTCATAGGACATGCTCGAACAAATGTGACCAATTCATTCCATCTAAAAGATACTAACAAAGAAGTAGTCTACTATTCCTCTGCGATTAATCCCGGACTAATCGACCTTTTTTGGAGGGAAATACCACACGAACTTTTACTAAAGTACCGTTTTACATGAGTAGCTCCACTTTTTTGTATGAAAAAACTTTTTCAACTTTGATAATTTGATATGTTAAGCTTTTTCTATTTATTTTTTTTCACGTATGCAATTTTTAGAGCAATAAAATGTTGGAAAAGTATATTTTCTAAGCAGAAAGTGTATTTTTCAAACTAAAAAGTGAAGTTCGCAACACCAGAATTGTAATTTTGAAAAAATAGCTTTAAAAAAATTTGTTTAAAAGAAAAAACATTTAAGTATGCTGCACCACCCTAATGTGCGGATTCTTTGCATGGTATGACTCAAATCAAATATTTAAATTCCCAAACATCATATATATATATATATATATGTATGCGTGAAGCAAGGAGAAAAAACGGTACCTTGCAAATTGCGCAATCATCGAAACTCCGACAAACACTCCCCGCAAAAATTCCCACCCTTTTTCGCACTCATTACTCTCACATGAACATACATAAGTATACAGCGATTCAGGCAGCTGCCACTTGCCTACATTTTTGTGCCAAAAAAAAATAAACAAACAAAGTGTAGGAAATCAAATAAATATCATTGCATCCTCGCCATCTTCACACCATCATCATTCACATAATCACATAATTCACATAATCCAAGGTTTTTCGCAGAGGACTTCTTTATTTAGTTTTTTGTCCATTAAAAAGTTTATATTTTTAACGATATGGTTTTTTTAAAAGTAAAATTCCACAAGGTTACGATAAAAAAAGTACCATTATATATCGAAATATTATAAGCCCATACCGGGTTTTTGTGCAATTTAAATTAAAAACTTATTTTTTATGTAACAATTAATGTAAGTTTAATATAATTTGTAATAGTTAGTGTCTGCTGTGGCTTAGACATAAACAAATAAATAAAAAAAAAAAAAAAATAAATAAAATCTGTTGTAGATATATCCTAATGTATTGTCGTCAGCTTTTCTGTTGTACTACTTTGCTGCACCACCCTAATGTGAAGATTGTTTGTATGGTATCACTTAATCCAAATTTGCATTTGTCACGAGGGAGCCGGGATTGATCCCGAACTAATCGTATTTTTTGCAGGGAAATACCATACGAACTTTTACTAATGCAACTTTTTACATAAGTAACTCCATTTTTTTGTATGAAACCACATTTTTTACTTTGATAATTTAATGTGCTAAGATTTTTCGATTTTTAAATAGTTTTTTTACTTATGAAATTTTTAGAGAAATAAAATATTTGAAAAGTATATCTTCTAAGCAGAAAATGTATTTTTCATACAAAAAAGTGAAGTTAGTTATAAAAAAAAAAAAAAAATAATGGCGGCGATATATATCATAACCTCTAACGAGATTTTTAGCCGAGCTTCTCTTTCCAACTTGTGGTGTGTTGCTTTTGAGTTTTTCCTACAAGATGGCGGGACCTACAGTTTTTTGCCGACTCCGAACGGCACTTGCAAAGCAAATGAATTTTTTGCTGAGAAGCTTCTCATGGCAGAAATACACCCGGAGAGTTTGCCAAACTACTGCCGAGGGGCGACCCCGTTTAGAAAAACTCTTTTTCTAAATAATTTTTGATGTTACTTTTGCCGGGCATCGAACCGCCACGACTTGGTGTAGAAGGCCGAACACTTAACCGCTACACCACAGCGGCCGCCAAGTTAGTTATATAGAATAAAAAATTTTGATCCCAACATCAGAATTGTAATTTTAAAAAAATAGCTTTAAAAAAATTTGTTTAAAAGAAAAATATTAAAATTCATGCCAGGAATGTAAAGCAGGAGTTATTAGCTTTCAAATGTTGTTAAATAAAATCTGTAGCATTACTACAAGCCTAAACATAATAATTTCAAATGGTGCATGTTTTCATCACCTTAGGAAAAATTGCAGTATCTATGTATATATTAATACGCTAACACTCTCCGCATACAAACTTTCGTAACTCAATTTAGTATAGTATTTATGGATAGATCCCTATAAAAGTTATATTAGAAACTTAGAATGGACTAATCTGCTGTCTCACCCAAAAAAATTTGAAAATTATTCTTAGTTTATTTATTATTAAACAAAAAAGAGGTCTCCAAACTCTCCACACGGCTAAAAAAATGAACCTAAATTTTAAACCCGTATAAAGTTTAATCAATTTTTCAAACCTTTTTGTACAATATTTCAAACCGTCCAAATACCTACAAAGATTTTCAATTTCTTTTGGTTTCGATTTAAAATCTAAATGAAAAAGCAGTCTAAATTTTTTATTTTTGTTTTGTTTGAATATAATTGAATTTTGCCCACAAGATTTTCATGTGCGTCATAGCTCAGCGGTAGAGCAGTTGGCTGTGACTCCTGAGCGTTTTCGTTTGAATCCTGCCAGCTGCCACATTTTTTTAGTTTTATTTTATTCTTAAAACTTTTCTGTCTAAAATGTAAACTTTTGTGTTTGAACATTCAAATTTATTTTTGAAAGCTTATTCAAGATTGAATTTTGACAACAACATTTATGTGTGCGATGTAGCTCAGTGGTAGAGCAGACGGGCATGATGCGGGGAGTCTTGGTTCGAATTCCCGCCAACAGACAAAAAATTTATTTTATCTTTAAAAAATTGTTAAAACATTTCTTTTCTTATAATTGAAACCCGATTCATTTAGAAAATTTTCATGAAAACTGGTCTATATTGAATTTGAATCCAAATTTGGTTTGGTCATATATGTAGTCCAAAAAAGTTTAAAATTTAGGTTCAAATTTTTAGCTGTGCAGCTATTTTGTTATCCCCACATTCTGTTATACCCGCACTATACATTTTTATTCAGCACTCTTATAAAACTTCCAAAGCCACATCCACCCGCTCATTCCCTTACACACACACGTACATATCTATGCAATGATCCAGCAGCTGTCACTTGTTTTTATTTTTGTGCCAAAAAAAAAAACAGAAAAATGTACCAAATCATATCCTCTTCGGCATCTTAACACCATTTGTAAGCTAAGAAATCCAGCTTCACTTCTGGCTTTACATATTTAACTTTTTGCCTATTGGTAAAGTTTATTTTTTTAACGATATAATTTTGTAAGAAAATTTCGCAATGTTAAGATCGAAATTTTACATGACACTAATGCTGATTTCGTTGAACATGTTTACACCCTTGCACAGAACACTCACGGCTAAAAAAATGAACCTAAATTTTAAACCCGTATAAAGTTTAATCAATTTTTCAAAACTTTTTGTACAATATTTCAAACCGTCCAAATACCTACAAAGATTTTCAATTTCTTTTGGTTTCGATTTAAAATCTAAATGAAAAAGCAGTCTAAATTTTTTATTTTTGTTTTGTTTGAATATAATTGAATTTTGCCCACAAGATTTCCATGTGCGTCATAGCTCAGCGGTAGAGCAGTCGGCTGTGACTCCTGAGCGTTTTCGTTTGAATCCTACCAGCTGCCACATTTTTTTAGTTTTATTTTATTCTTAAAACTTTTCGGTCTAAAATGTAAACTTTTGTGTTTGAACATTCAAATTTATTTTTGAAAGCTTATTCAAGATTGAATTTTGCCAACAACATTTATGTGTGTGATGTAGCTCAGTGGTAGAGCAGACGGGCATGATGCGGGGAGTCTTGGTTCGAATTCCCGCCAACGGACAAAAAATTTATTTTATCTTTAAAAAATTGTTAAAACATTTCTTGTTTATAATTGAAACCCGATTCATTTAGCCAATTTTCATGAAAACTGGTCTATATTGAATTTGAATCCAAATTTGGTTTGGTCATATATGTAGTCCAAAAAAGTTTAAAATTTAGGTTCAAATTTTTAGCTGTGCTGTAAAACTGTGATAGAATATACCCGTTCTACATGAACCTGCTATCGATAAAACGAAAAAAAAAAACACTGCCCCGTTTGCCACGCTATGTGGATGAATAATTACGTTTCGCTCATCACCCATATTTAATTCTTAATTCTTAAATAAAACTTTCGTCAGCTGATTTTCAACCAGCTACCGTGTCAAGCTTCTACCATTTTTTACGAAAAATACATTTTTACTTTATATTATTTGATTTTCTAAGCTTTTCTCGATTTTTTAAAAGTTTAATTCACTTATGAAATTTTTAGGGGGAAAAATATTGGAAAAGTATGTTTTCTAAGCAGAAAATATATTTTTCATTTGAAGATTGGCCAGCAAAATATCCCCAATTGTCTCATTTAGAACAAAGCTGTAATTAGACGATGACAAGTATAAGTATTTCCTGGCGTCATGGTAGACACCTCGATTGTCAGAACTCTGATTTTTTTCAGTTTTCCTTGCTTTAAAACTTAAAAATTAAAAAAAAAAAAACAATTTTTAAATTTTTGCCCTCGCCGAGAATCGATCAGGTGTCCTGCAAGTAGTATACATTAATACCCATTCTGGTATAAAAAGGGTATAATTAGTCTCTTCATAGGACATGCTCGAACAAATGTGACCAATTCATTCCATCTAAAAGATACTAAAAAAGTAGTAGTCTACTATTCCTCTGCGATTAATCCCGGACTAATCGCCCTTTTTCGTAGGGAAATACCACACGAACTTTTACTAAAGTACCGTTTTACATGAGTAGCTCCACTTTTTTTATGAAAAAACTTTTTCAACTTTGATAATTTGATATGTTAAGCTTTTTCTATTTTTTTTCCACGTATGCAATTGTTAGAGCAATAAAATATTGGAAAAGTATATTTTCTAAGCAGAAAATGTATTTTTCAAACTAAAAGGTGAAGTTAGTTATATGTATAGAATTAAAAATTTTGTTCGCTACACCAGAATTGTAATTTTCAAAAAATAGCTTTAAAAAAATTTGTTTAAAAGAAAAAACATTTAAATATGCTGCGGATTCTTTGCATTTTATTACTCAAATCAAATGTTTAAATTCCCAAACATCATATATATATATATATGTATATGTATGCGTGAAGCAAGACGAAAAAACGGTACCTTGCAAATTGCACAATCATCGAAACTCCGACAAACACTCCCCGCAAAAACCCTGCGCTTCGAAAACCATTCACACCCTTTTTCGCGCTGATTACTCTCACATTGTGCCAAAAAAAAAACAAAGTGTAGCAAATCAAATAAATATCTCTGCATCCACGCCATCATTCACATAATCACATAATTCACATAATCCAGGGTTTTTCGCAGAGCACTTCTTTATTTATTTTTTTGTCCATTAAAAAGTTTATATTTTTAACGATATGGTTTTTTTAAAAGTAAAATTCCACAAGGTTACGATAAAAAAAGTACCATTATTTATCGAAATATTATAAGCCCATACAGGGTTTTTGTGCAATCTATTATATTAATAGGCTAACAAATTTTACATATAAATATTTGCCAAGCTTAAACCCATACTAAATATGCATAAATATTTATCCCTGCAGTCAACTTAACTAGTTTTATACTAATCAAATGCCAGTCAGCTAGGCGGCTTCAACTAGTTCGAGTTCTGTAATTTTTCCATATTAGCAACTGGTATTTTTAACACGGCGATGTCCTACGAGATGGCAATTGTCCTTCTCTGCATCAGCACCATACCAATTGGCTGACTAGTCAGCCTCTGCATCAGGAATATACCAGTTGATATACTTGTTATTATACACATCAGTATCATACCATTTAAGATACTAGTTCGTATGTACGTCAGGATCGTACCAGTTGAAAGAATAGTTCATATATACATCAGAATCATACCAGTTGGCAGACTAGTTCATATATACATCATAATCATACCAGTTTAAAGACTAGTTCATATATGCATCAGAATCATACCAGTTGACAGACTAGATCATATATGCATCAGAATCATACCAGTTGGCAGACTAGGTCATATATGCATCAGAATCATACCTGTTGACAGACTACTTCTTATATGCATCAGAATCATACCAGTTGACAGACTAGTTCATTAATGCATCAGAATCATACCAATTAACAGACTAGTTAAAAAAATCATCGGAATCATACCAGTTGTCATACTAGTACATATATGCATCAGAAATATACCATTTGACATACTAGTTCATATATGCATCAGAATCTTACCAGTTGACATACTAGTTCATATATACATCAGAATCATACTGGTTGACATACTGCTCAGTCTATGCGGCAGGACATACTAATCATTATGCCCATTCAGATCGTACCACTTGCCATACTAGTCCACGAATTTGACATTCATTCCAGTTGGTATATTAGTCGGTCTATGCACCAGTATCATAGTCAGCCTCTACATCAGCAATATACCAGTTTATTCTTTAGAAAGCAGCGACTATTTGTATTTACCCAAACACGAAAAAGCATCTGTGAATTACAAGGTAAAAAAGAAGCAGTTACAAGAGAAAAAGAAAAGCAATTGTCCTCTTCTGCATCAGCACCATACCAATTGGTATACTAGTCAGCCTCTGCATCAGCATTATACCAGTTGATATACTAGTTCATACACAGCCAAAAATGAGCTAAAGGCTCTGAGTTCGATTCTCGGTAAAGTTAACACAAGTTTTTTTTTCTATATTTTTTAAATTATGTTGTTTATTGTATTTTTAATTTAATTATTGAATTCTACTTGCAATGGCTCCTTTCAAATTCCGCGTTCGTCAAGTTTGATTATATAGGTGAAGGCCCAATTGCATTCAACTTTGTAGGATCCACTTTCATACAAAGTTTTTTAAACGTAAAGCGAAGCGAAATTTTTGCAAATGCTCAAAAACGAGGCGCGCATTTGTCAAAGTTTTATGTAATTGGGGCTTTGGGGTTGTATTTTTAGGTATGGTAAATTAAGGTTAAGTTAGTCGTCCACTGCGAAGTTCCGGACCCACATATGATATATAGATAAAATTAAGTCTTATTTTTACATCAAAAAGAGTCAAAGTAAGACTGCTTTCATGCTGGGCCATACACTCGAGTTAAAGGAGCATTGGTAGAGTTAATTTATATTGTTGTTGTCAATATACTCAAGTTTATGCCGCAACGTAAAAAAAAATGGCGGTTATATACCAACAGGTTGTCATAACCTCTAACGAGACTTTTGCCGAACTTCTCTTCCAACTTATCGTGTGCTGCTTTGATTTTTTCCCTATGAGTTGGCGGGACCTAGTTTTTTTTTAAATTTAAAAATCTGTGACAGTTGAATGCAGTTAGGTTAGGTTAGGTTAGTGGCTGCCGCAGAGGCACACTTAGGCCAGTTTTGAAAAGCCCGTTGTGATACCACCAGTACTAGGAAAGTCAGTCCCGAGACCCGGCCATTTGGAAAATCCCAGCGGTCTGGTTTAGACTATCCAGGAAGGGAACTCCCAAAAAGCGCGTTCCCGCGCCGCTTAAGGCCGGACAGTTGCAGATGAGGTGCTTCACCGTTTCCTCTTCCTCATCATCTTTGCAGCTCCTACAGCATCGTCGATAGGGCACCCCTTCTGCGTGCCTACCAATAAGGCAGTGCCCAGTTAGAACACCTATTAATATTAAGATTTCTCTCCTTCTTAGGGCGTGAATGCCTCTAGATCTTTTATGATCCCATTTCGGCCAGGTTTGTTTGGATGTCCGGCAACTTGGGGATGGTCGCCACCTTTCGTTGGCTTGGAGTACACACTCCGTCAAGCCAACGAAAAGTAGCAACAATCCCCAGGGTGCCGGACATCCAAACAAACCTGGCCAAAATGGGATCATAAAAGATCTAGAGGGATCATAAAAGATCTGAATGCAGTAACAGAATTTCCATTTGATTTTCAGAAAAATACGATTGACATTCAGAAAATTACAATTGATATTCAGAAAACTTTCTGAATATAAACTGAAAAAGGTGTAGTATGATTTCAACCCGAGTTTCATACATACTTGCATACTAGTACGAACCAGGATTTTTCTGACTAGTATAATTTCGCCCAGCAAATTATAGTTGTATACTAGTATGTTTTCTGATTAGATTGGCATTGATTGATCTAAGGGTAATCAGCAAAGAACTAGTATAAAAACATCCATAAAATGTATAGTAAATGAGCTAGGTGTCTGCTGAGTAGTTTGGAATTGATTAGTTTGAAGGTAGTCAGAAATTAACTAGTATGAATACACCACAAAATTTTTAGGCGTAGAACTATAATTTTGCTGAGTAGTTTGGCATTGACTGGTTTAAAGCTAATCAGAAATGAACTAGTATGAATACCCCACAAAATGTACAGTCAATGAACTACATTGTTTGCCGAGTAGTTTGGCAATGTCTGGCTTAAAGGAAATCAGAAATGAACTAGTATGAATACACCACAAAATGCATAGTCAATGAACTAGAATTTTCGCTAAGTAGTTTGGCATTGAATGGCTTAAAGCTAATCAACAATGAACTGGTATCCATATGCCACAAAATGCTTAGTCAATGAATTATATTGTTTGCTGAGTAGTTCGACATTGACTGGTTTAAAGGTGATCAGAAATGAACTTGTATGAATACACCACAAAATGTATAGTCAATGAACTATATTGTTTGCTGAGTAGTTTGGCCTTGACTGGTTTGAAGCTAATCAGCAATGAACTAGTATAAATACACCACAAAATGTATAGTCAATGAACCATATTGTTAGCTGAGTAGTTGGACATTGACTGGTTTAAAGGTGATCAGCAATGAACTAGTATGAATACACTACAAAATGTATAGACAATGAATTATATTGTTTGCTGAGTAGTTCGAGATTGACTGGTTTAAAGGTGATCAGAAATTAACTAGTATGAATACACCACAAAATGTATAGTCAATGAACTATATTGTTTGCTGAGTAGTTTGGCCTTGACTGGTTTGAAGCTAATCAGCAATGAACTAGTATAAATACATCACAAAATGTATAGTCAATGAACTATATTGTTAGCTGAGTAGTTGGACATTGACTGGTTTAAAGGTGATCAGCAATGAACTAGTATGAATACACCACAAAATGTATAGTCAATGAATTATATTGTTTGCTGAGTAGTTCGACATTGAGTGGTTTAAAGGTGATCAGAAATGAAGTAGTATGAATACACCACAAAATGTATAGTCAATGAACTATATTCTTTGCTGAGTAGTTGGACATTGACTGGTTTAAAGGTGATCAGAAATGAACTAGTATGAATACACCACAAAATGTATCGTCAGTGAACTATATTGTTTGCTGAGTAGTTCGACATTGACTGGTTTAAAGGTGATCAGAAGTGAACTAGTACGAATACACCACAAAATGTATAGTCAATGAACTATATTGTTTGCTGAGTAGTTTGGGATTGACTGGTTTAACGCTAATCAGCAATGAACTAGTATGCATACGCCACAAAATGTATAGTCAATGAACTAGAATTTTCGCTGAGTAGTTTGGCATTGACTGCTTTTAAAACTAATAAACAATGAACTGGTATGCATATGCCATAAAATGGTTAGTCAATGAACTAGTATGTTTGCTGAGTAGTTCGGAATTTGACTGCAGGGTATGAAATGCATATGGATTTGTTGGCATACATCTAAGGCAGTGCACAATTATCTAATATATAACCAATCCTGCTTCATTTATCTGTAATAAGCGAATGAAACTTTCTCATGCCACTTGAATTGGTTATCTAACAATCAATTTGTACATAAAGCGATAGCCCAGTGGGAAGCGTCGGGGGTAGTGGCCGAGCGGTTAATGGTTCAAGTACAGCTATCGGCCACATTTTTATTTTTTATTTTTTGTCATTGAAAATTGTTTTTATTTTTTCAATATATAAATATTTCTTATCTTGACTTTTTTAAAATTTTTATGTTTGTGATCTCTATTTTCGAGAAACAAAATTGCTGAATATTTTTAGTTGACGGAAAGCATATGCATACATACCACCCATTATAGAAATGCGATAACCGCTTATTCAATATGGGTTTTTATACCCAGCTGTACTTGTACACAGGGTATTATAACTTTGTTAGGATAACGGTTGGTTGTACAGGTATAAAGGAATCGAGATAGATATAGACTTCCATATATCAATATCATCAGGATCGAAAAAAAATTTGATTGAGCCATGTCCGTCCGTCTGTCCGTCCGTCCGTCCGTCCGTCTGTCCGTCCGTCCGTCCGTCCGTCTGTCCGTTAACACGATAACTTGAGCAAATAATGAGATATCTTCACCAAATTTGGCATGCGTACTTATTTGGGTTCAGAATAGATTGCTATTGAAAATGGGTAAAATCGGACCATAACCACGCCCCTTTTTCGATATCGAAAATTTCGCAAAACGTATAAAATGGGTTAATTCAATATTAGAAGCAGCTACAATGATAAAATTTGCAATATGTATTGATTTAGATGTTCTAAGGCCGATTTTATAAAAATTTTTGAAAAGAGGGCGTGGTACCGCCTACGTATATTTGAAGAAATTTTAAAATTTTGACTCTTAATAACTTCAGAACAGTTTATGCTAGTATAACGAAATTTCGTAGAGGACATACTATTGTTGTGGTAAATTCAGCTATAGAAAATAAACGAAATCGCTTCGCGACCACGCCTACTTTTTCATAAAAGTTATATTGAAAGGAGGTGGAAATATTGAAAAGTCCATATCTAATTAACTGATTTCGCTATAATAATATAATTTGGTACATACATCAACTTTCATATTCTTTACATAATTTTTTCAAAATTTTGGAAAGTGGGCGTGGCACCGCCCACTTATGAGTCAAGCAATTTTTAAATTCGACTGCTAACAACTTCAGAACGGTGTGAGATAGATTTACGAAACTAGGTACCAGGCATGTTATGTTTATGTAGAGTACTACCACAGAAAATAAGAAAAATCGGTGAACGATCACGCCCACTTTATGTGCACAGCTGGGTATGTAATGTTCGGTTTCACCCGAACTTAGACTTCCTTACTTGTTAGGTCTAATTTTTGATGATATAAGATCGAAGTTGCGAAATTTTTTCAAACACAGTAGTCTATTTATCGGACTTCGGTAGATTACTTCTATAAATTTTAGTGATTTCTACCGTTTAAGACAAAGTTGCTGATAGACTCCCTATTTAAAATATAAAAATCGACAACATATTTAATATGTACTTAAATTTTGAGCTAAATCAAGTGGTTAAATTTAACTGAAGGCAACAACTGATTTCTATTCATATGTACATATGTATTAACTTTTAAAAGGGCAGATTTGCAACCCGAGCCCCAAAAAGACTAGACCAAATTGAATAGAAAAATTAATATATATTTTTTCTTTAAATCAAATAAAAAATCCATATCAATTGTCCTAAATATTGCTAAGTTATGGTTAATGAAAAAAGCTAGAAAACCCTCAAACTGTTTTTCCAAAAGGCTACATTTTGCCCGGTTTCAATACACCTACATTTTTTTTTTCAAAAATCAAATCAAAAATCAATATAAAATGTCTTTTTAAATATTTTCAAGTTAGGGTTAAGGAAAAAAGCTAGAAAACCCTCAAACTGTTTTTGCATAAGGCTAGATTTTGCGAGGTTTAGCCACTTTTGAATAATTTTTTTTGTTAAATGAACATACCCACATTTTTTTTTAAATCAAATCAAAAATCGATATGAAATGTCTTTTTAAATATTTCTAAGTTACGGCTAAGGAAAAAAGCTAGAAAATCCTCAAAGCCTACATTTTGCCCGGTTTCACCACTATTTAATATTTTTTTTTTTTTTAAATCAATATACGTACTATTTTTTTCAATAATCAAATCAAAAATTGATATAAAATGTCTTTTTAAATATTTCTACGTTATGGTTGAGGAAAAAAGCTTAAAAACCCTCAAACTGTTTTTGCATAAGGCTAGATTTTGCCCGGTTTAACCAATTTTGAATAACTTTTTTTTTAAATCAACATACCCACATTTTTTTCAAAAATCAAATCAAAAATCGATATGAAATGTCTTTTTAAATATTTCTAAGTTATGGCTAAGGAAAAAGGCTAGAAAATCCTCAAACCATTTTTGCAAAAGGCTACATTTTGCCCGGTTTCACCACTTTTGAATATTTTTTTTTTTAAATCAATATACGTACTATTTTTTTTCAAAAATCGATAAGAAATGTATTTTTAAATATTTTTAAGTTATGGTTAAGGAAAATAGATAGAAAAACCTTTAACAGTTTTTCAAAAGGCTAGATTTTGGCTGATTTTACCACTTTGAATACATTTTTTTTTTTAATCAATATACCTACATTTTTTTTTTAATCAAATCAAAAATCAAATTAAAATGTCTTCTAAATATTGCTAAGTTATGGATAAAGAAAAAAGCTAGAAAAACCTTTAACTGTTTTTGCAAAAGCCTAGATTTGCCCTAACCAGCATTTGTAATTTACCAACACTAAATTATAAATTTCTATAAATAGAACTCATATTTCTACAAAATGAATTTCATTCTTTCACTCAATAAGCTCCTCCTATTATTAGAGAAATTATTTTCACTCCCTCGCTCATTGAGTACTTGGGTCCATTATCTATTATATTAATAGGCTAACAAATTTTTCATATAAATAATTGCCAAGATTAAACCCATACTAAAGTGCATAAGCATTTAAATTTTAACCAATACTGCTTCATTTATCTGTAATAAGCGAAAGAAAATTTCTCATACCACTTGAATTGGTTATCTGACAATCAATTTGTACATAAAGCGACAGCCCAGTGGGAAGCGTCGGGGGTAGTGGTCGAGCGGTTAATGGTTCAAGCAGAGCTATCGACCACATTTTTATTTTTTTTTATTTTTTGTCATTGAAAATTGTTTTTATTTTTTCAATATATAAATTTTTCTTATCTTGACTTTTTTAAAATTTTTATGTTTTTGATCTCTAGTTTCTAGAAAAAAAAATTGCTGAATATTTTTAGTTGACGGAAAGCATATGCATACATACCACCCATTATAGAAATGCGATAACCGCTTATTCAATTTGGGTTTTTTTGTCTAATTTTTGATGATATAAGATCGAAGTTGCGAAATTTTTTCAAACACAGTTTATCGGACTTCGGTAGATTAGTTCTATAAATTTTAGTGATTTCTACCGTTTGAGACAAAGTTGCTGATAGACTCCCTATTTAAAATATAAAATTGACAACATATTTAATATGTACTTAAATTTTGAACTAAATCAAGTGGTTAGCGGTCGTCTTAAATTTTACTGAAGGCAACAACTGATTTCTATTCATATGTACATATGTATTAACTTTTAAAAGGGCAGATTTGCAACCCGAGCCCCAAACGTGTCTAGACCAAATTGAATAGAAAAATTAATATATATTTTTTCTTTAAATCAAATAAAAAATCCATATAAAGTGCCTTAAATATTGCTAAGTTATGGTTAAAGAAAAAAGCTAGAAAATCCTCAAACTTTTTTTGACCTAACCAGAATTTGTAATTTACTCCCTCTAAAAAGATTTAAAAACACGCCTGTATAATAAATTTCTATAAAAAGAACTCATTTTCTGCAAAATAAACCTTTCAATCTTTCACTCAACAAGCTCCTCCTTTTATTAGAGAAACTATTTTCATTCTCTCGCTCATTGCCCATACAGCTTGAATTGGTGATTTGACAATAAATTCGTAGATAAACCAGTAGAGCAGTGGTTAGCGCATCGGATAGCGAGCGAACTGTTGTAGGTTCGAGAACAGCTCCCGGGCTACAATTTTTTTTTTTTTCATTGAAATAGTTTTTTCTTTTTTAAAACATCTTTAGGTATATGCGTATTTCTAATCTTGAGCGTTCAGAATACGGTGTGCACAGTTGCAAGACCCGGTTGCGGAATATTCCTTTTTATACCTTTCATGAACATGAAATGGTACACGGCTAAAAAAATGAACCTAAATTTTAAACCCGTATAGAGTTTAATCAATTTTTCAAACCTTTTTGTACAATATTTCAAACCGTCCAAATACCTACAAAGATTTTCAATTTCTTTTGGTTTCGATTTAAAATCTAAATGAAAAAGCAGTCTAAATTTTTTATTTTTGTTTTGTTTGAATATAATTGAATTTTGCCCACAAGATTTTCATGTGCGTCATAGCTCAGCGGTAGAGCAGTCGGCTGTGACTCCTGAGCGTTTTCGTTTGAATCCTGCCAGCTGCCACATTTTTTTAGTTTTATTTTATTCTTCAAACTTTTCGGTCTAAAATGTAAACTTTTGTGTTTGAACATTCAAATTTAATTTTGAAAGCTTATTCAAGATTGAATTTTGCCAACAACATTTATGTGTGCGATGTAGCTCAGTGGTAGAGCAGACGGGCATGATGCGGGGAGTCTTGGTTCGAATTCCCGCCAACGGATAAAAAAATTTATTTTATCTTTAAAAAATTGTTAAAACATTTCTTGTTTATAATTGAAACCCGATTCATTTAGCCAATTTTCATGAAAACTGGTCTATATTGAATTTGAATCCAAATTTGGTTTGGTCATATATGTAGTCCAAAAAAGTTTAAAATTTAGGTTCAAATTTTTAGCTGTGTATTATAACTTTGGTCCGATGTTTGTAAGTATGAGAAGAAGAAGAGATGGACCCATCAATAAGTATACGGAAATGATCAGGATGACAAGCTGAGTTGATTTAGCCATGCCCGTCTGTCCGTCTGTCAGTTTGAACGCAAACTAGTCCCTCAATTTTTGAGATATCTGGCTGAAATTTTGTATGTGGCCACCATTTTGTAATATAGGAATCATTTGTCGGAACTGGCAAGATCGGACCAGAATAACATATAGCCCCCATACAACCGATTGTTCAGATATAAGGTTTTTTGACCAAAACTTCTGCAATTAAAAAGTTAGGAACGTAAAATTTTGCAACTCGAGTACTTTCTATTTATGTAGTGTATATAGTGAAAAACAACAAGATCGGGAAAATGTAACATATAGCCCCCATACAACCGATTGTTCAGATATAAGGTTTTTTGGCCAAAACTTCTGCAATTAAAAAGTTAGGAACGTAAAATTTTGCAACTCGAGTACTTTCTATTTATCTAGTGTATATAGTGAAAATCAACAAGATCGAGCAAATGTAACATATAGCCCCCATACAACCGATTGTTCAGATATAAGGTTTTTTGGCCAAAACTTCTGCAATTAAAAAGTTAGGAACGTAAAATTTTGCATCTCGAGTACTTTCTATTTATGTAGTGTATATAGTGAAAATCAAAAAGATCGGGCAAATGTAACATATAGCCCCCATACAACCGATTGTTCAGATATAAGGTTTTCTGACCAAAACTTCTGCAATTAAAAAGTTAGGAACGTAAAATTTTGCAACTCGAGTACTTTCTATTTATGTAGTGTATAAGTTATGTCACTCGGTGTGACTAAAACAAAAAAATATATTTTTTGGGGAGCTGAAGGCTCCTTTATTGGTTCAATTCAAACTTAGAACTAACTTACAGAGATAATAAATTCTTAAACCTAGCTTACGCTGCCGCCGCTCTGTCGTCGATTCTGCTCTTGATTTGCTGACGGCGCGGTTCCCACCGATCGCCGCATTCCTTCTTGTTTATGAGGTGTTGTGTTTCTGATGAAGCTAGCGCATGCAAGTCTGTGCAACAGGGTGTCGTTTTGCACTTAGGAATTTTGTTGTCGAACCAAGTTTTGTGCATGTGCCATGCTAACAGCTCCCCCCCTGAAATTCAAACGTCCTCGTTTGAGGTCCTAGGTTTTTCAAATATCTGGTTAAGTCCTTCTATTGCTGTTTCGGTTAATTCGATGGTCGGTTTTTGTTCGGTATTTTTCTTCGACCATATTTTTAGCGCAATTATTAGGCTCAGGATTAATAGAATTGTGATAAGGCTAATGTTAATGGCGTGCTTTACTTGACTTGCCGCCTCTGCATAGCCAATTTGTTTTATATTGTTCAGATTCAGCTGTTTTAACATTTGTAAGGATAATACCTCTTCGGTATTGCTGGTTTTTGAAAAAGGTTGAAGTATAGCTGGCAGGGGATTGCTAGTTAGTCTGGCCTTGTTGAAAAATTCGTTTCCGTTAATTTTTACTGTATCATTATCGTAATGGATTAGAAAGGTACCGTTTAGGTGTATGGGCTCTTCATCAATTTGGATCTCTCCTTCGAAATTGTTTAAAAATATTATATCTGGTGCTATCTCTTCTATTTCAGGGATGTGCTGGCTGTTGGTTACTGTGCAGTTCGGCGGGCGACTTCTTAACAAGCTACTTATACAGTTATCCCTACTTATCTCTAATACACTACTTCTAACACATATTTGGAGCGAATTGTATTCTTTACAGGGTTTCAATATTCCGTACAGGGTTTCTTTGCAATCTAGTAATGAATGGAATTTAATTTTGTTAATGTTATTATCTTTCTTAACCGCTCTTACTTCTATTGATTTACAAATTTGAGATCCCACTGTGGGTAAGTTTACTATGTAGATTATTACTTTACTGTTTGTTGCTATCTTTACTTCGGAAAATTCGAGAGCTTCATCTAGGTTAACAAAAGGAATTTCATCTTTATCAAAAATTTGCTTAACGATATCTGTTTCTTCGTTTGACATAATGTAGGAATTTACTATATTGGCCTTCGCCCAATGTATCGCATAGGCGATATTTACTATTTCGTCTTTTAAAATTTCCAATTTATATTTCAATCTGAGGAATGCTTCTACTCCCTTGTTTTTATCATTTTGCAATTCTTTAGTAATGTTATTTGTAATGTTCGTAATTTCGTTAATTTTTTCGATTGTAAGCTTATTGATAAGGATTTGATTGTTGTTGTTTTCGAGGACATTATTTAATTTATTTACGACTATTTCATGATCTTCATGATCCGGATTTCCGGCAATCCATTTCCATGCACTGCCAATGAAATTTAGGGATCGTTTAGATCGACTTTCTATTTTCAGATTATTTAGGTGGGTCCGTATTTGGGATATAAGGAGGGATATGAATGGGTAGTTTGGATTTTTGGAGAGCTCTTCCATATGTGCCCTGGATTCAATGTCTTCCAGGATGTAGTTGTATTTTTCTATGTCAATTTCGTGTATTATTCTAAATGTTCCAGTTTGTAGTTTGGCTGTCCCTCTTTCTACTGTAACTAGTTGTGCGTTGGAATAGTCAAGGATCCTTACCTCAGCGAGGCACAGTCGCACCAATAACAGTCTGAAATGAGATATGTCAAAAAGCGTTAGTTTCGTATTCTGCTCTTGTGTATGACTTGACCTTTCTCTGTTATAACTGTACTATTTCTATTTTCTCTAACTATCTCCTTACTATACTGTTTGCTTAGCTTAGTACCTAATCTTCTATTTTTCTTAACATAAATTATCTGTCCTGGTAAGTACGTCTTACTTTCGTGTTTACTCTTGTTGTGGAGCTCGATGTCCTTCCTTTGCTTCTGGGCGAGTTTTTGCAAGTTGTTTTGTCGTGTCCTTTCTATGTCCTCTGGCGTAAATGTCACGTTTCTGCAAAAGAACAGGTCTACCGGTCTCTTCCCTGTAACTGTATGAATGGTGTGGTTGTATTCCGAAACCGATCTTTCCAGAAGCTCTTCGAAGTTTCTGTGTCCGCCGTTTTCTTTGATGCAGCGCATTATCTCCGTCAGTGTGGAGTGGAATCTCTCCACTTGTCCGTTTGCTTGACTTCTGTATGGTGGTGTAGTATAGACTTCGATTCCCAATTCGTCCTTCATCATGAACATAATAGAGTTGGAGTTGAGTGATGGCTCGTTATCGATTACCACTATCCTTGGGACACCGAAGTTAAACAAAATGTCCCTTAGAGGTCTCCTAACGTCCTCTATGGCTCTGCTATTCAACATTTTTGTTACCGCATACTTTGTGAACTTATCCAATGCGGTCATGACCCTCTTGCCTTCCGTCAGAAAAATATCTATGTGTACTGTATGTCCCGGGAAAGTTGGTAGTGGAGTTGCTGCTAGTTTTGGCTTGTTTGGGTGTCTCTCGTATTTATTTTCTTTGCACACCGTGCAGTTGGTTATGAGTCGTTTGATTTTGTTTACCATTCCTGGAAAGTAGTTTTTTTCAAGGATCTGAATCTTATTCTCCTTTGCGCTCCTGTGCGCTCTCAAGTGCTCTCTTAGGATAACTTCTTCCTGTTCCTGTTCGCTGCTGATATCGTCCACGATTTTCTGGGTGTATCTGCACTTGTAGTTGCTAAAATGTTCAGGGTAGATATTTTGAATTTTCCCCATTGTGCTTTCGCTCGTGCAAATTCCATTAATCACCGAAGGATTCAGATATCTTTTTAGTAGTTCTGTTAAGTTCTGTTCGTTAAATTGTGGCTCCTCAACTATGTGTCGATGAACGGTTGGGAAGACTATTTTGAATTGATAGGATGCTGTTTCTGCCTCTTTGAGAAAAATTTGATTTTTAAAAACATTCACAGGCACTTCTGTACATGGAATAAGGTTATGATTGGAGCTATCGTCGCTATGAATGGTAGGAGTAAGTGAATTAATTTCGTTCGGTATTCTTGACAGTGTATCTGCTACTACGTTCGATTTTCCCGGCTTATAGATCAATTCATGGTTGTATTCCTCTAGTATTGCCTTCCACCGTTTCATTTTGCTGTTTGCGTTTTTATGGTTAAGGGCATACGTTAGAGGTTGGTGGTCGGTGATTATTTTTACTTTCTTAGATCCGTACAAATAGCTTCTTAGCGCGTACAGAGACCAGATTATCGCAAGCATTTCTTTTTCGTTGGTGGCGTAATTTTCTTCCGTTTTGTTAAGTGTCCGTGAAATAAAGGTTATAGGGCGGTCGCCCTGTGACAGGACTGCTCCTATTGCGAAGTCAGAGGCATCTGTGGTAAGTTCGAATTCCTTTTCGAAATCTGGGTGGGCTAGGACTATGTCTCTTGAAATTAACGTGCTTTTAATTTTGTTAAAGGACTCTACCGCTTCTTCGTTCAACTGAACATCTATTCTTCTGGAGTTTCGCTTTGAGACATTACCGGCTTCTCCCCTAAGGATTGATGTTAGAGGCTTAGCTATTTTCGCATAATCCCTAATAAATCTTCTATAGTAACCCGACATGCCCAAAAAGGATCTCAGCTCCTTCAAATTTCGAGGAACTGGGAAATTCGCAACGGCTTCCACCTTTTTAGGGTTGGTTTTAATTCCATCTGAACTGACGACGTATCCCAAGAATTCCACCTCTTGCTTGGCAAATTCGCATTTATTTAACTGCACTTTCATATTAGCGCTTTCTAAGGTTTTGAAAACCAGTTCCAGATTTTTTAAGTGCTCTTCTTCGTTTTTTCCAAAAATTATTACATCATCGATGTAAACATAACATCGAACTCCTATGTGCTGCCTGAGGATATCGTCTAAAGCTCTTTGAAATGTTGCTGGGGCATTCTTCAGCCCGAAGGGAAGTCGGAGGAATTCATATTTTCCGTTATTAACGGAGAATGCGGTTTTTTCCACGTCTGATTCGCGTAGTGGTATTTGGTGAAATCCGCTTTTCAAATCTATTACAGTAAATAGACTATTGTTTCCGAGGTTCGATAGGACTTCATTAATTTCAGGAATGGGGTATTTGTCTGGGATGGTCACCGAGTTAAGCTTACGGTAGTCGATAACCATACGATATTTTTCTTTGCCGGATGCATCCGGCTTTTTGTTAACTATCCACACGGGTGAGTTGTATGGAGATTTAGATTTTCTAATTATTCCGTTGTCGAGGAGCTCTTCTATTTGTCGTTCGATTTCTTCTTTGAGTGCCATAGGATAAGGGTAGGGCTTAGAGTAGACGGGCGTGTCGCTAGTTGTGCGTATCTCGCCCTTTACTAGGGTAGTAAAAGTAAGTTTCTCATCTGGATCAGAAAACAAATTCGGGCACTTCGTAATGATATTCCTAATGCGCAGTTGTTGTTCTGCAGAGAGATGTGGGGTGTTTATATTGACGGTGTTAACTTGCTGAGATGCTCGTTGTTTTAAAGGGATGATGACTCCCGGAAAAATGGTCATGGTGCTTTTCTCGGTATCTATTATAGCCTTAAGCTTCCTCAAAGTGTCATTCCCGATGATTCCATGGAATGAGTTTAGGGGTGGCAGAATAAAGAATTTAATTTTCCCCACGTTGGGTCCGAATACGTCTATGAATGCGTGTTGTGTTATCTCGATAGTTCCTGCCACTGATTCCACCTTGAATGGTTTGTTTGGCAGTGGGTTTCTTATCCTAGTTGATTGTATGTAGTTTTTGTTGGACCCTGTGTCTATCAGGAAATCCACTGTGTCCCCGCGTCTTGTCACGAATTCATAGTAAGGAAGCGAGGACGGCGTTAATCTAAAAAATTAATCAAGTCGGGCTCAGTTTGGTTTTGATCTTCGGAAGTAAAGTTTATTTGTCCCCTGTAGTCCCGTTTCCTTGTTGGGATGTTCCGTAATAGTCGTCTTGGGGGTAAGTATCGTAGATCCGGTTCGGGTCCGGATCTCCTTGGTAATCATTCAAATTCAATGGGCCTGTATTTGCGTGAAAGTTACGCTGCATTTTGTTGGGAGGGCGAGTATGTTGTGAGGAAGGTGGGCGTTTCTGGGCTTGGGGCTGGGTATTATAACCGGTGTTAGGTCTATTTTGGTAATTGACCTGCCTAGAGTGTAGGGAGGGGTCTACTTCCATTGGGACTGGTGGCTTTGGTGGTAGGTTGGGCCGGTTGTTAAAACCCGAATTGTATTGTTGTTGTGGTATGTTGGGCCGGCTGTTGTATTGTTGTTGGAAATTATTATTTGGGCGATTATTAAAGTTCCCTTGATTTGGTTGTCCTCGAGGATTCATGTTGGACGTTCTATAGTTATTGTAGTTTCTTAAGTTGTTGTTGTTGTTATAGTTCCGCGGTAAGGGCACCGAATAAGTGAGTTCAGGGTAAAAGGGTCTATTATTATTCGTGTTAGTTAGGTCAGGATAAAAAGATCTGTTATTATTTATGTTATATCTGGGGGGTCTTGGAGGTAGTTGACTAAGGGATTTATTTACGGTGTGGGCATGATTCATGCGGAAGGACATGTTATCCAATTTTTGGCACAAGTTTAGAGCCTGAGGCAAGGTGGTGGGCTCGCGGATGCTGAGAAGGCGAGGTAAATCGCCGTTCAGCCCGCGTACGAAGGTATCGAGAGCTTTCTCCCGATACGAATTTGTCATCGTCCTTATTGCTTCTTCGCCAAGGTCAAGACATGCAATCTTGTCCAAGATCAGCGACAAGTGCTGGTAAACCTTTTGGTAGAAGGTAGAAATATCATCATGACGTTGAGCCAACGTCGTCATCTGGTACTCGAGGGTACCGATGTCTCTCTTATCGGAATAGTGCATCATCAGGCACTTGCGGATTTGATTCCATTCGAGTGGGGTACTATAGGATTCAAGGGCAGTGTCGGCGTCGCCGACAATTTTGTGCCTTATGGTGTGCAGAATGGAAAAATATTTGGGAGTATCCTTCAAGGCTTCGTATGCCTTGAGGATTCTGTCGACGCTCTTTCGCCATGAACTGAACTCTCCAGGTTTACCGGAGAATTCCCGTAGGCATTTGACCATGTCTGGTATTCTGTCCAGATCATTCATGTTAGTTCTATTCAGTATAATATTTGATTCTATGCCCGTGGAGTCACCGATGACAGGTGCGTTCATCCGCTCAAGCACCTCTCGGACCACGGACTCTATTACGTTAGGATTAGGAACAGAAGGGTTTGGGGGGTCTGAGGGGGGGTCGGATCCACCTGCGTAATCGAGTCGCATCTGGTTAATCCGCTCCACCAATTCTTCTGCGGAAGTACCTGGCATTTCTTCTTTGTTGATATATAAAAAGGAAACTACTCACTCTTGTTCTGCTACTCTTACTCACAAAATTTGATTTGATTGATTTCCTTTTGCTTTAGCGATTACACTTTTTTCTTCTCTATAATTAACTTTTAACAATTTTTCTTTAGCTTTTCAATTTTCCTTCTTTTACTTTCTTTTTTATAACTAAATTTACACAATTTTTTCGATTTATTTTTCTTTTCGCATTAGCGACTTCACGATTTTCTTTAGCTTTTCAATTTTCCTTCTTTTATTTTCTTTTTTATAACTAAATTTACACAATTTGTTTCAATTTATATATTTTTTTTCGCATTAGCGACTTAACAATTTTTTTTCTTTTTCTTGGTTTTTCCTCTTAACAATTTTCTTTAGCTTTTAAATTTTCCTTCTTTTACTTTCTTTTTTATAACTGAATTTACACAATTTTTTCGATTTATTTTTCTTTTCGCATTAGCGACTTCAGAATTCTCTTTGGCTTTTCAATTTTCCTTCTTTTATTTTCTTTTTATAACTAAATTTACACAATTTTTTTTATTCCAAATTTAGCGATTACACTTTTTCTGTTTTGATTCAGAACTTTTTTCCTTACACTATTATTCGCATCGCCGCGCTGGAGTTGGGGTTTTTAGCGACCATAGGGTTATCTCGTTCCTTACGTACTGAAGCCCTTTTGACGTATTTTGTTCCGACTCCTTGTCGAATGGTAGCTGCTGCTTTTGATTTTTTTCGCGGTGGTTATCGATTCGCGGCCTTACTTTTTGATTTTCAGGCGTACTACCTTTCGACGCGCTGGCGGTCCCTGCTCGGGCGCCAGTTATGTCACTCGGTGTGACTAAAACAAAAAAATATATTTTTTGGGGAGCTGAAGGCTCCTTTATTGGTTCAATTCAAACTTAGAACTAACTTACAGAGATAATAAATTCTTAAACCTAGCTTACGCTGCCGCCGCTCTGTCGTCGATTCTGCTCTTGATTTGCTGACGGCGCGGTTCCCACCGATCGCCGCATTCCTTCTTGTTTATGAGGTGTTGTGTTTCTGATGAAGCTAGCGCATGCAAGTCTGTGCAACAGGGTGTCGTTTTGCACTTAGGAATTTTGTTGTCGAACCAAGTTTTGTGCATGTGCCATGCTAACATATATAGTGAAAAACAACAAGATCGGGCAAATGTAACATATAGCCCCCTTACAACCGATTGTTCAGATATAAGGTTTTTTGGCCAAAACTTCTGCAATTAAAAAGTTAGGAACGTAAAATTTTGCATCTCGAGTACTTTCTATTTATGTAGTGTATATAGTGAAAATCAACAAGATCGGGCAAATGTAACATATAGCCCCCATACAACCGATTGTTCAGATATAAGGTTTTTTGACCAAAACTTCTGCAATTAAAAAGTTAGGAACGTAAAATTTTGCAACTCGAGTACTTTCTATTTATGTAGTGTATATGGTGAAAATCAACAAGATCGGGCAAATGTAACATATAGCCCCCATACAACCGATTGTTCAGATATAAGGTTTTTTGGCCAAAACTTCTGCAATTAAAAAGTTAGGAACATAAAATTTTGCGACTTGAGTACTTTCAATTTATGTAGTGTGTAGAAGAAAATCAAGAAGATCGGGTAAATATAACATATATGTAGCCCCATACAACCGATGTTCCGATATAAGGTTTTTTGGCCAATACTTCCGCATTTAAAAAGTTAGGAACGTAAAATATTGCACCTTTAGTACTTTCTACATATGTAATGTGTATAGTGTAAGTCAGTACAATTGAACATGTATAATATATAGCCTCCATACAATCGATTGTTCCGATAACTCGGATCCTATTATTTTGTAAGTTTTTTTAAATTATAACAAAGATGTGTAATGTGTATAGTACATATAGTTAAATTGAAACAGGCTGTACTGGGGATCGAACAGCGAAAATCGTGACGCTTATTCATGAAAGGTATATAGCCTTCGGCACAGCCGAAGACAGCTTTCCTTACTTGTTTTTCTTAAATTATGTTTTTTTTTATATTAAAAAACCTTTAATCTTAACTATTACAATTTACTTAATTTTCAACCTAATATTTTTTTGTTCTTCACCTGCTCAAAACGATCGCATAAATTAGTGGCTATTTGTTAAGCACAATCTCATCATCCGATTATTCAAGTGCAACATAAAATCTCGAAAACCGAATATTTGCATGGCATTTGCCATAAATAATTTTGGAAAGGGCTGCTGTAATTTAATATTTTTATTATATAATAACAGCCGCTATTTTTTAAATTCTTTGATGGCCTCATTTTGCCTATAGATGAGTTTTTAATGTATACATTTAAGTTGGTCGAGGTTCGGCCACGGGTCCTAAAGGCAGCTATTGACAAAAAGTTGATCAGATGTTTGAATAGGTTAGGTTAGGTTCAAGTGGCTACCGTAGAGGCACACCTAGGCCAGTATTAAAAGGCCCGTTGTGATACCACCAACACTAGGAAAGTCAGTTCCGGGACCCTGCCATATGGAAAATCCCGGTATTAACGGAATTCTCCACATAGCAGAATCCCGGGACTGACGTTCCTATACCGACACCGTTACTCCTCCTCGAACCATTTAGATGACTTGATGAAGGCCATCAGGTCCTTTATGTCCAGCTCCGTGACCTGGCGTAGGCTAACCAGGAAGGGAACTCCCAAAAAGCGCATTCTCGCGCCACTTAAAGCCGGGCAGTTGCAGATGAGGTGCTCCACCGTTTCCTCCTCCTCATCATCCTTACAACTCCTACAGCATCGTCGGTAGGGCACACCAAGTCTTTCTGCGTGCCTACCAATGAGGCAGTGCCCAGTCAATACGCCTATTAATATGGAGATTTCTCTTCTCCTTAGGGCATAAATTTGTCTCGATCTTTTATGATCCCATTTCGGCCAGGTTTCTTTGGATATCCGGCATCCTGGAGATTGCAGCCATCTTTCGTTGGCTTGGCGGAGTGTGTACTCCTTCAGCATAAGCTTGCAAGTGGCAAACGGCATACCTAAGCGCTCTTTATCCCGAAGAACCTGCTTGGTCGTACCCTGCCTCGCAAGTTCGTCTGCCCTACAATTTCCCTCAATGTCCCTATGCCCCGGGACCCATGTGAGGTTCACGCGATTCTGTTGGGCCATCTCCTGTAGAGATCGACGACAGCTGAGCGTCAGTTCAGAGTTGAACGAATAAGAGCCAAGGGATTTGATGGCCGCCTGGCTGTCGCTGAATATAAAAATGTCGTGTCCGATAGTGTGTTGGCCTATCCAAGCCGCGGCGTCCATGATTGCTGAAACTTCAGCCTGGAAGACACTGCAGTGATCAGGTAGTCTGAAGGAGAGCTCAAGGTTCAGATCCTTTGAATAAACCCCTCCTCCAACTCTGCCGTCTAACTTCGAGCCATCAGTATAAATGGAAGTGCCGCCATGAGTGGCGGGACTCCGATCCGTGCTCTCCCATTCTTCCCTGCTGGGAATGTTGATTTTAAAACAGCTATCTCCGACTGTTGTGGTCGCACAACGATCCGTGCTCAGCGGAAGAAAGCTATAGGATCCCAAAATACAGGCGTGTCCAGTAGTGCTTGCGCCCCAGCCGGACGTTTCCCTTAGACGTAGAGCCGATGCTGCTGCTACCCGGTGCCCTTCCAGATCGAGTGGCAAAATGCCAAGAATGGCCTGGAGTGCTTCATTGGGCGTTGTTCTTAACGCACCGCTTATACAGATCATGCAAGATCTGTGTACTTTACCTAGCAGATTAAGGTTTGTTGCCTTGCTCAGCGCAGGCCACCATACCACAACTCCATAGAGCATGATTGGTCGAATGATTGCGGTGTAGATCCATTTGCATATTTTGGGGCTGAGCCCCCATTTCTTTCCAATGGCTCTTTTGCATGTGTAGAGTGCAATACACGCTTTCTTCTGGCGCTGAAGAACATTCTCCTTCCAGGTTAGTTTCCTATCCAGAACTGTGCCTAAGAACTTGGCTTTGTCAGCCAGGTTCAGGTGCACGTCATTCAGTTTTGGTAGTGTTAGCGGTGGTATCTTATAGCGGTTGGTGAAAAGAACCAGTTCTACTTTTCCCGGGTTGATGCTCAGTCCGCAGCGCGAGCACCATGAGGAAACCTCTCGCAGTGCTGCTTGCATCAAGTCGCACAGGGTTTGTGGGAATTGGCCCCTATATACTATAGCTAAGTCGTCTGCATATGCCACTACCTTCCCGCCCCCCCAGCTTGTGTCTCGCAGCATCGAGTTGACAGTGAGGTTCCATAGAAGCGGGGAGAGAACACCACCCTGAGGCGTTCCCCTTGTGACATAGCGTGATAAGTCAACCGAGCCCAGTGATGAAGCTATTCGTCTACCCCTTAGCAGTTGATCAATAAGTCCAATAAGAGACCTGCTTATGCCCAGACTTGTTAAAGCGGTGTTTATAGCATCAGGGCTTATGTTGTTGAAGGCTCCTTCAATATCTAAAAAGGCCGCAAGACAGTACTCCTTCTCATACAGCGATTTTTCAATAACAGAAACTAGGCTGTGAAGCGCAGTTTCTGTAGATTTCCCTTTGGTGTATGCATGCTGATAGCTACAGATCAGGTTGCTATCAATAGTAGAGGAGAGGTAGTCATTTATTATCCTCTCGAAGGTTTTGAGCACAAAGGATGAGAGACTGATCGGCCTGTAGTCCTTCGGCTCGTAATGAGACGCCTTCCCCTCCTTAGGAATAAACACTACCGTGGCACTTCTCCAGGAGCACGGAATGTAGCTAAGAGCCAGGCAGGCTGTATAGAGAAATACCAGCCAGTCTCCAGCGTGTTTATGAGTTGTGCGGGAATAATCCCGTCTGGCCCGGCAGCCTTGAACGGTTCGAAGCTCTTAACCGCCCACCTAACCTTTTCCTCCGTGATGGGTATGTATACAGCCAGGTTTGTTGTAGGTGCTACGGGTTCCTCATGCAAGTTCCCTGGGAAGTGCGTATTCAAGAGCAGCTCTAGGGTTTCCCTCTCCGTGCTGGTCCAGGATCCGTCAGGTTTGCGCAAATAGCTTGTGGCTGTTTCAGTTTTTGAGAGCACTCGTCTAAGTCTCGCTGTATCGTCGACATTTTCGACCCCAGTGCAGAAATTTCTCCACGATACTCTCTTCGCCTGCCTCAGAGCTTTTTTGTAGGCCCTGAGTTTAACTTTATATTCGAGCCATTGAGTCTCCGTGCCAAGGCTCTTGGCCTTATTAAATTGTGTCCTACATGATTTTCGGAGCGAGTCCAGGTCGTAGGACCACCAATGCGGCCTATGTTTACCGCGTGGTTTTGGCACTGGGCAAGCCTGCTCTAAGGCATTCGAGAGCGCCGTTGTAAAGGTCTTTACCAGATCCTCCAACTCCCCTACTGATGAGGGGACTTGTGGGGGCAGTGCTGGTAAGTCCCTAGATAGTATTTCATTGTGTAGCTGCCAGTTAGTGTTACGTGGGTTGCGTTTCATAACCGGCTGCTCAACAGAAAAGTCTAGAACTATTTCTACGTACCGGTGGTCGGAGAATGAGTGCTCATCGAGAACGCGCCATTTTCTGACCCACTCATAAGCGCCTTCGCTGCAAATAGTGAGATCTATTACCTCCCTACGGGTTTTAGTAATAAACGTAGGTTCGTTACCCACGTTGCAAACTACCAGGTTAGTTGTTAACAAATAGTCAAACAACGACTCTCCTCTAGCATTGATATCGGAGCTTCCCCACTGGACGTGATGAGCATTGGCGTCAGTTCCGATAATAAGATGACCCATGGAAAAATTTGCCACCAGGTCTTTTACCTCCCTCTGTGGCGGAGGTTCTTCGGCGTCGTAGGGCATATAGACCGACGCAATCGTCAGACTGGTACTGTCGACTGTTAGACTGGCAGCTGTAACGTCACCATTGGTATAGTTGGGCAAGAGAAATGCATTCAGCTCAGACTTAACTAAAATACAGGCTCTAACCCGGCCCCCCTCGCTGGCTCGAATAAGCTTATAACCCTTAGTCCCCAAACCGCAAATCCTTGAGCTGTTGACCCAGGGTTCTTGGATGAGGACCACATCTACGTCGCCTTTAGAGAGACGACTGATTAAAGCAGCCGAGGCTGCTTTAGATTTGTGCAGGTTTATCTGAATCACCACCAACATGAGAGTGCTCAGACTTCCCTGCCACCGCCGTATCGTCGAGTTCCACCTCGTCTGGAGGCTTATCTTTCAACGACGATTTCTTCAGACCACGGTTTGGCGTGGCAGAGATCCTCCTAACTGTGGCAGTGTCAACTGTGGTGCGCTCAGGACTAGCTGCTATCACTGTGACGTTGAGGTCCTCCCCGTCCAGCAGGCTGTCTCCCATCTCCGAGCTGTTCACTGCTCCTTCGCCATTTGACGTGGCAGATACCATACTTTCCGAGTCGGACATCTCCGACTCCCCTTCCGGCACTGCGATGTCCGAGTCCTCCGGTGCAGCCGAAATAGCAGCGCGCTGTGCATCGCCGCGGTATACGTGGATCACGATCTGACCCATGCCGTAGTGCACTCGTCCATTGCACCGTTTAAGGGGCTCGAGTGCCTCCTTATTCAAGGTGAAGACCACTTGCCTATCAGGCCCTACCGCGTCCTCGACCAGATTTACACCCCAGTCCTGCGTCGGGAGAGACGGGTTCATGATCCTCAGCATCCTGAGAATTCTCTCAGGTTCAGCAGGGATAGCAGGAATCCACGCTCTTGCCCTTGGCCGAGCCGGGATGTCCTTCCAGTCGACAACCTCGATTCTTGCCCCTTGGTAGATCTCACCTAGTCTTGCAGCTGCTGCCTTGTACAGTGCAACAGTTTTTGCATCCTCGCAAGCGAATACCTTGATTCGGCCCTGGTGCCATCCCGCATCAGAACCCATCGGAGTGGCACCCGGAGACTCATCCATAATGTCGAGAAGGGCATTACCGATAGCGTTCCGGACGAACCGCCACTGGTCCCTAGGGATGGCCCAGTTTTCATTACCTCGGTCAATGACGCCTATGAGGATCCTATCCTTAGTCACTTCAGCAAAGCTGAGTTTACCCATTACGGGGGCGTGTTGCTGCCGCTTCGGGTGAGGTTTTAAATCCACGTCCGATCTCTGGCGTTTAAAGGGATTTATATTAACCTTCTTTGGCGCGTAATCGCTTTGGAAGTTCGGTAAGATAGCTTCAGCCATCTCCACCGTCTTCCTAGCATTCGGCGATAGCGTCTCTTGTGAAATACCCTCGTATTTCTTCAGTATCCTCGCGGCCGCTCTTTTGTCCAAGTACTCAGAGCGACTGGGAGATGTCTTTTGGGGTAAATTTCGACCCGTAGTTGCCATCGCGGTCGTTCCCTTATTTGGATCTCTGGGGCCAGGTCGTGAGACCACTGCCACAGACGTTAAAGACTTGGTTTCGGTGCCGGCACTTACTAGGGCTCTAGCATTAGCCGTTGTTGGCTTCACCGTGTTTGTACCGGTACTTACTTTGGGGATTGCCCCCTTATTATCCAGAGCTGATCGACTCGTAGTTGCCATCGCTGTCGACCTCTCGGCTGATGAAGAAATGGAGTTTGTCCTCCGACGTTGCGTTCTCGCTTGCTCCAGCATTTTCCTCCTCTGCTGGGCAGTATACATGGTTGTATCATTATTTTTAAGGTTTTTATTACTTTTTTTCATCTTGTTCGTACGACCCCTTGCCGGGCAAGGCCAGTTTAGGGTCAAAGGAAGAGTATGGGGAATGTGTCGTCCGCCGCGGCAGAGCCCCATGCCGCGGTAAGGCCATAGTTACTCTCCGAGGCGGCCCGGTATCAGAGAGGCTCCGTTCGATTACAGCCACGATTTGCCTCCCGGCTGCAAACGTCCAATGGGCACGTGGTCGCATAACACCCTGGATTGGGAGGGGGAAGATCTTAGTCGTCGCGCCAGAGAGGCTTGGCTTCTCTCGTGATGTAGTACCGGCGGCACTATGATCACAAGGGCAGCGCAGCCCTGTGGCTATCGACTTAAGCCCTCGTACCGCGGCAAGGTGTCAACCCTTCACGAGGGGATGTTTGAATAAGTTCAACTATTTTAAATTGGTCGAATTTAGACCACGGGATATACTAGTTTAAATTAAAAACTTATTTTTTATGTAACAATTAATGTAAGTTTAATATAATTTGTAATAGTAAGTGTCTGCTGTGCCTTAGACATAAACAAATAAATAAAAAAATAAAAATAAAAAAAAAATAAAATCTGTTGTAGATATATCCTAATGTATTGTCGTCAGCTTTTCTGTTGTACTACTTTGCTGCACCACCCTAATGTGAAGATTGTTTGTATGGTATCACTTAATCCAAATTTGCATTTGTCACGAGGGAGCCACTTACTTGGTTTTGTTGTGAACGGGGAATATGTATATTAAGAGAGATTGGAAGAAAATTTCAGATGGTCGAATTTCGACCACGGGCGATCCTAGTATAATATAATTATCAAATCAATGGTGTCGATGAGAGTTTTCACAAGGAGCGGTTTTCAAGGTCATCTGTGAACCGGTTTAAAAAATATTTGCGAATAGGTGGACCAAGGCTGACCCAAAAATCTATATATATATAAATCCAAACAAAATCTTCAGGTTTGTTCAGACTATTTAGAATTATATACTCATTTGCAAACTCAAGAGAAAGTGCCAGGTGTAGTCACGATATACATATAAATCATTTGATAGTGCTATGAATCAAGATGAGGCATTGAATTTTCCAGTTGAATTTTTTAATTCGTTGGAACCGCCTGGTATGCCACCGCCAGAACTGGGTAGTATTCATTACTTAAGGAATTATATTACTCCCAATTCCCCATTACATGTAATTGGGAAAAGTAATCCATTCCTTTCATGAAAAGAAAAGGAATTGATTATGCTATGGATACACACTAAGCTGTTCCTTAAGAAAAACATTTTTTTCGCGGGGCGGAATATGATACAACTTGCTCGAAGTTATCCAGCTTTTAGAACTTGCACGTTGCATTTGAAAATTTTAAAAACCATATGCATTCAGGGTGCAGCAGATTATATAAAAATATTGATAGCCGTAAACTTGGTACACATTTATTAAGTGAAAAAACGTGCTCATTCCAATTCTGAAGAGAAAAATCAGAAATTCGGTTTTGAGCTTTCGCAAAGTAATCGTTTTTAAAAAGTTAGAAAACACCATTTTTGTATTTTACGAAAAATTTTCAGCTGGAACCCCTCTGCCCCCTCCGAATAAAAGGTCTTCGATAGCTCTAAAAGTCCGCCATATAATGGGTTTCAATCAGATGCCCAGTTTAAGAGCTATTAGCAGATTTAGCCGAGAAATATTACAAATTCCAAATCACATCGTCATTAATTGTTAAATACATCGAAAAGGGATAATTATTTTGCCTTGAGTTTTATGTCGTTTTAAGGCTTAATCAATTTCAAACAAAATTTATCTTAACCATTTTCTTATCGGCTCAATAGTACCAAAGTTATATCCAATTTAAAAATAGGTTACAGCTAAATTTATAATATCGATTGTTTACAGCAAAGCAGTCGAAAAATTTATACATAAAACACGCATATTCCTATGGTTTTGACATCAAAAACACTTGTTGATTTTGAAATTATTTTCTCGATTATGAATCAGACCTGTTAATAATTGATTACTAATCGGTAATGATTAGCATTTCATTGATTATTTTTTGAGAAGCCACCTAATGATTGATTACCAATTACTTTCACTTTTTAATGATTATTTTTCAATTGATTAAAAAAAAAATAAAAAAAAAATCAAAAAAAATCAAAAAAATTAAAAAAATCAAAAAAAAGCAAAAATTCAAAAATAATCAAAAATAATCAAAAGTAATGATTACTTTTGATTTTTTTATTTTTTTTTATTTTTTTACAGTACTGTTGTAGAAAAATATGTAGATACATAAATATTCACTTGCACCAACATACAAATGTATAGGTGAAGCAAGAAGTTCTTTTATATAAATGCATGTATTCATGCACATAAATATCCTTGGAGGAAAAATCTCGAGATCTTTCGTACTATTTCTCATCAAGTGGTCGAACTACAACCTAAACAGAAGACTGGCGGTTTTGCACATCCAGTCTATTATTTTTAATAAGGTATAATGATAAAATATTAATATGATAAATATGGAATGTAACGGTGTAATTTACAACTTGTTAATAGTATATTGTACGATAGTAAATCAAATGTGAAATGCGCATAAATGACTACGTCGCCCATTGTGGACGAAATTTATTAACTCCGGACATCTCTCTATTGATAATAACCGCTTAATTTTTGATCAATTGATCACTAAAGGTCTCTTTTGGACATAGTTGGTATGCCTAAATATGTTTTAATTTGTGTAGCATATTTAGGCTACCCTCACACTGCAACCGACTTTTTCATCCGGTCTCATCAGAGAAATTCGAACGCGTTCTATTTTATCGGGCGGCCAAAGTTTGTTTACATTCGGGTGAAATCGGATGAAATCGAGGAGTTCATTTAAAACACATGTGTGATTGCTGCCGGACGGCCGAAGTCGGTTGCAGTGTGAGCCTAGCCTTATAAGTGTTCAAATAGAACTATCCGACCGTGCCCGTAGCGTATCAAACGAGAAATGTCCGGCACTAGCCGTTTAGATATAAAAGGACAAATTACACTAGTTTACAGCCAAAAAATACCAGGACATTTATGCATATGGGTGAATTGACACTGATATGCCGAGCACAAAACATATTTTTAAAATTTTTTGCATGGGTAGGTTTTCGAGATATCGGTAATTTTGTGTTTTTTTCAGGTATCACTTCATTCAAAAATTCTTTTCGGCAATGATACAAAAGCGATGGACGAAAGCGATACCTCGTTCGAAAGGAAATTAAAATACGATTCCAATGATGTATAAAATGTAGGGGTGGGTCAAACCATCGCTGAGCAATAGCTGGCCAAAGTCGAAAAACAAAAAATTACCGATATCTCGAAAACCTACCCATATAAAAAATTTTTTAAAATACGTTTTGTGCTTGGCATATCAATGCCAATTCACCCATATACATGAATATCTTGGTATATTTTCAAATTAATTATTTGTAAACTAGTGTTATCATTACTCCAACCAATATAACCATCAAACCCAGCATTTTTTCTCATACATATGTACATATACTTAGCGATCAAAGTTGGTTCTAGAAATCCATGAGCCCCAAAGTGGAAGTAGGTGTATATATTTGCATACAAAGATACACAGATGTTTATACTTTTAACGACAAAACTTAAAAATAATCAAAAAAAAATAAAAAAAAAATAAAAAATTAAAAAAATCAAAAAAAAATCAAAAATAATCAAAAGTAATCAAAAACTGCTTTTTTTGATTATTTTTGATTTTTTCTTAATTTTTAAATTTTTTTTAATTTTTTTTGATTTTTTCTAATCGTAATCAATTAGTAATTGCTTTTTCTTGAAAGCAATAAAAATATTCATTACTAATTAAAAAAAACCTTCTAATCAATCAAGTACTAATTACTAATCAAAATTAACAGCTCTGGTATGAATATATGATATACCAAATGTAATTATATAGCCATACTAAAATGGTTATAACTTTGGTATTTCTGATCTGATTTGCAAACAGATTTGACCAATATGATTTGGAATTGATTCAGCTTTGACACCGTATCAAAACAAAATTAAAAAAAAAAACCGCGTGTAGCCAGTACACGTGAAAGAAGTTAACTTCTTAAGTTCAGAAATAACGAAATATGAATAAGATGTATTCGAGAATGGTTTAGATTCACAATATCTTACTTCCGGAAAGTGGACCAGAGAAACGATCCATTCAAAAAAATCTTATATATGGTGCGTTTTCCTTAAAATTTGGCACATGGATACAATTAGGGCTAAATTAACAGGGGCCAATACGAATAGGATATAGAGGAAGAGGGGCGTGGTAGAAGGAAAAGGGCAATGAAGAGCAAAAGGGAGGGAGATAGGAAAGAGAGTTGCACGAAGAAAGATAGGAAGACTAGGTGGCAAGCCTGCTTGAAAATTAAATATTTGGAAAACGGTCGCAAATACCTTTCACTTGATACCCATATAGCCATATCTTGCTCAATATTAAAAAAAAAATAGATAGGTAACCCTTTGAACTGCCCAAGTGGCAACCGCCATGTATATAGTCTTAGAATGAATCATACTACTAATGCCAAATTTAATACAAAACGCCAAAGCGCTTCCCGAGATATAAGGAAAAAATAAATAAAATACGGTTTGGGGCAACCCTAGCTGGCAACCCTGCAAGAAATTGTCATATTTGAAATGCGACCGAAAATATCTTTCATTTGATACCCACATTGGCATATATTGCTCAATATTTAGAAAAAAAATTGAGATAGGTGGCCACCCTGTTAACAGCCTGAAATGGAAGTACCCACGCATATAATCTTAGAATGAATCATACTATCTATAATTCGAAACTTTATCCAAATCGGTCAAGCGGTTCCCGAGATATAGAGAAAAATAAATAAAATGCGGTTAGGTTGCAACCCTTCTTGAGATTTACATATTTGGTATACGGTCGAAAATACCTTTCATTTGGTATCCATATTGGCATATCGTGCTCTATATTTAAAAAAATTTAGATAGGTGGCAACCCTGTGAACCACCCCAAGTGGCAACACCCACGCATATAATCTTAGAATAAATCATACTATCTCTAATGCCAAATCTTATCCACATCGGTCAAGCGGTTCCCGAGATATCAATAAAAATAAAAAATGCGGTTAGGTGGCAACCATAGATGGCAACCCTGCTTGAGATTTAAATATTTGGCATACCTTGCTCAATATTTACAAAAAATTGAGATAGGTGGCAACCCTGTGAACCCCCCCAAGTGACAACACCCACGGACATAATCTTAAAATGAATCATAGGTTAGGTTCAAGTGGCTGCCGCAGAGGCACACTTAGGCCAGTTTTGAAAGGCCCGTTGTGATACCACCAACACAAGGAAAGTCAGTCCCGGGACCCAGCCAAATGGAAAATCCCTGAGTTGTTGGGATTTTCCACATAGCAGAATCCCGGGACTGACACTCCTAAACCGACACCGTTACTCCTCCTCGAACCACTTAGATGACTTTATGAAGGCCATCAAGTCCTTTATGTCCAGTTCCGCGATCTGGCTTAGGCTATCCAGGAACGGAACTCCCAAAAAGCGCGTTCTCGCGCCGCTTAAAGCCGGACAGTTGCAGATGAGGTGTTCCACTGTTTCCTCCTCCTCATCATCTTTGCAACTCCTGCAGCATCGTCGGTAGGGCACACTTAGCCTTTCCGCATGCCTACCAATGAGGCAGTGACCGGTTAATACCCCTATCAATATGCAGATTTCCCTCCTAGTTAGGGCATAAATGCGTCTAGACCTTTTAAGATCCCATTTTGGCCAGGTTTGTTTCGATATCCGACACCCTGGGGATTGCAGCCATCTTTCGTTGGCTTGACGGAGTGTGTGCTCCTTCAGCATTAGTTTGCATGTGGCAAACGGCATACCTAAGCGCTCTTTATCCTGAAGAACCTGCTTGGTCGTGCCCTGCCTGGCAAGCTCGTCTGCCTTACAGTTTCCCTCTATGTCCCTATATCCCGGGACCCATATGAGGTTCACGCGGTTCTGTTGGGCCATCTCCTGAAGAGATCGACGACAGCTGAGCGTCAGTTCAGAGTTGAACGTGTATGAGCCAAGGGATTTGATGGCCGCTTGGCTATCGCTGAAAATAGCGATATCTTCTCCGATAACACGTTTGCTTAACCAGGCCGCGGCGTCTAGGATTACCGAGACTTCCGCCTGGAAGACGCTACAATGATCAGGTAGTCTGAAGGAGAGCTCCAGGTCCAAATCCCTTGAATAAACCCCTCCTCCAACTCTGCCGTCCAACTTCGAGCCGTCGGTGTATATGGAAAGTGCCACTATTTGTTTCGGGACACCAATCCGTCCTCTCCCAGTCTTCTCTGCTGGGAATGTTTATTTTGAAACAGCTATCACAGACTGTAGTGGTCGCACAACGATCTGTGCTTAGAGGGAGAAAGCTGTAAGATTCCAAAATACTGGAGTGTCCAATAGTACCCGCCCCCCAACTGGAGGTTTCTCTTAGGCGCAGAGCTGATGCCGCTGCTGACCGAAACCCTTCCAGATCAAGTGGCAAAATGCCCAGAATGACCTGGAGGGCTTCGTTGGGCGTTGTCCTTAGCGCACCGCTTATACAGATCATATTGGATCTATGGACTTTCCGCAACAGATTCAGGTATGTTGCCTTGCTCAGCGCAGGCCACCATACGACGACTCCATACAGCATGATTGGGCGAATGATGGCCGTGTAGATCCAACTGCATACTCTAGGGCTGAGCCCCCATTTTTTGCCAATGGCTCTTTTGCATGTGTAAAGAGCGATGCAAGCTTTCTTCTGGCGCTGAAGAACATTCTCCTTCCAATTCAGTTTCCTGTCCAGAACTATGCCTAGAAACTTGGCCTTATCCGACAAGCCCAGGCGCGTGCCATCTAGTTCTGGTAGGCTTAATGGCGGTATTTTGTACCGGTTGGTGAAGAGGACAAGTTCCACTTTCCCCGGGTTGATACTAAGTCCGCAGCGAGAGGACCACGTCGAAACTTCTCGCAGTGCTACTTGCATCAGGTCACACAGAGTTTGTGGGAACTTGCCTCTGAATTCAATAGCTAAATCGTCTGCGTATGCCACTATCTTCCCGCCCCCCCAACTTGTGTCACGTAGCAACGAGTTGACTGTGAGGTTCCATAAAAGCGGGGAAAGAACACCACCCTGGGGTGTTCCCCTTGTGACATAGCGTGATAACTCAACCGTACCAAGTGAAGAAGCTATTTTCCTTCCCCTTAAAAGTTGGTCAATTAAACCGAGACAGTAGTCCTTTTCACACAGCGATTTCTCAATGACCGATACTAGGCTGTGCAGAGCGGTTTCTGTTAATTTACCCTTGGTGTATGCATGCTGATAGCTAGAAATAAGGTTGCTATCAATAGTCGTTGAGAGGTAGTCGCTTAGTATCCTCTCAAAGGTTTTGAGTACAAAGGACGAGAGACTGATCGGTCTGTAGTCTTTTGGCTCGTAGTGGGATGCCTTCCCAGCCTTAGGGATAAACACTACCGTGGCGCTTCTCCAGGAGCCCGGAATGTGGTTGAGAGCCAGGCAGGCTGTGAAGAGAAATACCAGCCATTTAGCTGATATCTCCAACGTGTTTATAAGTTGCGCGGGGATAATCCCGTCCGGCCCGGCAGCCTTATACGGTTCAAAGCTCTTAACTGCCCACCTTACCCTTTCCTCAGTGATGGGTATTTTTACTGCCAGGTTTGTTGCAGGTACTAGTGGTGCGTCATGCAGATTCCCCGGAAAATGGGTTTCCTCTTCCGTGCTGGTCCAGGATCCGTCAGTTTTTCGCAAATAGCTGATGGCTGTTTGACTTTTCGAGAGGACTCGTCTACGTCTCGCTGTGTCGTCGACCTTTTCGACGCCAGTGCAGAAATTTCTCCACGAAGTTCTCTTCACCTGTCTCAGAGCTTTTTTGTAGGCCCTAAGTTTAGCTTTATATTCGTGCCAGTGAGGCTCAGAGCCGAGGCTCTTGGCCTTGTTAAATTGTTCCCGGCATGATTTGCGGAACGAGTCCAAATCGCAGGACCACCAATGTGGCATGTGTTTACCGCGTGGGTTTGGCACTGGACAAGCCTGTCCTAGAGCATTTGAGAGCGCCGATGTAAATGTAGTAACAAGATCCTCCAGCTCCTCTACTGATGAGGGGGCTTGTGAGGGCAGTACTGGGAGGCCTCTGCCTAATATTTCATTGTGTAACTGCCAATTTGTGTTACGTGGATTGCGCTTCATGATTGGTTGTTCTACAATAAAGTCTAAAACCATTTCTATGTAACGGTGGTCGGAGAATGAATGTTCTTCCAGAACCCGCCATTTTCTGACCCACCCATAAGCGCCTTCACTACAGATAGTGAGGTCTATGACCTCCCTAAGGGTCTTAGTGATAAAAGTAGGCTCATTACCCACGTTGCAAATTACCAGGTTGGTTGTTAAGAGGTAATCAAACAGAGACTCGCCCCTGGCATTGATATCGGAACTCCCCCATTGGACATGGTGAGCATTAGCGTCCGCTCCAATAATAAGATTACCCGTGCAGAAATTTGACACCAGGTCTTTCACCTCCGTTTGTGGTTGGGGTTCTTCGGCGTCGTAGGGCATATAGACCGACGCAACCGTCAGGCGGGTGCTGTCGACCGTTAGACTGATAGCGGTAATATCACCATTGGTGTAGTTAGATAGGAGAAAGGAGTTCAACTCAGACTTGACCAAAATACACGTTCGGACTTTGCTCTCCTCGCTGGCTCGAATGAAGCCCTTAGTCCCCAATCCGCAGATTCTCGAGCTATTGACCCAGGGTTCTTGGATGAGGACCACATCCACGTCGCCTTTAGAAAGACGACTACTTAAAGCAGCCGAAGCCTCTTTAGATTTGTGCAGATTAATCTGAAGCACCACCAACATGAGAGCGCACAGACTTCCCTGCCGTCCCCATGTCGTCGAGGTTTGCCCCATCCCGGAGGTTGCCTATCAACGACGAGTTGTTCGCTCAGCGTTGGCTGCTACCACCGTGACGTCGAGGACTTCCTCGTCCTGTAGGCTGTCCTCCATCTCCGAGTTGTTCACAGCACTATCGGCAAGGGACGTGGCGGATAACATGCTTTCCGCATCGGAATCCTCCGCTTCCTCTTCTGGTAATTCGTTTTCCGGTTCCCCCGGAGCAGCTGAGAAGGTAGCGCGCTGAGCGTCACCACGATATACGTGGATAACGATCTGGCCTACGCTGTAGTGTACTAGGCCATTGCACCTTTTGAGGGGCTCTTTATTCATGGTGAACACCACCTGTCTGTCGGGCCCCACCGCATCCCCGACCAGATTAACACTCCAGTCATGCGTTGGGAGGGACGGATTCATTAGCCGTAGCATCCCGAGAATTCTGTCGGGTTCGTCAGGGATGGCCGGAATCCACGCCCTTGCCCTTGGACGAGCTGGAATGTCCTTCCAAACGACGACCTCTATCCTTGCGCCCTTGTAGACTTCACCCAGTTTAGCAGCTGCTGCCTTATACAGTGCTACGGTTTTTGCATCCTCGCATGCGAGTAATTTGATCTGACCCTGGTGCCAGCCCGCATCCGTTACTCGCGCCGAACTACCCGGAAACTCCGGAGCAACGTTGAGAAGAATGTTGCCGAGTTCATTTCGCACGTAACGCCACCGGTCCTTGGGGATGGCCAGACGGTCATTGCCTCGGTCAAGGACGCCTATAAGGATCCTGTCCTTGGTTACCTCAGCAAAGCTTAGTTTGCCCGCTCCAGAGGTATTCTGATGCCGCTTGGGAGGGGGATTTAACTCCAGGTCCGATCTCTGGCGCTTGAAAGAGTTAACTTTTAACTTCTTTGGCATGTAAGATTTTTGGAAATCCGATATCACAGCTTTCGCTAGCTGTACCGATTTACTGGAATTCGGCGACAGCGACTCCTGCGGTACCCCTTCATACCTCTTCAGGATCTTTGCAGCCAATCTTTTCTCGTGGTATGTGAAGCGGCGGGGAGATGTCTCCCGGGAGTGCGGACCCGTAGTTGCCATCGCGGTCGCTCCCCTTGCCGAAATCTCAGTTGCAGCTTCCTTCCCCTTCGAAACTCCGAGGCCAGGTCGTGAGACCGCTGCCACAGACGTAAAGATACTGGTTTTCATATCAGAGGTTGATGGGAGTTTAGCATCCGCCGTTGTCCACTTAGCTGCGTTGGCAACCGCACTGGTGCTAGCTCCCATCAAGTCAATCTTACTCGATAGAGGGTTGGTTGACCGACTCGTAGTTGCCATCGCTGTCGATCCCCCCCTTGATTGTGGAACGGAGGTTGTCCTCCGGCGTTGTTGTTGCTTTCTCGCCTGCTCCTCCATAGCTCTCCTTTGCTGAGGAGTGAAATTTGGCGTTGTTTGCTTTTTGGGTTTTTCGTTTTTATTTGCGTTATTTGAGTTCATCATGTTCGTACGACCCATCGCCGGACAAGGCCAGCTTAGGGTCAAGGGAAGAGTAGGGGAAAATGTGTCGTCCGCCGCGGCAGAGCCCCGTACCGCGGTAAGGCCATGCTTACTCTCTGAGGCGACCCGGTATCAGAGAGGCTCCGTTCAAATACAGCCACGATTTGCCTCCCGGCTGCAAACGTCCAATGGGCACGTGGTCGCATAACACCCTGGATTGGGAGGGGGAAGATCTTTGTCGTCGCGCCAGAGAGGCTAGGCTGCTCTCGTGATGAAGTGCCGTACGGAGCTATGATCACAAGGGCAGCGTAGCCCTGTGGCTATCGACTTAAGCCCTCGTACCGCGGCAAGGTATCCACCCTTCACGAGGAAAAATGAATCATACTATATATAATCTTAAACTTTTTCCAAATCGGTCGGGCGGTTCCCGAGATATACAGAAAAATATATAAAATGCGGTTAGGTGGCAACCCTGCTTGAGGTTTGCATATTTGGAATACGGGCGAAAATACCTTTCTTTCGATACCAATATTGGCATATCTTGCTCAATATTTAAAAAAAATTGAGATAAGTGGCAACCCTGTGAACTGCCCCAAGTGCAACACCCACCCATATAATCTTAGAACGAATCATACTATCTATAATGCCAAATTTTATCCAAATCGGTTGAGCGGTCCCCGAGATATAAGAAAAACGCCTACGCCTGAAAGTCTGCAACATATGTACGCCTGAAAGTCGGCTACAACTTCTATTTCCGTGCCATAACTTCCGTTTCATCGTCATCCATTTTCTAAAATTTTAATCTCAATCAAAACTTCATATCGCCGCCTAAGAAGTTAACTTCAAAAAGTTATTAGTTTTCGCTGTGTATCAATACCCTGCAGTGAAACCCCAAACTAGTCAGAAAAATACTAGTATACAACTAGAATTTTCTGGCAGAATTCATACTAGTCAGGAAATATCCATTTCATACTAGTATACAACTAGAATTTCCTGGGTGAATTCATACTAGTCAGGAAATATCCATTTCATACTAGTATACCACTAGAATTTTCTGGCTGAACCCATACTAGTTAGGAAATATCCATTCCATACTAGTAAACAACTATATTTTTCTGGATGAAATCATACATTTAAAAAATACAAAATTCATTCGTGATAGGGTAAATAAAAATAGTCGCTGCTTTCTTAAGAATAAACATGAAAATAAAGGCAAATGATAAAATAAAGGGTAAGTTATGAAAATTCTGGTTGAAACCATACTAGTCCAGGTTCGATGCTTTTTGGACTAGTGTGGGACTAGTATATTTCATACTAGTTCATTTTTAAGAAATCATACTAGTTCAGGTTGAACTAGTATGGGACTGGTATTTTACAACTAGTATAATTCTAGTATATCATGACGACATATAACAGCACTATCTAGTTGCTGCGCGGAATCGCGTCCATTCCGCCAGTAAAACTCTTATGGCTCCTAGTGTACTCGAAGTATGTATATATGTTGCTCGGAATCGCGTCCATTCCGACAGCATAACCAACTTTTCCAGTCAACACTTACTGATTTCTACGTACAATCTCTACATATTATAAAACAAAGTCACTTTTTCTGTCTGTTTTTCCCTTGAATGGTTAAATCTTGAAAACTAAGCAACGGATTTTTATGCGGTTTTTTTTTAATAAATAAATTGGTTGAAGAGGAAGGTTTATGTTATTATAACGTGAAGAAATATATAAAGGGGGCGTGGCAATCGGACAAAATGTGGTAAAAAACCATACATTTTTTGTTTACACAGCCATCTCTACATATTATAAAACAAAGTTACTTTTCTGTCTGTTTTTTCCCTTGAATGCTTAAATCTTGAAAACTAAGCAACGGATTTTTATGCGGTTTTTTTTAATAAATAGATTGGTTGAAGAGGAAGGTTTATGTTATTATAACGTGAAGAAATATATAAAGGGGGCGTGGCAATCGGACAAAATGTGGTAAAAAACCATACATTTTTTGTTTACACAGCCATAATTCCTAAACGAATCCACCGATTAAAATGAAACTTACTTGAAGTTAAACTTTGAAATATTTACTTTCGTTCTGCATCAAAAAAAAAAGTTGTTTCATATCTTATTTAACCAAAATTGTTTAAACAAAAACAGCACTTTTTCCAAAAAAGCTGTTTGGCTGTTTGGTTGTTTGTTCGCTGTTAAACGAATGAGCCATTAGAACTTGACAGCGAATAAACACACAAACAGCGTTATGAATGAGGTGGGGTGAGATCGTATGGTGAAAGAACGCTGTTTGTGTGTTTGTTCGCTGTCAACCGATTATGCGGGAATCTCACCCCACCTCATTCATGTTGAATTAGATCGTATGGTGAAAGAACTCGATACGTATGTATGTACATAAGTACATATGTACGAATCTCTCGCATAATTAAATTTCGGACGTATGTATGTATGAATGTATTTTCAATTCATGGCCTTATTGCCGTACTGAATTCCATGTAATTTACATTTTTCCGTGCGAAGCCGGAGCTGGTTGCTAGTGCACAATAAATCGACCTCTACAACCATCCAGATGGTCCTAATGATTTCTACATACAACTATACATGCCTGAATCGATCAAGTGAGAGAGATAATTGGAGACACTGCCTTCCTGCTAGCTGCAAATAATATTATAAATAAACTAATAACTGTATACTTTTCTTGACTTATGTTAATAATACTTTTGTTATATCTTATATATTTCTTTTTACAATATTGTTTCTGTTGTGTAATATAACTTGTGATATTAACAGTCGACCGCTTTAGGTTAGTGTCGACTTTAAATAAATAAATGAAATAAATAAATAAATAAATGAAATTGTAGATGATTGGTATGTCCTGGTCGAAATCTGACAATTGACATTTCGTAGGACATGAACACGTATGGAAAAAAGACAAAACACTGAGTTTGGGCCCGGTGCACCAACCCTGCAGTCAACTTAACTAGTTTTATACTAATCAAATACCAGTCAGCCAGGCGGCCTCAACTAGTTCGAGTTCTGTAATTTTTCCATATCAGCAATTGGTATTTTTAACACGGCGATGTCCTACGAGATGGCAATTGTCCTTCTCTGCATCAGCATCATACCAATTGGCTGACTAGTCAGCCTCTGCATCAGGAATATACCAGTTGATATACTTGTTATTATACACATCAGTATCATACCATTTAAGATACTAGTTCGTATATACGTCAGGATTGTACCAGTTGGCAGACTAGTTCATATATACATCAGAATAATACCAGTTGGCAGTCTAGTTCATATATACATCAGAATCATACTAGTTGAAATACTAGTTCATATATGCATCAGAATCATACCAGTTGACAGACTAGTTCATATATGCATCAGAATCATAACAGTTGGCAGACTAGATCATATATGCATCAGAATCATACCTGTTGACAGACTACTGCTTATTTGCATCAGAATCATACCAGTTGACAGACTAGTTCATATATGCATCAGAATCATACCAAATAACAGACTAGTTAAAAAAATCATCGGAATCATACCAGTTGTCATACTAGTTCATATATGCGTCAGAATCATACCAGTTGATATAGTAGTTCATTTATGCATCAGAATCATACCAGTTCACATACCAGTTCACTTATACATCATAATCATATCAGTTGACATACTAGTTCAAATTTGCATCAGAAATATACCATTTCACATACTAGTTCATATATGCATCAGAATATTACCAGCTGATATACTAGTTCATATATACATCAGAATCATACCAGTTGACATACTGCTCAGTCAATGGGGCAGGACATACTAATCATTATGCCCATTCAGATCGTACCACTTGTCATACTAGTCCACGAATTTGACATTCATTCCAGTTGGTATACTAGTCGGTCTATGCACCAGTATCATAGTCAGCCTCTACATCAGCAATATACCAGTTTATTCTTTAGAAAGCAGCGACTATTTGTATTTACCCAAACACGAAAAAGCATCTGTGAATTACAAGGTAAAAAAGAAGCAGTTACAAGAGAAAAAGAAAAGCAATTGTCCTCTTCTGCATCAGCACCATACCAATTGGTATACTAGTCAGCCTCTGCATCAGCATTATACCAGTTTATATACTAGTTCATACACAAACAAAAATGAGCTAAAGGCTCTGAGTTCGATTCTCGGTAAAGTTGACACAAGTTTTTTTTCTATATTTTTTAAATTATGTTGTTTATTGTATTTTTAATTTAATTATTGAATTCAACTTGCAATGGCTCCTTTCAAATTCCGCGTTCGTCAAGTTTGATTATATATTGTATTCAACTTTGTAGGATCCACTTTCATTCAAAGTTTTTTAAACGTAAAGCGAAGCGAAATTTTTGCAAATGCTCAAAAACGAGGCGCGCATTTGTCAAAGTTTTATGTAATTGGGGCTTTGGAGTTGTGTTTTAGGTAAGGTAAATTAAGGTTACTCAAGGTTAAGTTTGTCGTCCACTGCGGAGTTCCGGTCCCACATATGTATATATATGTAGATAAAAGTAAGTCTTATTTTTACATCAAAAAGAGTCAAAGTAAGACTGCTTTCATGCTGGGCCATACACTCGAGTTAAAGGAGTATTGTTAGAGTCAATTTATATTGTTGTTGTCAATATGGTTTCATTTGGACTTCGATATATTTCGATAAATTTATCGATAACTGAGTTATCGGTCAAAATATGATTGCCCAAAAACCTAAAAAAATCCCTACAATATGTGTATCAAACGAAAGGTGAAGGCCCCAGGTTTCACATGGACATCGACATATTTCGATAAATTTATCGATAACTGAGTTATCGGTAAAAATGTGGTTGCCCGAAAACCTTAAAATTTCCCGACAATATGGGTATCAAACGAAAGATGAAGGCCCCAGGTTTCATTTGGACATCGACATATTTCGATAAATTTATCGATAACTGAGTTATCGGTCAAAATATCATTGCCCAAAAACCTAAAAAATTCCCTACAATATACGTATCAAACGAAAGGTGAAGGCCCCAGGTTTCATTTTGACATCGACATATTTCGATAAATTTATCGATAGCTGAGTTATCGGTCAAAATGTGGTTGCCCGAAAACCTTAAAATTTCCCTACAATATGGGTATCAAACGAAAGGGGAAGGCCCAAGGTTTCATTTGGCCTTCGATATATTTCGATAAATTGATCGATAACTGAGTTATCGGTCAAAATGTGGTTGCCCGAAAACCTTAAAATTTCCCTACAATATGGGTATCAAACGAAAGGGGAAGGCCCGAGGTTTCATTTGGCCTTCGATATATTTCGATAAATTGATCGATAACTGAGTTATCGGTCAAAATATAATTGTCCAAAAACCTAAAAAATGCCCTACAATATGGGTATCAAACGAAAGGTGAAGGCCCCAGGTCTTATTTGGACTTCGATATATTTCGATAAATTTATCGATAACTGAGTTATCGGTCAAAATATGATTGCCCAAAAACCTAAAAAATTCCCTACAATATGGGTATCAAACGAAAGGGAAAGGCCCCAGGTTTCATTTGGACTTCGATATATTTCGATAAATTTATCGATAACTGAGTTATTGTCAAAACCTGAGGCCAAATGCCTTAAAATTTCCTAACAATATGGGTATCAAACGAAAGTGGAAGTCCAGAGGTTTCGTTTGGACTGCTGTATTTTTCGATATATTTATCGATAATTTCATAGGACATTTGACTAAAAAAACTAAAACTCACGCTTTTAGAGAGTATTGAACTAAAAATTTGAAAATAATTTTAAAAACCCTACACAGTAGTATTGTGGAAAAAGCGTGGTCCGCTTTGTGCCATAATTTTCGTATATCGACGCTCGACGCTTTTCCCACATAATGCTAGTTTCTTTACTGCGCTTTCATTAGCTTTACTTGTACATACATTCATATGTATGTTTGCTTATTTGTATGCAACTCTACTTCAATCTACCCGATAGTGGCATATGACTGTCACAAAAACCTTAAAATGTGCCTTCAATATGGGTGTCAAACGATAGGAGGTTGCATTTGGACTTCGATATATTTATCGATAACTAAGTTATCGGTCATAATGCCTACTGCCTGTATCAAACGAAAGGGAAGGTCCACAGGTTTCTATTGGACTTTGGAATATTTCGATATATTTATTTCGATATAGTTATCCGTCAAAATGAGGTTGTCCAATAATATTGAAAATTGCCTACAATATGGGCATCAAACGAAAGTGGAGGCCCGAGGTTTCATTTGCACTGCGGTATACTTCGATATATATATGGATTACTTCATAACACATTTAACTTAAAAGTAAAAAATAAATATAGTTTAAAAAGCGAAAACACGCGCTTTTAAAGAATATTGCACTAAAAAGGTAAAAATAATTTAAATAAAAAACGAAGATTATGGAACAAAGCGGACCACGCTTTTTCCACAATACTACTGTGTAGGGTTTTTAAAATTATTTTCAAATTTTTAGTTCAATACTCTCTAAAAGCGTGAGTTTTAGTTTTTATACCTTTCATGAACATGAAATGGTATTATAACTTTGGTCCGATGTTTGTAAATATGAGAAGAAGAAGAGATAGACCCATCAATAAGTATACCGAAATGATCAGGATGACGAGATGAGTTGATTTAGCCATGTCCGTCTGTCCGTCTGTCCGTCTGTCCGTCTGTCTGTCTGTCTGTCTGTCTGTTTGAACGCAAACTAGTCCCTCAGTTTTTGAGATATTTGGCTGAAATTTCGTATGCGGCCACCGTTTTCCAATATAGGAATCATTTGTCGGAACCAGCAAGATCGGACCAATATAACATATAGCTCCCATACAACCGATTATTCCGATAAACGGATTTTGGGCTATAACTCCTGTAATTAAACACGAAGGAACGTGAAATTTTATAAGTGTTGCTATTTTTATATGTGAAATATCGATGCCGAAAATCATAGAGATGGGATAAATATTTCACATAGCTCCCATACAATCGATTACTCCGATAAACGGATTTTGGGCTATAACTCCTGTAATTAAACACGTAGGATTAAACACGAAGGAACGTGAAATTTTGGACGTATTGCTATTTTTATATGTGAAATATCGATGTTGAAAATCATCGAGATTGGATAAATAGTTCACATAGCCCCCATACAATCGATTGTTCCGATAAACGGATTTTGGTAGAGAACTTCTGTAATTATATAGGTAGGAACGTGAAATTTTGGAAGTATCGCTATTTTTATATAAGAAATATCAATGTTGAAAATCATTGAGATGGCATAAATATTTCACATAGCTCCCATACAATCGATTATTCCGATAAGTGGATTTTGGGCTATAAGTCCTGTAATTAAACACATAGGAACGCGAAATTTTGGAAGCGTCGCTATTTTTATATGTAAAATATCGATGTTGAAAATTATTGAAATGGGATAAATATTTCACATAGCCCCCATACAATCGATTGTTCCGATAAACGGATTTTGGTAGATAACTCCTGTAATTATATCGGTAGGAATGTGAAATTTCGTAAATGTTGCTATTTTAGAACGTGGAATGTCGATGTTAAAAATCAATGAGATTGGACCAATATAACACAATAGATCGTACTAATGGTTGCGGTGTAATAAGGCCTTATAATAATAATGTATGTAGTATGAAATGGAATTTTTCTAATTAGTATTTTTCTAAAATAGATTAGGCTTTTTCTGACTACACCTTTTTCAGTTTATATTCAGAAAGTAACAATTTATATTTAGAAAATTACAATTCATATTCAGGATTTCCATTTGATATTCAGAAAAATACAATTGATATTCAGAAAACTTTCTGAATATAAACTGGAAAAGATGTAGTATAATTTCAACCCGAGATTCATACATACTTGCATACTAGTACGAACCAGGATTTTTGTGACTAGTATGATTTCGCCCAGCAAATTATAGTTGTATACTAGTATGTTTTCTGATTAGATTGGCATTTATTGGTTTAAGGGTAATCAGCAAAGAACTAGTATAAAAACATTCATAAAATGTATAGTAAACGAGCTAGGTGTCTGCTGAGTAGTTTGGAATTGATTAGTTGGAAGGTATTCAGAAATTAACTGGTATGAATACACCACAAAATGTTTAGGCGTAGAACTATAATGTTGCTGAGTAGTATGGCATTGACTGGTTTAAAGCTAATCAGAAATGAACTAGTATGAATACACCACAAAATGTATAGTCAGTGAACTATATTGTTTGCTGAGTAGTGTGGCCTTGACTGGTTTGAAGCTAATCAGCAATGAACTAGTATAAATACACCACAAAATGTATGGTCAATGAACTATATTGTTTGCTGAGTAGTTGGACATTGACTGGTTTAAAGGTGATCAGAAATGAATTAGTATGAATACACCACAAAATGTATGGTCAATGAACTATATTATTTGCTGAGTAGTTCGACATTGACTGGTTTAAAGGTGATCAGAAATGAACTAGTATGAATACACCACAAAATGTATGGTCAATGAACTATATTATTTGCTGAGTAGTTCGACATTGACTGGTTTAAAGGTGTCCAGAAATGAACTAGTATGAATACACCACAAAATGTATGGTCAATGAACTATATTATTTGCTGAGTAGTTCGACATTGACTGGTTTAAAGGTGTCCAGAAATGAACTAGTATGAATACACCACAAAATGTATAGTCAATGAACTATATTGTTTGCTGAGTAGTTTGGGCTTGACTGGTTTGAAGCTAATCAGCAATGAACTAGTATAAATACACCACAAAATGTATAGTCAATGAACTATATTGTTTGCTGAGTAGTTGGACATTGACTGGTTTAAAGGTGATCAGAAATGAACTAGTATGAATACACCACAAAATGTATAGTCATTGAACTATATTGTTTGCTAAGTAGTTTGGCCTTGACTGGTTTGAGGCTAATCAGCAATGAACTAGTATAAATACACCACAAAATGTATAGTCAATGAACTAGAATTTTCGCTGAGTAGTTTGGAATTGACTGGTTTTAAAACTAATCAACAATGAACTGGTATGCATATGCCACAAAATGGTTAGTCAATGAACTAGTATGTTTGATGAGTAGTTCGGAATTTGACTGCAGGGAACTAGGTGCACCAAGTAGTTTTCAACTAGTTGTTTGCTAATAACTTCTAATATGATCATATGATTGAAAACCATTATATGGCGGGTTTTTAGAGTTACAGAAGATCTTTAATCCGGTGAATAGTGGGGTTCGATCGGATAAGCAAAGCTGGAGAGTTTTCTGGAGAGTTTTCGTAAAATACAAAAATGGTGTTATCTTACTATTTAAAAAACGATAACTTTGCGAAATCTCAAAACCTAGAGCGATTTTTTGATTTTACTCTTCAGAATCGGATTCTGCACGTTTTTACACGCAATAAATGCAAGGTCTGAAACCGATTAAAATAACGTTCCGGTTACGGTTTCGGTTTTGCAACGTGTTTCGGTTTCGGTTCCGGTTTCGTTCTTCAACATTTATTTCTGTTTCGGTTACGGTTTCGTTCCGGTTTCGGTTACAAAATAAAAACACAAACAAAATAAATTTTACTACTAAAATAGTCAAGTACCTATGTAGCTTCGCAATAGATCTGAATTTTCATAACTTTTTTTCTGCGGCCATGATGGGATTTCAAATTCCTAAAATTAACTCTACTTTTTTATTAGAAAAATATTAAATGAAATGTATAAATCGCCAAAAACATTAATATGAGTGGTGTTTTCTGAGTCAAGCCTGAACGTTTCTTTTTCGCATCTCGTAAATTTTTTTCGATCGCTTCATTCAACTATAGTCAAATTTCCTCTCTCAGAATTTTTATACTAAGGTTAAAACGCGTATTTTGTAACCTTGCTCGACAATCTTCCCTGAAAGTTTTCAGAGTAAATACCTGTTTGCGCCCACTTAAAGAAGTGATACATTAAAAAAATTCAAAACCGTTTGGAACCGGTTCCGGCTTTTGAAACGGTTTCGGTTTCGTTCTTTTTCAGATCAAAATAACGGTTACGGTTACGGTTTCAGTTTTGAAAAATGAATCGGTTTTAATCGGTTACGGTTACGGTTTCGGTTTCAGTTTTGAAAAATTAATCGGTTTTAATCGGTTACGGTTACGGTTTCGGTTTCAGTTTTGAAAAATGAATCGGTTTTAATCGGTTACGGTTACGGTTTCAGTTTTGAAAAATGAATCGGTTTTAATCGGTTACGGTTACGGTTTCGGTTTCAGTCCTTAAATAAATGTGTACCAAGTTTACGGCTCTCAATGTTTTTATATAATCTACTACACCCTGAATTCAAAAATTTTCAAATGCAACATGCAAGTTCTAAATGTTATCCAATTCGAATGAAATTTTGCACAGCTTATTTTTATAGCAAAATCTATCATATTCCGCCCGGCGAACCCAACATTTCCTAAAAACGTTTATATAAGGAACAGCTCAATACACACAAGGAGATTACCTCCAATAAATCTTCTTTAATCAGATCCAAATTTTACCCTGACACACACAAAATTGAAGATTAAAAATCGGCGCACTATATGGGTTTGGTTGTAGCACTTGCGGTTTAAAATTAGATGTCGCTATTTTTTGGTGACTCTAGTGTCCAGAAGCGGTAAACTCGTAATTTTGGTAGTTGTCCTTGCTATTTTTGTTTATTTATCGATGAGTGTAGCGGTCAAATCGGTATGATATCTGCTCAAATCTTTTTATTTTTTGGGAGTTTATAATTAATACTATGCTCAAGTTAATAGCCGCTTTACATTTCAATTCCTTAAAAAAAAATACCAAAAGTATTTCATCGATTTGAGGCTCAGGTACAAGGTATTTTTTTATGAAATTGTAAAAAAATTACTTTGGGAAAATGTAGTTGCCGCGCCATAACTTTTGAAAGGAATTGGAAATGTAATTGAATGAAAAATGTACTTGGGATTATTTTGGGGTCGGTTTGAAGTCATGTTGGGATCATTTTGCGGTCAAATGATCGCAATGTAGTAGCAAAATGATCCCAAAATAACCCAAACATTATCCCAAAACGATCTCAAAAGACCCTAAAATTATCCCAAATTGACCCGAAAATGATACTAAAATGGCCCCAAAATTATATCAAAATGACCCCAAGCTGAACGCAAAATGAGCCAAATATCACCACAACATTATGCCAATAGTGAGCATTGCCCGCGAATGATATTAACATAAATCGCAAAACGTTTTTTATACACCATTTCAATTACTTTTCCAATTCCTTTAAGGAACGGAATGGGAAATTCTCAAGTACATTTTCCATTCCTTGTAATGTAATTGAAAAAATTTCAATTACATTTTCAATTCCTTTGAAAAGTAATGCCGCGGCAATTACATTTTCACAAAGTAATTTTTATAGCGTACTAGTACTAGTACAAGGGTATTATAATTTTGTTCACATAACGGTACTACGTAACGGCACAAAATAATCGAGATAGGTATAGAATTCCATATATGAAAGTTCTTGGGTTGAAAAGAGGAGTTCATTAAGGCATGTCCGTCCGTCTGTGTACACGATAACTTGAGTAAAAACTGAGATATTTGCGTGAATTTTTGTATACAGGTTACTTTCTGGCCAAGGTAGGTTGTTATTGAAAATGGGCGAAATCGGATGATAACCACGCCCCCTTTTTCGATATCGAAAATTTCGAAAATCACACAAATTGACATATCTCGGTAGCTGAAATGGCTAAAATTATATAATTTTATAGGTGAATCCCCCTGATTTGACTGGTCGTAACTTTTACTGATTACGATAAAACGATGGAATTTGGCACAAAGCATATTAGTATCGTTGGGAGTATACCTGATGAAATTGGAAAAAATCGCTTTCCAGCCACGCCCACTTTCGATATCGAAAGCTTCGCAAGTCACCTAAATTGATATCATTCGGTAACGGAAATGGCTAAAATGATATAGTTTGGTAGGATGAACCCCCTAGTCATTCTATTATGATTTTTTGATAATTTTTTAAAAGTAGGCGTGGCATCGCCCACTTTTCAGGGAGACATATTTGAAAATTTCACGGGTCATAACTTTTAAAGTGATTACGGTAGAACGATGAAATAGGTACAAGGTAAACTAGCATAATAGGGAGCATACCTGATGTAATTGGACGAAATCGCTTCCCGACCACGCCCACTTTCGATATGGAAAATCTCGAAAATCACATAAATTGACATAATTCGGTAACGGAAATGGCTAACATTATATAGTTTGGTAGGATGAACCCCCCAATCATTATATTATGATTTTTCGATAAATAGTTAGATGTGGGAGGCATTTCGGAATATTCGACTGGTCACAACTTTTACACTGATTACTTCAGACTCATGAAATTTGGCACAATATAGGCGATGAAATTGGACGAGATCGCTTCCCGACCACGCCCACTTTCGAAATGGAAAATTTCTAAAATCACATAAATTGACATAATTCGGTAAGGTAAATAGCTAAGATAGTGAAACTTTTGGTAAATCCTCCTAGGGCCTATATCATTGTTATCCCGCTCTGAAAATTACCGCTGGGTATTTAATGTTCGGTTCACCCGAACTTAGACTTCCTTACTTGTTTTTCAATACTTTTGGTATTTTTTTAGGAATTGAAATGTAATCAATTCTTTTTCTTTTCATGAAAGGTATTGAGTACATTTTTCAATTACGGATGAATGTAATTGTAATTGTAATGGAATTGATTTTACCCAGCTCTGGCCATCACACTGCTTAATTCTGAAAGTTGGTTCTTTAATTATATTATTGCGGAATATTAATCCACCAAAACTGTGCGATGGCACCAGATTGGCAGTGAAAAAGTTATTGCCAAATTTGATCAAAGCTACGATCTTAACTGGTAAATCTAAAGGAGAGGTTGTTTGATACCGCGTATCCCTATGGTTCCAACTGGTATGCCATTCGAGTTCAAACGATTACAATATCCGGTTCGTTTATCATATACGATGTCCATCAACAAGGCCCATGGACAAACACTTCAGGTTTGTGGTGTGAACTTGGAAGAATCATGTTTTTCACATGGCCAACTTTATGTTGCCAGTTCCAGAGTCGATACCAACAGCAGTTTATTTATTCTAACTCGAAATGGAAAAACAAAAAATATTGTTTATCCAAATGTTTTGGATTAAGTTTTTGAATAGTTAGCAATTAAGTTACATATTTTTTAATAAATTTATCGATGTTCTAACTGATTTATCATCAACACCTTTCATTTGATCTTAAAAATAAATCATCATAAAAGGAAACAATTTTTATAAAATCTCAAATACCAATATTAAACGTTTCAAAGTGGTCCCATAATGGACCCAAAGTGATCCAAAAATTACCCCAAAGTGACCCCAAACGACAATTTCGTGCAGAAAGGAAAACGTTATTAGTGTTAGAGTTGGGGTTGGGATTATGGTTAGGATTAGGATTGCAGTTAGCGTTAGAGTTATGGATAATATTAGGGTTAGAGATAGCGATAGATGGGGGAAGGTTTGGGAATAGGGATAGGAATATGGATAGGGATAGGGATTCTTCCAACAAAGCCCGTAACTAATATTTGGAGGCTAACTTCGAAATTCAGGGAATTTGGTACATTGGAAAAATTTTATAAAAATTCAGACATACTTGCATATTAGTACGAACCAGGATTTTTGTGACTAGTATGATTTCGCCCAGCAAATTATAGTTGTATACTAGTATGTTTTCTGATTAGATTGGCATTTATTGGTTTAAGGGTAATCAGCAAAGAACTAGTATAAAAACATTCATAAAATGTATAGTAAACGAGCTAGGTGTCTGCTGAGTAGTTTGGAATTGATTAGTTGGAAGGTATTCAGAAATTAACTGGTATGAATACACCACAAAATGTTTAGGCGTAGAACTATAATGTTGCTGAGTAGTATGGCATTGACTGGTTTAAAGCTAATCAGAAATGAACTAGTATGAATACACCACAAAATGTATAGTCAGTGAACTATATTGTTTGCTGAGTAGTGTGGCCTTGACTGGTTTGAAGCTAATCAGCAATGAACTAGTATAAATACACCACAAAATGTATGGTCAATGAACTATATTGTTTGCTGAGTAGTTGGACATTGACTGGTTTAAAGGTGATCAGAAATGAATTAGTATGAATACACCACAAAATGTATGGTCAATGAACTATATTATTTGCTGAGTAGTTCGACATTGACTGGTTTAAAGGTGATCAGAAATGAACTAGTATGAATACACCACAAAATGTATGGTCAATGAACTATATTATTTGCTGAGTAGTTCGACATTGACTGGTTTAAAGGTGTCCAGAAATGAACTAGTATGAATACACCACAAAATGTATGGTCAATGAACTATATTATTTGCTGAGTAGTTCGACATTGACTGGTTTAAAGGTGTCCAGAAATGAACTAGTATGAATACACCACAAAATGTATAGTCAATGAACTATATTGTTTGCTGAGTAGTTTGGGCTTGACTGGTTTGAAGCTAATCAGCAATGAACTAGTATAAATACACCACAAAATGTATAGTCAATGAACTATATTGTTTGCTGAGTAGTTGGACATTGACTGGTTTAAAGGTGATCAGAAATGAACTAGTATGAATACACCACAAAATGTATAGTCATTGAACTATATTGTTTGCTAAGTAGTTTGGCCTTGACTGGTTTGAGGCTAATCAGCAATGAACTAGTATAAATACACCACAAAATGTATAGTCAATGAACTAGAATTTTCGCTGAGTAGTTTGGAATTGACTGGTTTTAAAACTAATCAACAATGAACTGGTATGCATATGCCACAAAATGGTTAGTCAATGAACTAGTATGTTTGATGAGTAGTTCGGAATTTGACTGCAGGGAACTAGGTGCACCAAGTAGTTTTCAACTAGTTGTTTGCTAATAACTTCTAATATGATCATATGATTGAAAACCATTATATGGCGGGTTTTTAGAGTTACAGAAGATCTTTAATCCGGTGAATAGTGGGGTTCGATCGGATAAGCAAAGCTGGAGAGTTTTCTGGAGAGTTTTCGTAAAATACAAAAATGGTGTTATCTTACTATTTAAAAAACGATAACTTTGCGAAATCTCAAAACCTAGAGCGATTTTTTGATTTTACTCTTCAGAATCGGATTCTGCACGTTTTTACACGCAATAAATGCAAGGTCTGAAACCGATTAAAATAACGTTCCGGTTACGGTTTCGGTTTTGCAACGTGTTTCGGTTTCGGTTCCGGTTTCGTTCTTCAACATTTATTTCTGTTTCGGTTACGGTTTCGTTCCGGTTTCGGTTACAAAATAAAAACACAAACAAAATAAATTTTACTACTAAAATAGTCAAGTACCTATGTAGCTTCGCAATAGATCTGAATTTTCATAACTTTTTTTCTGCGGCCATGATGGGATTTCAAATTCCTAAAATTAACTCTACTTTTTTATTAGAAAAATATTAAATGAAATGTATAAATCGCCAAAAACATTAATATGAGTGGTGTTTTCTGAGTCAAGCCTGAACGTTTCTTTTTCGCATCTCGTAAATTTTTTTCGATCGCTTCATTCAACTATAGTCAAATTTCCTCTCTCAGAATTTTTATACTAAGGTTAAAACGCGTATTTTGTAACCTTGCTCGACAATCTTCCCTGAAAGTTTTCAGAGTAAATACCTGTTTGCGCCCACTTAAAGAAGTGATACATTAAAAAAATTCAAAACCGTTTGGAACCGGTTCCGGCTTTTGAAACGGTTTCGGTTTCGTTCTTTTTCAGATCAAAATAACGGTTACGGTTACGGTTTCAGTTTTGAAAAATGAATCGGTTTTAATCGGTTACGGTTACGGTTTCGGTTTCAGTTTTGAAAAATTAATCGGTTTTAATCGGTTACGGTTACGGTTTCGGTTTCAGTTTTGAAAAATGAATCGGTTTTAATCGGTTACGGTTACGGTTTCAGTTTTGAAAAATGAATCGGTTTTAATCGGTTACGGTTACGGTTTCGGTTTCAGTCCTTAAATAAATGTGTACCAAGTTTACGGCTCTCAATGTTTTTATATAATCTACTACACCCTGAATTCAAAAATTTTCAAATGCAACATGCAAGTTCTAAATGTTATCCAATTCGAATGAAATTTTGCACAGCTTATTTTTATAGCAAAATCTATCATATTCCGCCCGGCGAACCCAACATTTCCTAAAAACGTTTATATAAGGAACAGCTCAATACACACAAGGAGATTACCTCCAATAAATCTTCTTTAATCAGATCCAAATTTTACCCTGACACACACAAAATTGAAGATTAAAAATCGGCGCACTATATGGGTTTGGTTGTAGCACTTGCGGTTTAAAATTAGATGTCGCTATTTTTTGGTGACTCTAGTGTCCAGAAGCGGTAAACTCGTAATTTTGGTAGTTGTCCTTGCTATTTTTGTTTATTTATCGATGAGTGTAGCGGTCAAATCGGTATGATATCTGCTCAAATCTTTTTATTTTTTGGGAGTTTATAATTAATACTATGCTCAAGTTAATAGCCGTTTTACATTTCAATTCCTTAAAAAAAAATACCAAAAGTATTTCATCGATTTGAGGCTCAGGTACAAGGTATTTTTTTATGAAATTGTAAAAAAATTACTTTGGGAAAATGTAGTTGCCGCGCCATAACTTTTGAAAGGAATTGGAAATGTAATTGAATGAAAAATGTACTTGGGATTATTTTGGGGTCGGTTTGAAGTCATGTTGGGATCATTTTGCGGTCAAATGATCGCAATGTAGTAGCAAAATGATCCCAAAATAACCCAAAAATTATCCCAAAACGATCTCAAAAGACCCTAAAATTATCCCAAATTGACCCGAAAATGATACTAAAATGGCCCCAAAATTATATCAAAATGACCCCAAGCTGAACGCAAAATGAGCCAAATATCACCACAACATTATGCCAATAGTGAGCATTGCCCGCGAATGATATTAACATAAATCGCAAAACGTTTTTTATACACCATTTCAATTACTTTTCCAATTCCTTTAAGGAACGGAATGGGAAATTCTCAAGTACATTTTCCATTCCTTGTAATGTAATTGAAAAAATTTCAATTACATTTTCAATTCCTTTGAAAAGTAATGCCGCGGCAATTACATTTTCACAAAGTAATTTTTATAGCGTACTAGTACTAGTACAAGGGTATTATAATTTTGTTCACATAACGGTACTACGTAACGGCACAAAATAATCGAGATAGGTATAGAATTCCATATATGAAAGTTCTTGGGTTGAAAAGAATAATCGAGTATCACAACCTTAAAGAATAGGTAATTTTGATATATAAAGAAGATGCAAAGAGAGTAGACGCGTTTTAGTTTCGCTGCAATAAATTTAAATTAACTAAGTGTTAAACGTAACAATAAATTGTTTAACTTCGTGCAGTTTCTTTGTCTTAATCTATTTTCAACCTGTGTGCGCTACCCGGCAACGAAAACTTGTTTTTCACCAATAATTTGTGCAATATTAATAACACCAAGGTTTTGGCATCCTAGAATAAACAAAACAAAAGCAACAACAAAACTCATTCTGCCGCTAAATATGGTTCCCCCGCCAAGACCAGCAAGAAACACACGCCAAACTGCTGTTGCCTCTCCACATCTCACCCCAAGTTTTGCCAAGGCTTCGAGTATAGAGAGCCCACCGCCAGCCACGAGTGATATTTCGCGCCTTGAAGCAAAATTAATTTTGTGGAAAGAGGAAATGATGGAATGCATAAAAGAGTCGGAGCAGAGAGTTTTGCAGAGAGTCGGTGAGTTAGCGGCAGAGATCGCAAACTTAAAAGCCAACTACAAAGCTATGGAGAAGAGGGTAGAGGTGGCAGAGAGTGAATGCAGCCAGCTTCGATCTGATGTCAAAAGCTTAACGACTCAACTTGATGAATGTCAAAACAATGCCATACTAGGTGATGTATTGGTAAGTGGGGTCCCTCAAAAACCAAATGAAGATCTAGTTGATGTTTTCAACAAAATATGTCGCACAGCCACTTACAATACGCTCCGTCAATACGCTCTGCCTTCCGTATACGAAAGAGTAAAAACGGTAGCTCTCCAATCATCATTAAGTTGAATTCGCCCACTGACCGTTCTGTGCTTATGAGAGCAATCGCAAAGTTTTGCAAAACCAACAAAAGAACATTGGCTCTTAGTGATATTGCTCACGCTGGTAATGGCAAAATTTTTGTGCATGAGTGCCTAACAAGAAGTAACCGCGAGGTGTTACAGCATGCACTACAGCTAAAAAAACAGAGGCGGCTTACTTCTGTTTTCTCGTTGCGTGGATATGTGTATGTGCGTACTAATCAGGGAGTTGATGCTGTGAAGATAACTGATAAAGAGAGTGCTGACAGAATTGCAGTAAACAACATATCAAGAGATGGAAGCAGTACTTCAGCAACATGCTAACATGCTTTATTTAGTTATGATTTTTAATATTTTCTCTCTTATTATTATTGTTCCTTTTTCCCTTTTCATCGCCCACCCTATACTCTTCTTCTCTTCATCTTTCTTTTGCTGCTCTGTTGATATGCTCTTGCTTGTTTATTTTGGTTATGTATAGCTTGAACAATGATTGTGCTGACAGTGGGCTCGTGAGGTGTATTTTACGTCAAATTTGTAAAAAAAATCCTACATTTAATATGTGTCATTTAAATACCCGTAGTCTTACGGCTCATAAATTAGACTACCTTGCCTATGTATTTGATGATCAAAATGTCGACTTAATCTGTATTACCGAAACATGGTTTAAATCCGGCATTGATGATCACTCGTACGCATTAGGAAATTATGTACTACTAAGGAATGATAGGGGAGATAACGTTCGTGGTGGTGGAGTTGCTATATACTGCAAAAAAGTTTTGAATCCAAAAATAATTTACCGTTCAGATCATGGCAGTGAGGTTGAAAGTATATTTATCGAAGTAGGTGATACTCGAACAAAGTGTTTTGTGGCTTGCGTGTATAATCCTCACAGGTCGAATGACTTAACTTATCTTTTTCATAAATTGTCGGAATTCACAGTAAATTACGAGCACATCATCATCTGTGGAGACTTCAATATTGATATGCTTAATAATGATTCCCGCTGTAAAGATCTTACAAGTAACTTTCAGGCATATGATTTAAGTATTATAAATAATTTCGCGACCCGTTTTTCCTCTAATAGTAACCCTAGTTTACTAGATTTAATTTGTGTCAACAATGCCAATAACATAAATCATATTGATCAATTCCCCATGGATGGTATTTCTGACCATGAAATGTTATTTATGTCGTATGATTTGAAATTTAACTCCGAAGAGCCCGACTTTGAAGTGACCTACAGGAACTACAATGGCATAAACTTAGATGAGCTACGTAATGAGGCGTCTAGGCTTGAATGGAATGGATGTCTCTCCTTCCCTAGTGTAGACGAAAAGTTGGAGTATTTTAATAATCTTGTCAATTACCTTTTTAATAAGTTTGTTCCGCTAAAAACCATTAAAATTCAGGGTCATAAAAAACCGTGGTTTACTAAAAATATTTTGAGCCTCATAAGAAAACGTGAGAGAGCCTATAGGGAATGGAAGCGATTTCCCAATGAAGAGCACTGGGATGCCTATCGGCGTTTGCGTAATCAAGTTACCGTATACATCCGCAATGCTAAGGTAGCATATTTAAAAAGTAAATTCAATTCTAACTTACCTCCTAAAATGCTCTGGAAGAATCTTAGGAATCTTGGAGTATCTAAAAAGGATAATACTAAATGCAACATTGACCCCCATGTGATGAACTCATATTTTTTGAGTGGCAATACAAATGATAATTGTACAAGTGGTGTTGATGACCATAACGCAAATTACGGACAGTATGAAATGATGGCTGCAACTAGTATAGATAATAGACCGAATGTTAATAGTTTTGATTTTTCAGTGGTAACAGAAGATGATGTGTTGAGTGCTATATTTGACATTAAGTCTAGCGCTGTAGGTATCGATGGCATTAGTTTAAGATTTGTCAAACTTATTCTTCCTTTTGTCATATCTCCGCTAACACATATATTTGGGTTCTCAATTATGTCCGGTGGGTTTCCTAGTAAATGGAAAATAGCTAATGTTATCCCCGTTCCCAAAACGAAGGCCCCCTGTTCTTGCAAAGAGTTTAGACCAATAAGCATATTGCCTGCATTGTCTAAGGTGTTTGAGAAGCTACTAGCAAGGCAGATTGTTAATTTTGTTCATAATAACAACTTGTTATCAGGGATCCAGTCGGGATTTAGAAGAGGGCATAGTTGTGCAACTGCCATGCTAAAGATCTTTGAAGATATACGTCCGGCATATGACTGCAATGATCTCACAGTACTTGTACTTTTAGATTTCTCAAGAGCTTTCGACATGGTTGATTTCACAATACTTCTCCATAAACTCGAAACATGCTATAACTTCAGCTCTTATGCTATTAAACTAATGCAAAACTATCTTGTCGGTCGATCTCAGCAGGTTCAATGTGGTGATAAAGTCTCAAACTTAAAGCGCATAACAGCTGGTGTCCCACAGGGATCTATCTTAGGTCCAATATTGTTTACAATTTTTATTAACGACATTGTTGGTTGCTGTCACAATGCCTCGATACATCTGTATGCAGACGATACACAAATATATCTGTCCCGACCAATTGGGCTTACCGAAGACTTGTTTGCTAGGCTGAATGAAGACCTTGCGCGTATTGGACATTGGGCTTATGTAAATAAATTATCTCTTAATGCAAGGAAGTCAAAGGCGATAGCAATATCGAACGCAGATTATGACCTGAGTTGCCTTCCTGATATTATACTTAATGGGGATAAAATATTTTTAAACGATGTGGTCACCAATTTAGGTTTTAGACTCAACTCTAAGTTAACATGTGTTGACCATATCAATATTGTGGTCGGTAAAATATATAACACCCTTCGAAACTTGTACCGAACAGCCTATTTACTGCCATGTGATACTAAGTTGAGGCTAGTCAAAACTCTGATAATCCCTCAAATTTCTTATGGTGAACTTGTATACGGTAACCTTGATTCGTCGTCGCTCAATAAACTGCAACTTGCCTTAAACAATGCTGCTCGGTTTGTTTATTCTAAAAGAAAATTTGACCATATCTCTTTATATTCTACGCAAATCCTCGGGAGTGACGTTAAACATTTTTTAAAGATCAGAAATCTTTGCTTTTTGCATAAGCTACTCCACTCTCAATATCCCCCTTACTTATTTGAAAAGTTAAATTTATGTCAGTCTACTCGAACTTTGAATATATTGGTCCCAAATTCTAGATACATGACATCCTCCAGATTGTTCTTTGTCAGCACAATCCGTCTTTGGAACTCACTTCCATCCAAGACAAAAGCTATTCAGAAAGCAAGGTGTTTCAAACTAGCAGCAATATCTTTTCTTAATTCCTAACTTACCTTAAATTGTATTTTAACTTTTGTTAACTGTTATAAACATATTAAAAATATCCATTAGTCGCAATTTCTCTGTTAATGGCCGGTATTAAAATTGTGTAAATTTTATATCAACTGAAGGACCGGTTATATATGTACATATGTTTAATTCATTTTGTAAATGCTTATCTATCTACCTATTTTAACTTTTCTGTTCCTGTTATTCATATATATTTTGTAAGATTTTCTTTGTAATAACTTATCAGATTGATGTACTACCTAAAAGACTTAGTCTTACTTGTACAAACAGTTTTAAATAAATTAAATTAAATTAAATTAAATTAAAAGAGGAGTTCATTAAGGCATGTCCGTCCGTCTGTGTACACGATAACTTGAGTAAAAACTGAGATATTTGCGTGAATTTTTGTATACAGGTTACTTTCTGGCCAAGGTAGGTTGTTATTGAAAATGGGCGAAATCGGATGATAACCACGCCCCCTTTTTCGATATCGAAAATTTCGAAAATCACACAAATTGACATATCTCGGTAGCTGAAATGGCTAAAATTATATAATTTTATAGGTGAATCCCCCTGATTTGACTGGTCGTAACTTTTACTGATTACGATAAAACGATGGAATTTGGCACAAAGCATATTAGTATCGTTGGGAGTATACCTGATGAAATTGGAAAAAATCGCTTTCCAGCCACGCCCACTTTCGATATCGAAAGCTTCGCAAGTCACCTAAATTGATATCATTCGGTAACGGAAATGGCTAAAATGATATAGTTTGGTAGGATGAACCCCCTAGTCATTCTATTATGATTTTTTGATAATTTTTTAAAAGTAGGCGTGGCATCGCCCACTTTTCAGGGAGACATATTTGAAAATTTCACGGGTCATAACTTTTAAAGTGATTACGGTAGAACGATGAAATAGGTACAAGGTAAACTAGCATAATAGGGAGCATACCTGATGTAATTGGACGAAATCGCTTCCCGACCACGCCCACTTTCGATATGGAAAATCTCGAAAATCACATAAATTGACATAATTCGGTAACGGAAATGGCTAACATTATATAGTTTGGTAGGATGAACCCCCCAATCATTATATTATGATTTTTCGATAAATAGTTAGATGTGGGAGGCATTTCGGAATATTCGACTGGTCACAACTTTTACACTGATTACTTCAGACTCATGAAATTTGGCACAATATAGGCGATGAAATTGGACGAGATCGCTTCCCGACCACGCCCACTTTCGAAATGGAAAATTTCTAAAATCACATAAATTGACATAATTCGGTAAGGTAAATAGCTAAGATAGTGAAACTTTTGGTAAATCCTCCTAGGGCCTATATCATTGTTATCCCGCTCTGAAAATTACCGCTGGGTATTTAATGTTCGGTTCACCCGAACTTAGACTTCCTTACTTGTTTTTCAATACTTTTGGTATTTTTTTAGGAATTGAAATGTAATCAATTCTTTTTCTTTTCATGAAAGGTATTGAGTACATTTTTCAATTACGGATGAATGTAATTGTAATTGTAATGGAATTGATTTTACCCAACTCTGGCCATCACACTGCTTAATTCTGAAAGTTGGTTCTTTAATTATATTATTGCGGAATATTAATCCACCAAAACTGTGCGATGGCACCAGATTGGCAGTGAAAAAGTTATTGCCAAATTTGATCAAAGCTACGATCTTAACTGGTAAATCTAAAGGAGAGGTTGTTTGATACCGCGTATCCCTATGGTTCCAACTGGTATGCCATTCGAGTTCAAACGATTACAATATCCGGTTCGTTTATCATATACGATGTCCATCAACAAGGCCCATGGACAAACACTTCAGGTTTGTGGTGTGAACTTGGAAGAATCATGTTTTTCACATGGCCAACTTTATGTTGCCAGTTCCAGAGTCGATACCAACAGCAGTTTATTTATTCTAACTCGAAATGGAAAAACAAAAAATATTGTTTATCCAAATGTTTTGGATTAAGTTTTTGAATAGTTAGCAATTAAGTTACATATTTTTTAATAAATTTATCGATGTTCTAACTGATTTATCATCAACACCTTTCATTTGATCTTAAAAATAAATCATCATAAAAGGAAACAATTTTTATAAAATCTCAAATACCAATATTAAACGTTTCAAAGTGGTCCCATAATGGACCCAAAGTGATCCAAAAATTACCCCAAAGTGACCCCAAACGACAATTTCGTGCAGAAAGGAAAACGTTATTAGTGTTAGAGTTGGGGTTGGGATTATGGTTAGGATTAGGATTGCAGTTAGCGTTAGAGTTATGGATAATATTAGGGTTAGAGATAGCGATAGATGGGGGAAGGTTTGGGAATAGGGATAGGAATATGGATAGGGATAGGGATTCTTCCAACAAAGCCCGTAACTAATATTTGGAGGCTAACTTCGAAATTCAGGGAATTTGGTACATTGGAAAAATTTTATAAAAATTCAGACCTATTTTGCAGCTACATACTTAAGTTTTGTAAAATTTGTTTGTGTTCGTGAAACCGAAATAAATTTTGAAGAACGAAACCGGAACAGAAACCGAATCGTGTTATAGAACCGAAACCGGAACGTTATTTGAATCGGTTTCATACCTTGCTAAGGTGGATAAGTGGTAAATGATGAAATCATGAAGGTTATTTTGTTTTAGAAAACAGATTATCAGCTCTAATTTTTCGAAGTCCTATGAGTATTTCGATATGTAAATTCGAATTTTCGATTACAAATTCGCTTCAGTACAACCTATTCCCCATATAGAGAGTTTCGTAGAACGATTCAAAGACCAGAAATCATAAACAGATCGTCCTATTCAAAAAAACTCTTATTTGTGTACGATTTGATGGAAATTTTGTCTTTGGCAGTTCTTTGCCTTTTTATACCCAGCGTACTAGTACTAGTACAAGGGTATTATAATTTTGTCCACATAACAGTACAACGTAACGGCACAAAATAGTCGAGATAGATATAGAGTTCCGCGTGGTGTAGCGGTGAAGTGCTTGGGCTACTACGCCAAGTCGTTTCATATCAATGCCCGGCAAAACCAACATCAAAAATTATTTAGAAAAAAAAAATTTATAAACGGGGTATCGAAAATTTCGAAAATCACATAAATTGACAAATCTCAGTAGCTGAAATGTCTAAAATTATATAACTTTACAGGTGTATCCCCCTGGTCATTCTATTATGATTTTTTGGTAAATTTTTTAAAGTGGGCGTGGCACTTTCGGCATCGAAATTGACATAATTCGGTAACGAAAATAGCTTAAACGACATAGTTTGGTAGGATGAACCACCTAGTTACTCTATTATGATTTCTTGACACATTTTTTAAAGTGGGAGTGGCACCGCCCCCTTTTAAGTAAGGCATTTTGGAAAATTCGACTTTTAAACTAATTACGGTAGAATCATGAAATTTGGCACAAGGTATACTAGCATTATAGGGAATACCAACAGGTAATCATAACCTCTAACGAGATTTTTAGCCGAGCTTCTCTTTCCAACTTGTGGTGTGTTGCGTTTGAGTTTTTCCTACAAGTTGGCGGGACCTACAGTTTTTTGCCGACTCCGAACGGCACTTGCAAAGCAAATGAATTTTTTGCTGAGAAGCTTCTCATGGCAGAAATACACCCGGAGAGTTTGCCAAACTACTGCCGAGGGGCGACCCCGTTTTAGAAAAATTCTCTTTCTAAATAATTTTTGATGTCACTTTTGCCGGGCATCGAACCGCCACGACTTGGTGTAGAAGGCCGAACACTTAACCGCTACACCACGGCGACCGCCATTATAGGGAATACACCTGATGAAATTTGACGAAATCGCTTTCCGACCACGCCCACTTTTGATATGGAAAATTACTGCTGGCTACTTAATGTTCGGTTTAGCCGAACTAAGACTTCCTTACTTGTTAACATCACATATTCCGAAAATTTTATTTAGTGACAAACAAAAATTTTTCATAAACTTAAAAAAAAAAAACCAGAAATTGAAAAAAAACTTTGACGAAAATTTAAAGTTTTTAATGACGTTACTAAAATAAAACAGTTGCTCCAAATGTAGTTCTTCCAATATGTAGTTCTTTAACTTTATAATTTGGAAATAGGAAATTTTATATGGGATCCTTTGGGAATTTTTCATTAAAATAACTGGACGAGGCTTATATCGTGCCCTAGATGTTGATATACCAAAAAAAAAATTCAACGAAAAATCAACATCTCCGGCACGACTCGCCCAGTTGTTTTCATCCAAAAATTTCCGCGCACAAACATATCACAAGGAAATATTTCCGATTTGTACGAAATTTTGATTTTGACGGATCTTTTTTAATAGAAAATATGACGTTTCAGTAGCTTATATTGAATACATCATGTCGACGTGCCATACGAAAACTAACACCAAAAATTTTGTGTCTGACGAAAAGTAACACTTTAATATTTTCTCTGAATAAAATGTACTATGAATGTATGTGTTAGTTTTCGTCAAACACAAAAAAAAGTGTTACTTTTCGTCTTAAACAAATTTAAAGTGTTAGTTTTCGTCAGACACAAAATAAAAGTGTTAGTTTTCTTACAGAATTAAAAAAGTGTTACTTTTCGTAAAAATTTGAAAAGTGTTAGTTTTCGAATGGCACGTCGATGTGTAGTTTTGTCTTAACAACAAGACTTCATTGAAATACTGAAAGAGTAAAAAATGGAAAAACAGCCTTCTGTTTTGCCCTTTGCCCACCTCATTTGCTTGCAATTTGTTACTATTTAGAGTTGCTTTTTTCGCGAAGTGGATCAGGGACTGACCTATTAAAACAAGTAAGGAAGTCTAAGTTCGGGTGAACCGAACATTATATACCCAGCGGTAATTTTCGGAACGGGATAGCAAAGATATAGGCTGTAAGAGGATTTATCTAAAGTTTTTACAATCCTAGCTATTTACCTTACCGAATTATGTCAATTTATGTGATTTTCGAAATTTTCCATATCGAAAGTGGGCGTGGTCGGGAAGAGATCTCGTCCAATTTCATCACCTACATTGCTAGTATATGCTGTGCCAAATTTCATGAGTCTGAAGTAATAAGTTTAAAAGTTTTGACCAGTCGAATATTCCAAATGCCTTCCTTAAAGGTGGGCGTTGCCACGCCCACATCTGAACATTTATCAAAAATCATAATAGATTGATTGAGGGGTTCCTCCTACCAACCTATATCATTTTAGCCATTTTCGTTACCGTCTTATGTCAATTTATTAGATTTTCGAAATGTTCCATATCGAAAGTGGGCGTGGTCGGAAAGCTATTTCGTCCAATTACATCAGGTATGCTCCCTATGATGCTAGTATACCTTGTACCAATTTTATCGTTCTACCGTAATCAGTTTAAAACTTATGACCCGTGAAATTTTCAAATATGCCCCCCTGAAAAGTGGGCGATGCCGCGCCTATTTTAAAAATTTATCAAAAAATCATAATAGAATGACTAGGAGGTTCATCCTACCAAACTATATCATTTTAGCTATTTCCGTTACCGAAGTATGTCAACTTATGTGATTTTCGAAATTTTCGATATCGAAAGTGGGCGTGGTTTGAGAGCGATTTTTTCCAGTTTCATCAGGTATACTCCCAACGATACTAGAATGCTTTGTGCCAAATATCATCGTTCTACCCTAATCAGTTCAAAAATTACGACCAGTCGAATTTTCAAAAATGCCTCCGTTAAAAGTGGGCGGTGCCACGCCCACTATAAATTTTTTTTTAAAAAATCATAAAAGAATGACCAGGGGGATTCACCTATAAAATTATATCATTTTAGCCATTTCCGTTACCGAATTATGTCAATTTAGGTGATTTTAGAAATTTTCGATATCGAAAGTGGGCGTGGTTGGAGAGCGATTTTATCCAATTTCATCAGGTATACTCCCAACGATACTAGTATGCTTTGTGCCAAATTCCATCATTCTATCGTAATCAGTTTAAAAGTTACGCCCACTCGAATTTTCACAAATGCCCCCCTTAAAAGTGGGCGGTGCCACGCCCACTATAATTCTTTTTGGAAAAATCATAAAAGAATGACCAGGAGGGTTCATCTATAAAATTATATCATTTTAGCCATTTCAGCTCCCGAGATATGCCAATTTTCGAAAAAGGGGGCGTGGTTATCATCCGATTTCGCCCATTTTCAATAGCAACCTACCTTGGCCAGAAAGTAACCTGCATACAAAATTTCATGCAAAATCTCAATTTTTACTCAAATTATCGTGTACACGGACGGACAGACGGACAGACGGACGGACTTGCCTTAATCAACTCCTCTTTTAATCCTAAGAACTTTCATATATGGAACTCTATATCTATCTCGATTATTTTGTGCCGTTACAAACAATCGTTATGTGAACAAAATTAATATACCCTTTTACTGGTACTAGTACGCTGGGTATAAAAACATTTATGGATTGAGTTGCTTGCAATTAGAACATTTTTTAAAGAAGTTGGACAGGAACAGGAATAGGGATGAATCATGGAGATAAAGTTTAAAAGTTACGACCAGTCGAATTTTCAAAAATGCCTTCCGAAAAAGGAACGTGGTTATCATCCGATTTCGCCCATTTTCAATAGCAACCTACCTTGGCCAGAAAGTAACCTGTGTACCAAATATCATGCAAATTTTTCAATTTTTACTCAAGTTATGCCAATTTATATGATTTTTAAAATTTTCGATATCGAAAAAAGGGGCGTGATTATCATCCGATTTCGTCCATTTTCAATAGCAACCTACTTTGGCCAGAAATTACCCTGTGTATAAAATTTCATACAAACACGGCTAAAAAAATGAACCTAAATTTTAAACCCGTATAAAGATTAATCAATTTCTCAAACTTTTTTGTACAATATTTCAAACCGTCCAAATACCTACAAAGATTTTCAATTTCTTTTGGTTTCGATTTAAAATCTAAATGAAAAAGCAGGCTAAATTTTTTATTTTTGGTGTGTTTGAATGTAATTGAATTTTGCCCACAAAAATTTCATATGCGTCATAGCTCAGCGGTAGAGCAGTCGGCTTTGACTCCTGAGCGTTTTCGTTCGAGTTCTGTCAGCTGCCACATTTTTTTTAGTTTTATTTTATTCTTAAAACTTTTCGATCTAAAATTTAAACTTTTGGGTTTGAAAATTCAAATTTATTTTTGAAAGCTTATTCAAGATTGAATTTAGCCAACAACATTTATGTGTGCGATGTAGCTCAGTGGTAGAGCAGACGGGCATGATGCGGGGAGTTTTGGTTCGAATTCCCGCCAACGGACAAAAACTTTATTTTATCTTTAAAAAATGTTTATAATTGAAACCCGATTCATTTAGCCAATTTTCATGAAAACTGGTCTAGATTGAATTTAAATGCAAATTTGGTTTGGTCATATATGTAGTCCAAAAAAGTTTAAAATTTAGGTTCAAATTTTTAGCCGTGAATATGTAAATTTTTACTCAAGTTATCGTGTACACGGACAGACGGAAGGACGGACAGACGAACGGACCTGCCTTAATGAACTTTTTTTTGCAACCTTAGAGCTTTCATATATGGAACTCTATATCTACCTCGATTATTTTTTGCTGTTACGTACCAATATGTAACAAAATTATAATACCCTTGTACTAGTACGCTACAGGCCCGTGCGCGCGAATTTTCTATAGGGGGTTTTGAACTTTTGGATTCTCCGTACACGGCTAAAAATTTGAACCTAAATTTTAAACTTTTTTGGACTACATATATGACCAAACCAAATTTGCATTTAAATTCAATCTAGACCAGTTTTCATGAAAATTGGCTAAATGAATCGGGTTTCAATTATAAACATTTTTTAAAGATAAAATAAAGTTTTTGTCCGTTGGCGGGAATTCGAACCAAAACTCCCCGCATCATGCCCGTCTGCTCTACCACTGCATCATCGCACACATAAATGTTGTTGGCAAAATTCAATCTTGAATAAGCTTTCAAAAATAAATTTGAATTTTCAAACCCAAAAGTTTAAATTTTAGATCGAAAAGTTTTAAGAATAAAATAAAACTAAAAAAAATGTGGCAGCTGACAGAACTCGAACGAAAACGCTCAGGAGTCAAAGCCGACTGCTCTACCGCTGAGCTATGACGCATATGAAATTTTTGTGGGCAAAATTCAATTACATTCAAACACACCAAAAATAAAAAATTTAGCCTGCTTTTTCATTTAGATTTTAAATCGAAACCAAAAGAAATTGAAAATCTTTGTAGGTATTTGGACGGTTTGAAATATTGTACAAAAAAGTTTGAGAAATTGATTAATCTTTATACGGGTTTAAAATTTAGGTTCATTTTTTTAGCCGTGTAGGTTGTAACTTTTGATAACGAGTGCCCTTGATATGGTGTATGCAAAATTAACACTAAATACGAGCAGTGTTGCCGCTGAAAAGTTTCAAAAAGGGTCCAAAAAAGGGTCCCAGCAGAAAAAAGGGTCCCCTCTTTTTAGATAGGAACACATTTACATAAGCCTTTTCCATTTTTTTTGATGTTGAATGACTGAGTTTTGTACTACTGCAAGTAACACATATGTACAAAATATAAACATTTTTAAATGGTTGTAGTTAGTTGAATGATAATCGCATAATGAAAAAAGTTTTTTAAACTTAAAAACCTCCTCTTTAAGGATATGTTTTTGCAAAAGGCTTTCAAATGATAAGAAAACTCACTTTGAAAAGAATTCCATTTTTTCCCGTAAAAAAATTATGGGAAAGAGCGGAAAAGCGACCCCTAAGGGACGGCCAAAATTGCCTAGGCGGTTAAAGACTATTTTAAGTAGGTAATTGGTAAGTTGCAGAGCTAACTTTTAGCGAGGCTTATTTTCTCATCATTTACTAACTTTGTAGGGGGTAAGACTCAAAAAAACTAAAACTTTTTTATTTGAATCACCCTATTGTATACATACATACATATGACGGAGTTGTCCCATGATACAGCGTTGCCAGTATTAAGACTTCAGTTAGGCAAGACATTGGGAAATGGGCAAGAATTCCCGTAAAAAAGGAACAAGGAGCTTTTTTGGTTTTTAACAAAAAAACGACAAAAATGCATTTCATTGCAGTTTGATAGTGAAAAGGGGTCAAAAAGGATATCATTTTATAAGACGCCAAATTTTCATAAAAATTGTCGAGTTTGGTTTCTAAAGGCACGTCTAATCCCAAATAGGACATTAAACATTTTATTTCAGCGAGAAGATATTTGCTAATTAAAAGTTGCAACATTTCATGTGCTGGTTGTAATATCAGATACACATAAAAATTATGGATTCTGCCCCGGTACTGCACCGCTTTTGGCCATGTTTTAGTTTTTTGCTGATAATTTTGCACAGACATACAATTTTTAATTTTATTTATCAAGACGCATCTTTTGACAAAAATCTCGACATGTTTCTATAAAAGTACGCATTGAACCATCTTGTAAAATGACACCAAAGAAAATTTGTCCCAAAAGTAAGTACTGATAAAAGCTTTTATTTCAACAACTTGGCAAGCCTATGACTAATATGCTGCCAGCCTGCTCTTTTTGTGAGCAATTTAATGATACATTTACACTGCACCAAATGCGTCGCATTTGGCGAAGTTATTTCGAGAATGTTTGTCCGCAGAATGAATTTGTTTGCCAAATTAGATGAATTTAATTTAATTTGACCTAATTTGGTGATCAAATTCAATCTGCGGATGAACGGTCTCGAAAAAACTTGGCCAAAAGTAACGCATTTGGTGCAGTGTAAACGTAGCTTAAGTTTCATAGAGCTATAAAAAAGTAATAGATTTTTAAACTTGCGTGGTAGAAGTAGTAGACACCCAAAATAGGTGGTATAATCCAAACACTGATAATATCTCATTGCACAGCTAACTAGGCACTCTTGTCATCAACCGCAACGCACAGGGTGGTAATTTTGAAAAAAAAAAAAGATAAATTTCGCGCGTAATTTTCAAGCGATTTGAACTTTTTTTTGATAATGAAAGACTTTGAGATATTTGTTTGGTTATTTAAATTGTCAAAATTTTATTATGGTTAAGGCTGATTTCCTATTAGATTTAACCATCAAATAAAGGTTGTCGATCGGTCGAATAGCTATTTACACGGTGGAATAATAAATTCGGCAGCGAAAAAAGCCTTGAACTTGAAATATATAATGTTTTATTTAAATTTTCATTATTTTCGCAGTTATATTTGGTTTTTGGCATACAAAAACTAGTTTTTGTTACATAATATTTTATCAGCGGATGAAAGAAAATCGTTTTCTAAAAAATTTCTGTTGGTACTTTGACCAAAAAAATGTAATATAATCAAACAAAAACTCAAAAATTGGGACCATTTGGGTTTTTTCTATATTTCAAAATCTTTCACTATAAAAAAAATTGTAAATCGTTTAAAAATTACGACCTACAGTAGGTATAAACCTTTTTTTTTAACTACCCCACCGCACAGTGAATCGAATAGAACAAGCTAGCTGGACAAAATTATTTGGTGGGATTTTTGGGCTGAAATGACTGTTTTTATGTACATTATGAATATTTAAGACAATATAAATGGGCGGAACTTATTATATATGTATGTACATTAGGGTGGGCCAAAAAATTAATTTGTTTTTTGAACAGGCATCTCGAAAATCTAATTTCTAGTCAAAACTGCAACTTAATGACCGACATAAGTACTTTTTATAAATTCGATTTCCTAGGTAAAAATGGAGTCTAATGACAGAATATGGGTGGATAATATACACACGTACTAGGGTGGGCCAGAAACAAAAATCGATTTTTCATTTTTTTTAAAGATATTTACGGCCAAACATTGAACTTAAGTTCTGTTTATTTAATTTTTTTGTTTGTTCTGATTTCAACTAACTAAAATAAAAAATATGAGAACTTTTAGTTCAATACAAAAGTTGGGCTCATTTAAAGCAATACAATAAAATAACTTATTCTATGTTCACATTAAACTAGACCAGGGTTGGGCATTTTCGCACTACCACTAAAATGCACTACCACTATTTTTTTAGTGATAGTTAAAATCAAAAATCACTATCACTAAAATTTTAGTGATAGTGAAAATGAAAATCACTATCACTAAATTTTTAGTGATAGTGATTTTTGATTTTAACTATCACTAAATATTAGTGTTAGTGAAAATTCAAAATCACTATCACTATCCTTTTATTTTAACTAAAAATGCACTATCACTAAGTTTGTAGTAAGCTGTGATATTTTACTTAAAGTTTGTTTTGATGTCCCATATGATTTGTCGACTAATAATAGTGTTACTGTTACCGACAATACCGATTACTTAGTAAGGTACCCTAGTACGTACATATATACGTGAAGTAGCAGTAAATATCGCTAATCATAATTTGTATAAGCATACCTACGTATGTCAAAGAGGCTAGAAATAATAAGAGAAACCAACCATATATTTATATACTCACGATACAATTGAGATCAATCGTACAGTATTATACGTACGTACACTTACCAAAGCTGTGCATTTGCAAACTAACTGTGCTCCGTATGGTGACCAAGTCCTCCACTCTCCTTTTTTGGTTTTTGAACAAGAGCTGCTGAACTCCTTTTGGGACCGCCCAGATACTCTTCTATTTGATGTAGAAGGGTGCTCTTCACGAGTAGTGAAACAAAATTTTAAATCATCTTCCATCCATTCCTATCATTCCTCTCATTTTACCGACAAAGATTCTGGAGCAAGAATGACGTAACTTCCATTTGCGTCGTTCTGGAACTAAATTTATTCCCCTAAAATGTATGATCAAGCAATACATGTGACGATAATTTTTTTCGTTCAAATATTTATTTTATTTTTAATTCAAATAATCTTATATAATATAGTAGGCTCATTCCATTTCAAGACAACCGGTCCGCGCGGGACATGATTTTTGATTTCGGTCTGGGGACACACTTTCGCAACCCATTCCCTTGTCCTTGATGCGGTTTTTCCATGACTGCTCCCTTCTTCCGATACTTCGACTTCCTTTAGCAGTTGCAGTTTTCTTTCTTGATATTGTTTTTCGCGTTCAGCTCGCTCTACCTCCAAACGTTGGAGCTCTATACTTATTTGCTGACGATTTGAGCCTGATTTTGACCTTCGTGTCACCGTTTTTTTGCTCTTTCCACTCCGTACTGACTTTATTTCACTGCTTTCTCTGCACTTAATGCACTTCCAAGGAAGATTTTTGACTTCAGATGTCACTCCGGCGCAGTTGTAGTGATTCCAGGCATCACATACGTCGCATTGGACCATTTCCTCGGTATCGCCTTGTTTGCAAAGGGTGCATCTGACCATCAGCTTTCGGAGGTGTATGGAACATTTCTAAATTCGCTTTATTATTTCGCGGTTAATTTATAATTTTTTGAAGAATGTTGCGGAAAAGACTAGAAACTATATGTTCAACAGCATATATTCAATTTTATTTAAATTATTAAAATTGTTTTCTAAAGCTTCAAAAAATTATAGTTTTTTCTTCTAGCAAAATTTTCCAACAATGAATCTAAAATCAAAGGTTTTTTAGGTTTACAAAAAAATATCATATTCGAAAACTAGATAATTAAAATTAATAAGTGTAGACAGCAAGTGTCTGTAACAGGGGGCTATATGTTACATTTGCCCGATCTTGTTGATTTTCACTATATACACTACATAAATAGAAAGTACTCGAGATGCAAAATTTTACGTTCTTAACTTTTTAATTGCAGAAGTTTTGGTCAAAAAACCTTATATCTGAACAATCGGTTGTATGGGGGCTATATGTTACATTTGCCCGATCTTGTTGATTTTCACTATATACACTACATAAATAGAAAGTACTCGAGATGCAAAATTTTACGTTCTTAACTTTTTAATTGCAGAAGTTTTGGCCAAAAAACCTTATATCTGAACAATCGGTTGTATGGGGGCTATATGTTACATTTGCCCGATCTTGTTGATTTTCACTATATACACTACATAAATAGAAAGTACTCGAGTTGCAAAATTTTACGTTCCTAACTTTTTAATTGCAGAAGTTTTGGTCAAAAAACCTTATATCTGAACAATCGGTTGTATGGGGGCTATATGTTACATTTGCCCGATCTTTTTGATTTTCACTATATACACTACATAAATAGAAAGTACTCGAGATGCAAAATTTTACGTTCCTAACTTTTTAATTGCAGAAGTTTTGGCCAAAAAACCTTATATCTGAACAATCGCTTGTATGGGGGCTATATGTTACATTTGCCCGATCTTGTTGATTTGCACTATATACGCTACATAAATAGAAAGTACTCGAGTTGCAAAATTTTACGTTCCTAACTTTTTAATTGCAGAAGTTTTGGCCAAAAAACCTTATATCTGAACAATCGATCTTGTTGTTTTTCACTATATACACTACATAAATAGAAAGTACTCGTGTTGCACAATTTTACGTTCCTAACTTTTTAATTGCGGAAGTTTTGGTCAAAAAACCTTATATCTGAACAATCGGTTGTATGGGGGCTATATGTTATTCTGGTCCGATCTTGCCAGTTCCGACAAATGATTCCTATATTACAAAATGGTGACCACATACAAAATTTCAGCCAGATATCTCAAAAATTGAGGGACTAGTTTGCGTTCAAACAGACAGACGGACATGGCTAAATCAACTCAGCTTGTCATCCTGATCATTTCGGTATACTTATTGATGGGTCCATCTCTTCTTCTTCTCATACTTACAAACATCGGACCAAAGTTATAATACCATTTCATGTTCATGAAAGGTATAAATACTGGCCAAAAATATAAAAAAATTAAAGTAAAAATACGTAGTGTCATATAGCTATCAAAAAAGGTTATTTTTTTTTGCTTTGAAATTTTTTCTGTATTGTGTCAACAGTTTATATTTCAACTTGGCTAAATGCCAAAATTCGTTGTTTTCGAGATATGAATTTTTGAATATTAAACATTTTTTCCACCCATATATTGATGAAATGCATATTATCTTTGTCAAAAATTAACCGATTCATATGATTTTTTCTTTGAAATGTTAATTTTTACTTTTACTTAATTAGAAATTCATAAACAATAGCATATAGTTAAGTTAGTTACAGTTATAATACTTCAGAATTTTGCTGTTTGTTTTTGGGATATTTTATGCGTACTTTTCTTTTGGCATTCTAACCATGAAGGCGGCACTTTACGGCGATACCAAAAGTTTTATGGTTACTTTGATTGCATTGTAACCGAAGAGAGCAAAGTGAGTGGAGATGAGATGAGCTCAATGGAGGATAACAATACACCGGCGGTAATGGCAGCAAATAATAGCTATTGCGGTGATGTAAAGAAGTTTTAAAACATCAGAAGTTGCAATTGATGGTATGCAAGTATGAGGGTAAGTAAGTAAGGTAAGTATTAGGGATTAAGTCCCGAAAATCCCGGGATTACTAGACCTAAATCCCGGGTTCACCGAAAATAAATGTTTAAATACATTTAAGCTATTTTGTATTTATATATGCAACGAATTCAGGTCCAGGTTAAGAGATGACACTATTAATGCAATAATTTCTTTAAGATCACACTTCAAACTTCAGAAAAAGTAATTTTTCTGTAAGTCCAATGGAATTCCTTTTTATTTTTATATACAATGAAATTTTTATTATTACTATGCATACCTGACTTGTCGGAGACCAAATGGAAAAAATTTAATTAAGAAAAAACATAACTATGTACGTAGTTTTCGCCACTATCGCTTAAGAAGTTTTAGTCATTTATATATGTTCATAAGTCGTTATTAATGTATCAAACATGCTATTTGTACCTGTGCTACAAAAAAATTGTACCAAATTTCTGAATACATATATGTATTTTATTTACAAATTTACCCCCATATTCATAAAATATAAAATTGGTTTATAAAGCTTTTTAAAATGACACTAGAGTTCGCCCAGTGGTTGAAATTCAACCACAAAACCTTATTTTATTTTCCTACCTTTTTGCTATTTCTTAAATTTGCCTTTCTTTTGCATATTTTGTATATTTTTGGTTTCTATACATTCCTTTTCATTTTGCCTTTTCCTCCCTCTTTACATCATTCAGTAATATAGTTTCAGTGTTGATAATTATTTATTCTTCTTAGGTCGTCTTCATACGTATTTCTTTCCTTTCATTTCCTTAGCATTAATTTGCTTTTATTTCCTTTCCTTTCCTCTCCTTTCATCTCAATTTATTCTCTTTGCTTTTCTTTCCTTCTCTTCCCTTTTATTTCCTTTCCTTATCTTCTCCTTTCTTTTTCTTTTCTCTCCTTTTCTTTCCTTTTCTCTTCTTTCATTTCATTTTATTTCCCTTCTTTCTTTCTTTCTTTTTTGTTCTTCTCTGTTCTTTTTCTTTCTTTTCGTTTCTTTTACATTCTTACCTGATCCTTCTTTCCATTTCCATTACATTACTTTTTTCCTTTTATTTTCTTTTTCTTTCCTTTTCTTTCGTTTCCGTTGCTTTAGTTTCCTTTTTTTCATTTCATTTCTTTTCTTTTATTTTTTTCTTACCTTTATTTTCTTTCACTTTTTTTCTTAAATTTCCCTTCCTGTCATTTCGTTTCCTTACCTTTCCTTTCCTCCCGTTTCCTTATTTTCTTTTGTTCCTTTCCGCAACTCCTTTGCTTTTCTTTTTCTTTCATTCATTTCCTTAACTTATTTTTTTTAGCTTTCTCCTTTTGCTTTTCTTTTCCGCTGCTTTACCTACATTACATTTCCTTTCTTCCCTTCCTTTTTTCTTTTCAATTCCTTTCCTTTCCCTTTGATTTTTCTGTCATACTTTCCGTTCCTTACCTTAACTTACCTTAATTATCCTTTTATCCATCCCTTTCCTTTCCTATTATTTTCTTAATTTAATATTTTATTTATTTCATTTTGTTTCATTTTTATTTATTTTATATTATTCCCTTTCATTTCATTTCCAACAAATTTTATTTTTTTAATTTCAATCACTTTTCTATTTCTGATTTTACTTTTTTTTAATTTGATCAATTTTCCATTTTATTTTATTTCACTAAGTCTAGCCACGAAGGGCCTTGTGCATGATCTAGCTTATTTGTGCTTTCTTTTTTTTTAAAATTTGCTTCTCTGAATCCCCACGCACAGATTTTGTTTTTGTAAACACTGTTTGTACCTAAGCTGAATAAAGTTGACGCGCTGGCTCATGTTATCTTATTGCTGCCAACAAAACAACTCACCCTACTGCAATGAATGCAAACACAAGAATGCAAGTGGTCATACCTACATACATACATACACCCATAACAGCGGCTCTATAAAGCGAATGCGTGTATATCACATGTAGTGGTGTGATTTCCAAATCATATTATAATTAATTTTTTTTAATTTTTGGTTTGTTTTCGGCCACCCTGCTCGGCGAGACATATCGATACATACCAAATTTTATATACCTTAGAATTGTGGTTATTGCAAAAAAGGGACGAACGAGTTATGTTTGCGCATTTATATATAATAGATTTTCATACAAATTTTGAATAATAAGAGCTTAAAAAACCGTATATATTTTTTATGAATAAGGGGGTTAATGTAAATTTTTTTTTTGTTCTTACATATCGTCGGAAAAAGTAAATAACCGCACATCGCAATTCTGCAAAACCGCACATACGTAGACGCACAAATTTTACAGGAGAACTGAAAACTGATTAACTTTTGTACGAGCCACTATGTGGTGGGTCAAATTCAAATGTCGTTTTTTGACATTCTTTTGCACAAACCCCATGGTTCAATTATACCAGGTTAGCTTTTCGATGACAGATTCTGTCAGTTGCGGCCATCTTTCTCCCTGAAAAATTGTCATTCACGTTCCGGGTAGCCTTTTAGCAAAATTATGTAAAAAGAGTAGTTAGGAAAGTACTTTAGAATAGTAGTAGTTAGAAAAATATTATAGGTTGGCTTTTGGCAAATTGATGAATTTATCATTAATAACTGACTTTAAAGATTTTCCTTCTGTGATTGGAGTATGTTATTTTCATTGTTAATTATCTGCCAAGTGTGCATGAAAGAGTTGGAGGTAAATTTATTGGAACTGGTTAAAGTTGGTTAGTAAAATGGTAATACCATCCCTTTTGCACACTTTTTCCGATAGTATTTATGACCCGAAAACCTTCCAAGGAACTTTTAGTAAAAATTTAGGTTAAGCCTGCTTTACATGAGTCGATGGCCTATTCGATTTGACGTTCGAATGTATTCAACCATCAAATACAAGTTGTCGATCGGTCGAATTACTATTAACACGGTGGAACGAAAAAAAAATCGACCAGGAAATCGACACTTATTTTGAGGCTAGAAAACGGCTAGTCGGAGAAAATTTTAGGCTATGCAGCTTTGAAGGGAATCTGAGTTCATATTCTTAATATGAGGTAAAGTCTGTGAAATCTAAACTAGCGATAATAGACCTCTAGAATTTAATGTTAAGATCTGTAATTTTTACAATAATATTTTTTCACCTTTCTGAAAAATAAAATCAATATAATTTTTGAAAAAAAAACGAATTTTTTTTGCCAGGCGAATGTGTTAGTTTACTTTGCAATTTTTTATTTGCATTAAAATGTATATCCTCCTTTTTCTATTTTTCTACTACCATTTGCTTGACGAAAGAAAAAACATTCCTACTTTTTTATTTGCAAACGAAACCCGTACAAATTTTCATATTGGGAGTGTCAATAATAAACGTCCAGGGAAGAGCAAACCTTCTTTTAATTGAATCATGCGCAAACCCAAACTTCTTTGTTACTAATTAATGGATCCGGGTACCCAGAAGCCCTGTTTGGCAAATTTCATTTTTGACAGAAATGTCGAATGTGCGGTTTTGTACTTTTTCCGACTATATTTAAGTCGTTGTTAATCATATAAACAACTTATGTTTCAAGTGCCTGAATAGTAACTTTGAGTTACAAATTTAATGTTACTTTTCGTTCGTTATAAAAATGACTGCCTTAATAAATACATACAGACATACTTAAACGAATTACTATAATTTAGTCTACTTTATTACATAGATATGGGGTGCCATTTTTAGCAAAAAAAAAATTCGGGACAATCCCGGGATCTTGGGATTGAACTTTCAAATCCCGAAAATCCCGAGAGGCTAGAAATCCCGGAAATTGGATTCCCTAGTAAGAATGGATGTTGTTGTGTAATTGTTAGCAGCACCCTTTTTAATAGCTTCAGTTGTTTTGACCATTTAACAAACACATCAAAGAACAAAGGCAACAAAATGCACCCAAAATAGCTTGATATATGTACATAAGTAGTGAGGAGTGGCAATCAGTTGAACAGAAGTGAAAATAATGAGATGAAGAAGAAATGTCGAAAATGCGCACTGGTATATAACGAGTATTGAGTTTCAGAACATACCGATGGATATGTTTTCTAAAAGCTTTTGGGTCTTTGGACCTTCTCTAGTCCATCTATTAAGGGGATGGCCCCTCTGAGCCGCGTGAATCTCACATAGTTCCGCGACACAGGGGCATTGAGGGAAACTGAAGGCCAGATGAGCTTGCTAGGCAGGACGCGACCAAGCAAGTTCTTCGGGATAAGGAACGCTTAAGTATGCCCTTTGCCACATGCAAACTAATGCTGAAGGAGCATACACTCTGTCAAGCCAACGAAAGTTGGCTACAATCCCCAGGGTGCCGGATATCTAAAAAAAACTCCCCAAAATGGGGTCCTAAAAGATCTAGACATATTTACGCCCTAAGAAGGATGGGAATCTCCAAATTAATAGGCTAGGTCTGCCCTATAGACGATGCTGTAGGAGTTGCAAAGATGATGATGAAGAGGAAACGGTGGAGCACCTCACCTGCAATTGCTTCGCGAGAATGCATTTTTAGGAGTTCTCTTCCTGGATAGCCTACGCCAGGTCACCGAGCTGGACATAAAGAACTTGATGGCCTTCATCAAGCCATCTAAATGGGTCTAGGAGGAGTAACGGTTTCAGTTTAGGATTGTCAATACCGGGATTCTAATATGTGGAGAATCCCGACAACACAGAAATTTTACCATATGGCCGGGTCCCGGGAATGACTTTCCTCGTGTAGGTGGCATCACAACGGGCCTTCTCAAACTGGCCTAAGTTTTCTTCTATGTTGTATTTTTTGCAAAAGATATTGAGTGAAATGGATAACAGTCTACTTGCAAGGCACTGACGTACTCGATAAAGCCAATTTCAGTTTTCTTTGGTCAGATACCACGACATTTTTTTATTCTGTTGGCTAACGCCATCAGATATGAAACTGGCGCAGCTAAGAAGAAGTGTGGTATGTGAAATGGTGCGCCATAAATGTACCTACTGAAATGGACTGTAGTAGCTACTCACGCACACATAAACACATCTATGTAGATTAGACTGGGCCAAAAATTCAAAATTTGATTTTTTTTTTTAAAAATTATATTGACTTTATTTTTAAGAAAGGTGAAAAAATTACTACAATTTTTTCAGATTTTTTAATTAAAGTCTAGAGGTCTATCATCGCTACTTTAGATTTAACCTCCAATTTGGTATAAAACAACGAAATTGAATTCCCTACAAAAGCTGCCTAGACTGAAATTTTCTCAGACTAGCCGTTTTCTAGTATTCTAGCCACAAACATTGACATGTTTTTTGGATTGCCCGATTTTGGTTTGAAAATTTGCGAAACATGAAAAAATCAACATCGAATAAAGCTAAATACATATTCTTAAGGGAAATTGGCTGCTGAATCCGAAGAACTGCGACCTGTTAGGCTAATTCTGATCACGGATTTGGATTTAGCTCGGCAAAATACATGAAAATTTATGTATTGAGCAAGGTGTGAAAACGATTGAAATAAAGTTCCGGTTTTGGTTACGGTTTTCTAACGTTTCGGTTCCGGTTTCGTTTTTCAACATTTATTTCGGTTTCGGTTACGGTTTCGTTCCGGTTCAGGTTTCCAAATAAAATTACCAACACAAAAAATGTATGCTACTACAAAACTCAAATATGTACCTAAATGTAAAATAAGTCTGAATTTTATAACTTTACTCCAGTGGCCATGATGAATTTTCTCCAATATATAGTAATAAATTTACTTCCGCTATTTATGGCGTTTTCCTGCTTTTGCGCCTATACATTTTATTTTCATTTAGGGGTCTTCGTATAAGTTTCGGGACACAGTTGAGCACAATTCCGAAATTATTTCAACCACTTTTAATGGGAAGGACTTAAAAGGGTGCTTTTTTCTCTTTCTTCCGAAAATTTTATCGCCTTAGGAAAAAGTTTTACGAGGGTGATCTTTACGTGTTTTGTTATGCTTTGACAAATTAGGATCCGAACTCACATTTCTGATGGCATTGTACACCATTTTTCTCGAAAACATAAAAAAATTCTTGAAATTTTGCCCTTGATTGGTCCCTGATTAAAAAAGGTTCTTTTTTGTCAAACCGACCAGTATTTTCTTCCCGAAAATTTAACAAAATTATCAGAGAACAGGTTATTTATTAAATATTAACCAAAAAACTATTACCTTTTACATTAATTAATCATGTAGAATATCAATAAACAAAATTTAGTAAAAAAATTGGATCAAAAACACCAAAAAAATACGGAAATATGATTTTTTTTTAATTTAATACTAAATAAGTTTTGAAAGAGTAACTTTACTAAAAAAAAGTTGTTTCACCTTTTTTGCAGCCCACTCAATTTCCTTTAAGAATCTGTATATATCTTTGTTGTACATGGATATTTGCATTTTTGACAATTTTTTAAAGAAAAAATGGGAAATCGAAAAAATCTACTAATATTTCAAGCTGGAATACTAGAAAACGGCTAGTCTGAGAAAATTTTGGTTAATGCAACTTTTGTAGGGAATTCGATTTCCTTCAAAAATATGTTCAGGTAAATGGTGTTTTACAACAATGGTTTGCGTTTTTTTACCAAATATGAGGTAAAGTCTGTAAAATTTAATCTAGCGATGAAGACTTTAATTTAAAATTCTGAAAAAATTACAGTAATTTTTTTTTCACCTTTCTTATAAAGAAAATCAGTATAATTTTTGACAAAAACCAAATTTTGAATTTTTGGCCCAGTCTAATGAAGATGCTAAATGAATGTGTCGATATTCCCAACAAAAAGTGCAGTCAAAATAGGCGCTAACGAAAAAGTAGAGTCGGAAACGTTTTTGGGTCCTTCTTTTGTTTGCTTTTGGTTCTTGTAAAGTTACTAGAGCATGGGTTTGTCTATGGACATCTGAAGTAAAGTGTGTTTACGAATGTGTTGGTATAGTGTTTTGTGTGTCTCTTTCTCTTCGAATGCTTAAAAAATTCGATTGTGTGCAAAAATGGAGCGCCACGCACACGCACTCCCACAAATGCAGAACCCATTAAAAAAAGAGTATATACTCCTCTGGCACTTTTCGGCACGGTCGTTGCGCTAGACGTCCGAGGTCAAATATCCTTGCCAATACATATGAACATGTGTGCTTGTTTATGCATTACGAGATAGCTATTCATGTGGGATGAAGTGCATTTCAAAGTGTATTCAAGCGAAAATTCACAAAACGATCTCATATAAACCCAGAAAGGCTACTAGAGTGCTCGGTGGACGGATTCAGGTGCTTATACCCAGCAAACCATAAGAGCTCTAAATGAGCGCATATGGGACTCTTTCATCTGAGCGCTCACATTCATAATGAGTTCATAAAACAATCATAAACAGTCATAAAATGCTCGTATTTGAGTGGCTTTTCCTATGAAACTGGTCATTCATAAATGAGCTCTCAGTCTTATGCATAAAAGATTCTTTTTCGAATGTTTTTATGAGCTCTGAAAAGAGCGCATGAAAGAGTCTTTTTCGAATGATTTTTTGTACGAATTAAGAGCTTCCTTTTCTTCTTAATTTTTATTAATTTCTTTCCAATTTTAATTTTTCCTTTCCTTTCTCATGACTTCTCCCATTCCCTTTTCCTATTCCTTGCACTTTAAATTTTCCTTTTAAATATGTAGAAACAAATAGGTAAACATTCATTGCATATCTAACATTCAAATATTGTTCATTAACTATTTTCTTACAAAAACTTATTTCAAAAAGAAAAATCATAACTTACTTGAATCCAAATAATGAAAGTAAAAGGTATTTATAGGGGCACACTCAGAAAAACTCATAAAACAATCATATTTGAAGACATGCATGGATGAAGGGGGTATGTCGCATTTTGAGTGAAACGAGAAAATCGGCTTTAAAGTTTTGCTTAAACATTTGAGGTTTTTTCGAATCTTTATGGAAAACTGACAAACAAATTATGCAAAGCCATAAAAGACGTTGCATAATATGCAATAAAAAGCATAAGTTTATATTTAGTGTTTTATATGAAAAAATCGGAACATACCCCCTTCTTCCACAAT
>CAXKVI010000003.1:64641384-64648884 GCA_964058755.1 Campiglossa producta | reverse complement strand
TTAATCAATTTCTCAAACTTTTTTGTACAATATTTCAAACCGTCCAAATACCTACAAAGATTTTCAATTTCTTTTGGTTTCGATTTAAAATCTAAATGAAAAAGCAGGCTAAATTTTTTATTTTTGGTTTGTTTGAATGTAATTGAATTTTGCCCACAAAAATTTCATATGCGTCATAGCTCAGCGGTAGAGCAGTCGGCATTGACTCCTGAGCGTTTTCGTTCGAGTTCTGTCAGCTGCCACATTTTTTTTAGTTTTATTTTATTCTTAAAACTTTTCGATCTAAAATTTAAACTTTTGGGTTTGAAAATTCAAATTTATTTTTGAAAGCTTATTCAAGATTGAATTTTGCCAACAACATTTATGTGTGCGATGTAGCTCAGTGGTAGAGCAGACGGGCATGATGCGGGGAGTTTTGGTTCGAATTCCCGCCAACGGACAAAAACTTTATTTTATCTTTAAAAAATGTTTATAATTGAAACCCGATTCATTTAGCCAATTTTCATGAAAACTGGTCTAGATTGAATTTAAATGCAAATTTGGTTTGGTCATATATGTAGTCCAAAAAAGTTTAAAATTTAGGTTCAAATTTTTAGCCGTGGATATATTTATCTATAAATGAGTTATCGGTCAAAATGTGGTTGCCCGAAAACCTTACTTAATTTCCCTACAATATGGGTGTTTAAGCGACATAACATGGTTTCGTTTATTTCATCTGCATTACATATTATTGTAATTCGCAGATAATTTATGGAATATTCGGAATACATAGCTTATAGTCGCAGTCACAAAACGTGGTTTTTCACAAGCAAAATGGGATAAGCCAATAGTCGCCAATGCCTCAGAGCCCAAGTGCTCACCACCAAATAATAAATATAAGGTGTAACAAAACACAAGTGGTTTTTCACAAGCAAAATGGGGTAAGCCAATAGCCGCCAATGCCTCAGATCCCAAGTGCTCACCACCAAATAATAAATATAAGGTGTAACAAAACACAAGTGGTTTTTCACAAGCAAAATGGGGTAAGCCAATAGCCGCCAATGCCTCAGAGCACAAGTGCTCACCAACAACAATTTTGAGGGGTTTTCTAGGGAAGTGAGAATAGCCAACGATGCATTCTCAGAGCCAAAGTGCTCGCCCCAATTAATACATACAGAGTGTCACTACCAAAACACAGTCCACTAGACTTGATGGTACATACCAATAATTAAAAAGAACCAAACACAGCCCATGAGACTTGATGGAATATAAAAATAATAAGGTAAATAAAATTAATAAAAAAGACTTTGGTTGAGGTGGGATTCGAACCGGCAACCCCGTCCAACTCCCTCAACCATATAATATAACAACAACTATAATAATAAACTGCTCGCCGCCCACCATTTAACTCCAGCTTAGATATGGTCCTTCGAGCCGGATCAAACCAGCACCTATGGCTCTTTACTAGACGACTAAGCCGTCTAGGGCGGGGAGTATGTTTAAGCGACATAATATGGTTTCGTTTATTTCATCTGCATTACATATTATTGTAATTCGCAGATAATTTATGGAATATTCGGAATACATAGCTTATAGTCGCAGTCACAAAACGTGGTTTTTCACAAGCAAAATGGGGTAAGCCAATAGTCGCCAATGCCTCAGAGCCCAAGTGCTTACCACCAAATAATAAATGTAAGGTGTAACAAAACACAAGTGGTTTTTCACAAGCAAAATGGGGTAAGCCAATAGCCGCCAATGCCTCAGAGCCCAAGTGCTCACCACCAAATAATAATTATAAGGTGCAACAAAACACAAGTGGTTTTCACAAGCAAAATGGGGTAAGCCAATAGCCGCCAATGCCTCAGAGCCCAAGTGCTCACCACCAACAATTTTGAGAGGTTTTTAAGGAAGTGAGAATAGCCAACGATGCATTCTCAGAGCCAAAGTGCTCGCCCCAATTAATACATACAGAGTGTCACTACCAAAACACCGTCCACTAGACTTGATGGTACATGCCAATAATTAAAAAGAACCAAACACAGTCCATGAGATTTGGTGGAATATAAAAATAATAAATTAAATAAAATTAAAAAGACTTTGGTTGAGGTGGGATTCGAACCGGCAACCCCGTCCAACTCCCTCAACCATATAATATAACAACAACTATAATAATAAACTGCTCGCCGCCCACCATTTAACTCCAGCTTAGATAACGGGTATCAAACGAAAGGGGAAGGGCCCGGTTTCATTTGGACATCGACATATTTCGATAAATTTATCGATAACTGAGTTATCGGTCAAAATGTGGTTGCCAGAAAACCGTAAAATTTCCCTACAATATGGGTATCAAACGAACGGGGAAGTCCCCAGGTTTCATTTGAACATCGATAATTTTCGATAAATTTATCGATAACTGAGTTATCGGTCAAAATGTGAAAGCCCAAAAACCTTAACATTTCCCTAAAATATGGGTATTAAACGAAAGGGGAAGGCCCCAAGTTTCATTTGGACTTCGATATATTTCGATAAATTTATCGATAACTGAGTTATCGGTCAAAATGTGGTTGCCAGAAAATCTTAAAATTTCCCTACAATATGGGTATCAAACGAAAGAGGAAGTCCTCAGGTTTCATTTGAACATCGATATTTTTCGATAAATTTATCGATAACTGAGTTATCGGTCAAAATGCGATTGCCAAAAAACCTTAACATTTCCCTACAATATTGGTGTCAAACGAAACGAAAGGGGAAGGCCCCAGGTCTCATTTGGACATCGATATATTTCGATAAATTGATCCATAACTGAGTTATCGGTCAAAATGTGAATGCCCAAAAACCTTAACATTACCCTACAATATGGCTATCAAACCTTAAAATTTCCCTAAAATATGTGTATCAAACGAAAGGTCCCAGGTTTTATTTGGACTTAAATATATTTCGATAATCTTATCGATAACTGAGTTATCGGTCAAAATGTGATTGCCCAAAAACCTTAAAATTTCCCTACAATATGGGTATCAAACGAAAGGGGACGCCGCAGGTTTCATTCGGATTTCAATATATTTCGATAACTGAGTTATCGTCAAAATGTGAGGCCCAAATACCCTAAAATTTCCTAACAATATGGGTATCAAACGAAATTGGAGGTCCAAAAGTTTCGTTGGGATTGGTTGGTATATTTCGATATATTTATCGATAATTTCATTCACTGAAAATAAAATTTCGTAAAAAAGCTACGAAACAATTTCGTAGTCTTCATTTTCGTATAATGTACGAAATTTCGTTCATAATACGAATGAACTTTTGACAAATACACTAGATTTTACAAAATCTTTCATAAAACATACGAAATAACTTTCGTAGGGAATATTTTTAGTATAATATACGAATTCGTGCGTTCTATTTTCGAAACAATTTAGTAAACTATGATAAAAATCTTTGTACGAAACATTTTGTATAATGTACGAAAATTTTCGTAAAATATACTAAATTGCTGCTACACTAGATTTTACGAAACCTTTCGTAAGAAAGAAATGCTCCTATTACGCGGGCCTTATGTGAATTTAATGACTTATCTTCTTATAAGTTAATTGACTTTTCTTTTTCGAGATCTACTTTTGTGTTAATTTTAAATTCTATTATTCAATAAGCATTTTTTGTTAATGTATCGTTAGTCTGTAAGGTACTTTGTACTGTAGATTTGAAGTGAATAAATAAATAAATAAATAAAAAGTTGAAAATAATTTTAAAAACCCTACGCAGTAGTATTGTGAAAAAAGCGTGGTCCGAGAATCGTGGGGTCGCTATCCCCGTACCCCATCCTTAAATTTCGGGGACGCCCATGAAAATATACCGTCAGTTTTCTTCAATTTCCTTTCCATCGGTGCATATTTCATTTATATATATTAATATATAATATATAAGATGCCAGTTTTGCAAAACTTGAATAGGAATCCGATGTCAACAAATACGCCACATGAAAACCTTTAGGAACCTCCTGTGAGCGAAACGTTTGACAGATTGGAATGAAATATGCACCGATGGAAAGAAAATTGAAAAAACTGCGTCTCCGCAATTTAAGGATGGGGGTACGGGGCTAGCGACCCGACAAGCCCCTAACGTTTTTATCGTTCGAATTTTCGATCACAAGCGATACTAGTTCATATAAATCGATGTCATAAATCCATCAGTGACGAGTTTGACACAGTCGAATTAGTTTTCAAAAATGCACCGCTATATTGGATCCACCATTTTGAATTTAAAAAAACCGATATCGGATTCGTAATCAGACAACTCATAAACCCCCGAGTACCAAGTTTCAATAAAATCCAATTAGTTTTCCAAAAAATCACCACCATATTGGCCCCGCCATTTTGAATTTAAAAAACTGACATCGGATTCATAATCAGCGATGTCATAAACCTTCTAGATGCGAAATATATCCAAAAAACCAATGCGCAATGAGATCAGTGTAGGCGTTTTAGTTGCACCGTTTTCTATTTCGAAACATATTTTCAGGAGTTAAACCCTTTCTACTCATCCAAGAAGGCTATTGAATTGCAGGAATATTCGCCAATGAAAACAGAATAACAACACACAAAAACCCAAATTTTTACTGCACTTAAACTTTGTCAAATGAATTAAAATTGCAAGTATCTCATTTTTTTATAAAAACGAGTAGCGCGACCTCTAAACCACCTAAAAAAAAAAAAAAAATAGCAGCCTCTTTTTTTGTCATAAGGAACAATAATTGGGGGTAGTGTTTTAGAATTTCCAAAAAGTCCATATTTGTGAACCACCCTAATATATATACAGTAAGGTACCGAATACTACCGACTCCAGTTACAAACAGGGCTGCACCTAATCAAACCTCTTATTTTGTTGACCTGTGTAATTAAAGTATGTCAATTTGAGGCTTTTTGTTTTATGTACGATGCATATTAGGGTTTTCCTTATTTGTAGGGATACAATTTTATCATCAGATAGTAATATAGCCGAAGATATCACACACACAGTTTGGTTGCAATTGGAAACGGTTAAGGCGTGTCGCAGGGGGGTCAAACTTCAGATTGCCTTATAGAGACTCAAAAAATTAAAACGATTTTTATACCCAGCTGTACTTGTACAGGATAACGGTTGGTTGTACAGGTATAAAGGAATCGAGATAGATATAGACTTCCATATATCAATATGATCAGGATCGAAAAAAAATTTGATTGAGCCATGTCCGTCCGTCTGTCCGTCCGTCCGTCCGTCCGTCTGTCCGTTAACACGATAACTTGAGCAAATAATGAGATATCTTCACCAAATTTGGCATGCGTACTTATTTGGGTTCAGAATAGATTGCTATTGAAAATGGGTAAAATCGGACCATAACCACGCCCCTTTTTCGATATCGAAAATTTCGAAAAACGTATAAAATGGGTTAATTCAATATTAGAAGCAGCTACAATGATAAAATTTGCAATATGTATTGATTTAGATGTTCTAAGGCCGATTTTATAAAAATTTTTGAAAAGGGGGCGTGGTACCGCCCACGTATATTTGAAGAAATTTTAAAATTTTGACTCTTAATAACTTCAGAACAGTTTATGCTAGTATAACGAAATTTCGTTGAGGACATACTATTGTTGTGGTAAATTCAGCTATAGAAAATAAACGAAATCGCTTCGCGACCACGCCTACTTTTTCATAAAAGTTATATTGAAAGGAGGTGGAAATATTGAAAAGTCCATATCTAATTAACTGATTTCGCTATAATAATATAATTTGGTACATACATCAACTTTCATATTCTTTACATAATTTTTTCAAAATTTTGGAAAGTGGGCGTGGCACCGCCCACTTATGAGTCAAGCAATTTTTAAATTCGACTGCTAACAACTTCAGAACGGTGTGAGATAGATTTACGAAACTAGGTACCAGGCATGTTATGTTTATGTAGAGTACTACCACAGAAAATAAGAAAAATCGGTGAACTATCACGCCCACTTTATGTGCACAGCTGGGTATGTAATGTTCGGTTTCACCCGAACTTAGACTTCCTTACTTATTTTTTTATCTAATACCCAAAATCGATAGCACTATAGTCGGAGATATTACATGCAAAATTTGGTTCTGATTGGAAACGACTAATGCGTGTCACAGAGGTGTTAAAGTTCGATTTCGAGTATAAGATAAAAAGAAAAATTTACTGTTTTTTAGTCTCCATAGGGAAATCCAAACTTGGACGCCCATGCGACACGTCTAAACCATCGCCAATCGGGATACAAATTTATGTGCAATATAGTCGCCCGTGGTGCAACCTATCTAGGCGGTGAGACTGGAAAAAATTGTACATTTGACTAAAAGGACCACCCTAATGTATATAAAGCCACTACCTCGAAAGTAAATTTAAATAAATTTAGTTATAAATGAAATGAAATATTTGCCCAAGGGACTTTAAAAATGTTGCATATGACTCACACATTCAATAAAATATATATCTGTAAACATGTAAATACATGGGCGTAGGTAGAGGCGTTAGAGTTTCTAGCCTTTTTTAACATGTTTTTATTAGGTCGCTTTCGTCGTTCTTGTGCCCGGATTTTTGCATTCGATTTTGAACCAACTTCCTGTTGTGCTAGGGTCTTGAAATTTTCACCAAGGTTCAGGTCGCGATGACAATGCAATATTATGGAAAAAAAATTCCGATAGGTGGCGCGTGGGTCGCTATATTTTCAAAAATCGCATTTATGGTCCGATTTGGCTGAAATTCGGAACATGTATTACTACTATGAAAAGAAATATTTTCCTAAAAAAAATTCCGTTAGGTGGAGCTGAGATCGGGGTAATAAAAACTGAAAATCCTAATTATGGACCGATTTAGCTGATATTTAGCGTGTGTATTACTTAATCAATTTCCAAATGTTCAAAAAAAAATTGCACCCGCTAGGTGGCGCGTGAGTCGCTCTATTTACGAAATACGAAGGTCTGTTTTCGGTGTTGATTAATTTGTTTTTCAACGAACTTCCCGTTGGAGTAGAATCTTGAAATTTTCATCGTCGTTTAGTTTTCTGGCCCCACGCAGTTTACCAAAGTCCGATAGGTGGCGCACGGGTAGAGATATTTGAAAAGTTTCATTTCCAGAGATTTTGCTTTGGATTTTGAACTAACTTCCCATTGAGCTGGGGTTTTGAAATTTTCACCATCGTTCAGGTTTCGCTGACAATGCATTATACAAAAAAAAAAATCTTGCTTTAATTGCAAAAGTCCCATTTATCGGCCTATCTTCCTTATTGCTATCTGAATATTTCGTACACATGCTATAATGCGCATGCTATAATGCGTTTTCAGCGCCATAAACAGCATCGAAATTTCGAATATTTCATCTGCATAAATTTAGGCGCAGTCACTGTTGCACAAAGGAAAGATAGTGTGCTTTATAATGCTTAACCCTTTCGGATATTCTATGCCATATGGCATAGTCTCATTTCAATGGCTGTTTTGTGACATTAAATTAAGGAACTAACTTTTTTTTTA
>CAXKVI010000003.1:64566325-64641184 GCA_964058755.1 Campiglossa producta | reverse complement strand
TGATCATTTTACTGACAGCTGCAGCTTATTTTCACAGGGTTGATAAGTGCCCTTGAGCAAGGCCGAAATTACGTAATCATGGTAGCTTGTAATTGTTGTTACTTTTCCATCTTGTTCACTAATAATAAAAACATAGAATAATTTAAGAAAAATTATTCACAAAACGGTCAAAAGTCCACCAAAGTTTCAAAGATTCTCAAATTAATGACCACAAACTCATAACATACATACATATTAATCGCAGGACACAGCGAAAAAAGCCACCCTGTGAAAATAAGCTGCAGCTGTCAGTAAAATGATCACGGGGTGCACTAAAATCCTTGACACTGCTAGTATAAATGGCGATCGATTGATGTCGCTCTAGTTGTCGATAAGGTAGTATAAAAACAAACAAACAAAATAAAATGAATACATACTAAGTGAACATGATGGATATAAGCTAGCAATAATCTCAACGCAGCTTGGTGTAAGAGGTACACACTGCGGGCTTAGAAATTCCTAATCCCCTTGGTTCTTGGTTCGATGACCAACAAAAGGTGATGAAAAATTTCTAAACACAAAGCCATTTGATAAGTGCCCTTGAGCAAGGCCGAAATTACGTAATCATGGTAGCTTGTAATTGTTGTTACTTTTCCATCTTGTTCACTAATAATAAAAACATAGAATAATTTAAAAAAAATTATTCACAAACGGTCAAAAGTCCACCAAAGTTTCAAAGATTCTCAAATTAATGACCACAAACTCATAACATACATACATATTAATCGCAGGACACAGCGAAAAAAGCCACCCTGTGAAAATAAGCTGCAGCTGTCAGTAAAATGATCACGGGGTGCACTAAAATCCTTGACACTGCTAGTATAAATGGCGATCGATTGATGTCGCTCTAGTTGTCGATAAGGTAGTATAAAAACAAACAAACAAAATAAAATGAATACATACTAAGTGAACATGATGGATATAAGCTAGCAATAATCTCAACGCAGCTTGGTGTAAGAGGTACACACTGCGGGCTTAGAAATTCCTAATCCCCTTGGTTCTTGGTTCGATGACCAACAAAAGGTGATGAAAAATTTCTAAACACAAAGCCATTTGATAAGTGCCCTTGAGCAAGGCCGAAATTACGTAATCATGGTAGCTTGTAATTGTTGTTACTTTTCCATCTTGTTCACTAATAATAAAAACATAGAATAATTTAAGAAAAATTATTCACAAACGGTCAAAAGTCCACCAAAGTTTCAAAGATGTACCAAATTATATTATTATAGCGAAATCAGTTAATTAGATATGGACTTTTCAATATTTCCACCTCCTTTCAATATAACTTTTATGAAAAAGTAGGCGTGGTCGCGAAGCGATTTCGTTTATTTTCTATAGCTGAATTTACCACAACAATAGTATGTCCTCTACGAAATTTCGTTATACTAGCATAAACTGTTCTGAAGTTATTAAGAGTCAAAATTTTAAAATTTCTTCAAATATATGTGGGCGGTACCACGCCCCCTTTTCAAAATTTTTTATACAATCGGCCTTAGAACATCTAAATCAATACATATTGCAAATTTTATCATTGTAGCTGCTTCTAATATTGAATTAACCCATTTTATACGTTTTTCGAAATTTTCGATATCGAAAAAGGGGCGTGGTTATGGTCCGATTTTACCCATTTTCAATAGCAATCTATTCTGAACCCAAATAAGTACGCATGCCAAATTTGGTGAAGATATCTCATTATTTGCTCAAGTTATCGTGTTAACGGACAGACGGACGGACGGACGGACGGACAGACGGACGGACATGGCTCAATCAAATTTTTTTTCGATCCTGATCATATTGATATATGGAAGTCTATATCTATCTCGATTCCTTTATACCTGTACAACCAACCGTTATCCTAACAAAGTTATAATACCCTGTGTACAAGTACAGCTGGGTATAAAAACTCAAGGTTCTCTCTCGAGTTCGTTTTTTGCACGAAAAAGTTACTTCATAAATGGGATTAAAAAAAATTAACACCATAGGACAGTTGATTAAGGCTCTACGATTTTTTTCATTTCATACCATGCCATACGGCATAGATTTTACCCAACGGAAGTAAAAAATTTTATTTGATGAAGTAAAGTCTGCATTAATTTTTTATAATTTCTCTAACAATAAGGTCTATCAGCTATTCCGGCGGAGCTCCAGTCGGAAATAATTCGGGAGAGTCGCTAGGGGTTGCATCGACTTCATCGAAATTCACCCCCAAATTCTGATGAATCTATTATCTTTTCCTCCGTCGTTGTTTTTGTGGCAGTACTTCGCCCTGCCTAGTCGGAAGATCAACTTATAAAAAGTTACTTGACAGGATTGTACTGATGTTGACAGTGCTTTGCCGGATATGGATCCTGTACGTTCCGGTGAATAACACCTTGTGGTACTAGCCCAACTGTATTGGAACGAACGATTTCATTGACCCCGTAGCCGAGGTTCAAGTGGACTTTAGGCGCCTCTTACGACCGGCTTACCTACCTCGGGCATATTCTAAACCCCTTACTCGCAGGGGTATCTTTTCCTCCGTCGGTAGCTCCACAGTAATAGCTGATAGACCCCAATATCGCATTCGTTTGATAAACGCTGAAGTCGGCAAACGTTTCTTACGTAGCTTTTGACTTGATTTAGGGAATACCGATCTCGAACTCCACGCCTCCCGTACCATATTGGTTCAAATCCGCGGGCTTCGGCATCCCGTAACTGCTAGAACACGTCTAAAAAGGACGGAAGAGGTATCAACTTCTTCTTGACTTGGCTTCAATAATCAGAAATCGAAAATAAAGGTTTTTGTTTCGGAGGAGAGTTAATGGCAAAAATCCAATAGTTTTACCAGGACCGATTCCAAAATTGGAGCGTGATCCATTGTACTTATGTGCAGAGCCCCTTTCTGGGTTGAAATATCTCTTGACAGAAAATATCGGGTTTCGCTTTCGAATTATGCATTATAGGTCAAAACGCGTCTTTGGATACCTTTCCCGACCTTTTTGGCGGTATCTGAGATAATCCCGAAAAATCCCAGGACCCTGCCATTCTAAAATCCCGAAATCCCGGGATTGTCAGAAAGCTTTGGGATTCGTTGCCTTGGTATGTAATTGCCATGTCTTAGAAGCTAAACAAAGATAAGAAGAATATCTTAGTTAATTTGGAAAACTTGGACTTCATCTGTTGTTGTTGTCGCTGGAATGACCGAAACCCTCCCATATGTTTTGGGGAGTATTGTCGATAGTGGCAGATTTTAGCCGGTTAAGAACTCGGTACCCTCCGGTACCAGCAGTTTGCGGTACTTGCGCGACTGTCGCAGGAACGATTTGGTATGACCAGTGGAACTTACTAGGTTATTTTATGCCTCCTTGTCTAAAGAAGTAGAAGGTTGGTAAAAAGAGATGAGATACAAAATAAAAAAAAAATTTTTAATCACATTTTATGTAAATGTGGCTGATTTGTATATTTCATCCATAAAACCACTGAAACTACTTACGCACGTATGTAAAATTTCTTTCCGTTAAGTAAATTCCATGCCATATGGCATGGTGCTAAAAAACCACTTTAGAAAAAAAAGTTTGAAATATTCTTTTTAATTGTTCATTACGATGGCTTAAATAGTAGGAAAAACACAAAAACAGATTTTTAAGGCCAAAAACAAAAAAGAAGTTTCGAAATGCGAATGCGTAAATGAACTGTCAAAATTTTATGGAACGAAGCAAGGCGAATTCATACAGGTGTGCTCGAACGAATTCAGATCTACACGCACTCCTTGTGGCTGTAAATGTCAGACAAAGCAACAACATAAGCAATTTGACAGCTACGATTTGATTTTCAGGGAAGAAGAAACCATATGGTGGGAGGATGCCACCTGTAATAAATTCGCCTTGGAACGAAGTTTACACAAATTCGGTAAACTTCCGCGAGGAGTTTAGTGTGTAAACACCTCGAAAAATTACCCAATTCGATTACGCTGTTCGACATGCAGTTTTTCAAAGCAAAAACTAAAAAATGGGTCAAAAATTAAATTAATAAGAATTTCAAAATAAAAAGTATTCACATAAATTTATCTATATCGTTCGTCTAACTGAGCTGTTAAATGTATATATTTACGCTTTTGTTAAGTTATATGGTTACATGAGTACCACTAATATAACACAGAATATCCAATTACAATCTTAGAAATTTTCACAGACTCACAACTAAAAAGTATAAAATAAAAAATAGAATAAAAAATATTTTTAATTTAAAATGTTTTTAAAATGAACTAAAAACTGGAAAATAATTTCCCCTCTGCCTACATAGATTCTTCACCACGTAAAGCTTATCTGGAACATTTGTGAGTGGGAATTCTTATAGGTATTAAATAGTTTTTGGAGTTTGAAATGTATAAAAACATTTGGCGCTGGCTATATCGTTTTTTTAGAAAAGCTCATATAGGTAATAAGATTGTTAGAAATTAATGCGAACCATCTTTAGCTTGCGCCAATCTTTTTATACATTTCAAACTCCAAAAACTATTTAATACCTATAAGAATTCCCACTCACAAATGTTCCAGATAAGCTTTACGTGGTGAAGAATCTATGTAGGCAGAGGGGAAATTATTTTCCAGTTTTTAGTTCATTTTAAAAACATTTTAAATTAAAAATATTTTTTATTCTATTTTTTATTTAACCCTACTTTTGCTTGTAAATGGTTTAAGCTTTAATTTTTCAAGTTTTGATTGAGAGTAAAATTTGAGAAAATGGATGACGATGAAACGGAAGTTATGGCACGGAAATAGAAATTGTAGCCGACTTCAGGCGTATGTTGCAGACTTTCAGGCGTAGGCGTTTTTCTTATATCCCGGGAACCGGTTGACCGATGTGGATAAAATTTGGCATTATAGATAGTATGAATCATTCTAAGATTATATGCGTGGGTGTTGGCACTTCCGCACTTGGGGCTGTTCACAGGGTTGCCAAATGTCAATTTTTTTTTAATATTGAGCAAGATATGCCAATATGGGTATCAAATGTAAGGTATTTTCGACCGTATTCCAAATATGTAAATCTCAAGCACGGTAGCCACCTAACCGCATTTTATTTATTTTTCTCTATATCTCGGGAAATGCTCGACCGATTTGGATAACGTTTGACATTATAGATAATATGATTCATTCTAAGATTATATGCGTGGGTGTTCCTATTTGAGGCTGTTCACGGGGTTGCCACCTATCTCAATTTTTTTTTAAATATTGAGCAATATATGTGTATCAAATGAAAGGTATTTTCGGTCGCATTTAAAATATGACAATTTCTAGCAGGGTTGCCAGCTAGGGTTGTCCCAAACCATATTTTATTTATTTTTCCTTATATCTCGGGAACCGCTTTGCCGTTTTGTATTAAATTTGGCATTATTAGTAGTATGATTCCTTCTAAGACTATATACATGGCGGTTGCCACTTGAGCAAGATATGCCTATATGGGTATCATGTGAAAGGTATTTGCGACCGTGTTCCAAATATTTAAATTTCAAGCAGGCTTGCCGCATAGTCTTCCTATCTTGTTTTTTGTGTTTTTTTTTATTCGAGAATAGCTCGTAAATCGCTGGCTGGGGAGGGATACGTAACAATTTTGCTACACATTCATGTTTCTGGCAAACCGAAAATTTAAAAAAATTCAGTTTAAACATTCGATTTTCTGCCACAATTTTCAAATATTGAACTGCACATTCATGAAAATGGCATTGCAAAATTCCGGAGTTCGTTGTACTTTGGAAACCAGGGATTTTCATGAATCTTAGAGCCTATTAACTCAAATCTGGAAAATTTACACATTCATGTCTCTGGCAAGCGAGCGTCGATATATTATTATGAGAATTATAACATTTTCTCAAAGTTTCAAAACATTCGAAATAGAAAGTTTGATAGTAGGTAACTTTGGAACTATGTAACTTCTTTTCGCCGCGATCCTATACCTATTCCACAAATATCCAAATTCCGCTTCTAAATTTTTGTTCCAATTACTGTGTTAACATACGGAGTGTTTAGCTGAGCTTAATTGGGAGGAATTATTTTCTACCTTCGATGTCTCAGCTAGTTTTCGTATATTTAAAGATAAATTATCTGCATTGTGCCTAAAATGGGTTCCCACTGTCAGGAAAATAAACGTATAAACTTTCATGGTACAATCGTCGCCTGAAGAAGTTGAAGAATCTGAGAAACAAATTCTTTAAAAGGTACAAGGCTACTGGTAACTCTATATTTTATGCATCATACCAGAAATACATGAAGGAATTTAACTGTCTGGATAAATTTCTTTATAGGAATTATATGCTTAATGCTGAGTCGGGTATAAAAGTCAGTCCCAAATCATTCTGGAGCTTCATCAAATCAAAAAAATCTATATCTGGTGCTCCATCTGCTATATTCTTGGAGAACGAATCTGCTAGTAACTTAACTGATGCAGTAAATTTGTTCGCGAAGTTTTTTAGCTCTAATTTTATATTGGATGATAGTAACTCCGAATTCGTGGCTGGTTCTGGAGACATCTGAGGATGTTTTAAATTAAGTAATGGGTCTCAAGCCTTCAGAAAAAACTGATATTGATGGGATTTCGGTTTTTCTACTCAAAAACGTGCCAACGTTAATTTTGCCACTTACACTTATTTTTAATATGTCTCTAGCTTCAGGATATTTTGTAGATAATTGGAAAATTACATGCATTACTCCTACTTTCAAAAGTGGAAACAAGAATGATGTTTGTAATTATCGTCCGATTTCAAAGCTGTCCACAATCTCGAAGCTTTTTGAAGTTATTGTAAAGGAAAAAATATATTTTGCAACTAAAAGTCTAATAACCCCATTTCAGCATGGCTTTATTCCAAGTCGTTCTACAATTACGAATTTTACTGAATTCAGTGAATACTGCTTAGAGTCTTTCCAACTTGGTCTTCAAATTGATTGCGTATACACTGACTTTTCCAAGGCTTTCGATAAAGTATCACACGTGGTGCTAATTAGTAAGCTTGAACACCTGGGATTTCATTCTGTTTTTTAAAGTGGATAAAATCTTATCTATCTAATAAGCAATGTTTGGTTACTGCTGATAACACCAACTCTCGACCTTTTATAGCGTGCTCGGGCGTTCCACAAGAAAGCATTTTAGGCCCACTGCTCTTTGTGTTATTTATAAACGACATAAGCAGTTGTTTTTCTTTCGCTAAATACCTATTATATCTGCCGTCCTATTAAAGAATGTGGGTATCTACTAGGGATGTCAATTTTTCGGGTTTTGGCCATCCCGGGATTTTCGGGATATGATTTTACAAATCCCGGCATCCCGGGATTAGGGTACTCGTTATTTCTAACAGGTTTGCTTGAAAAAGACTGGAGAAATAGTTTGTGAAATTATCAACTTTTAAATAAATAACGAAGAATTGAATTATCACTTATATTTTTTATTTACTTTTAATGTATTTCGTTTGAAAAAAAAAAAATAAAACACTTCTATACAAAGTTTTAATTATAAATAACTTATTAAGGCCCGGTTTTTCAGTGCAGGCTTGAACCACAGACAAAGTTGACTAGAGTTTATCCCATACAAACTGGCCGCTTAAACTAAGTTTAAACTCGCACTGAAGTATTCTTTTTTGGTAGTTGATTTCCTACATGCTGAAAAATTCATTGTGCTTTTTTAATTTTATATACATACCTCAACGCAGCTATAAGTGCAACCATGATTTAGAAATCTTGCAGTTCAGAAAAATATTTTTAGCTAATTTCTTATAGAATAATGTATGAGAATCTAATACATAAAATGGAAATTAGGTTTCCAAAATCTATGCAAAATTTGAGAAAATTCGGAAAATTTTTATCAAAATTCTTAGGTTTCTTATCAGAGTCTTTAGAATATTTTGAAGTATGCGATTTTGTTGGCCGTTTGATTCTAGTATAAGGTGTTAATCTTAAGCTTTTAAAAAATGTCTCTGATTTTTGAAATTTATTTTTCTTAACGTTTTCTTACATACACCTTTATAATTTTAATTTATTTTAAGGAAAAATTACTTAAGCTCGTCAGAAAAAAAAAATTGTCAAATTCACGGAAACTTTTTATAATCATAAGACTAACATCCCATTACGCTATGTAAAATCAAGTGGGTAACAAAACTGCATAGAAACGTAAATTTGTCGAAATTGTATAAACTGGGTGCCCTTACAGAGAGAGTGTATTATCTTCAAAGTATATTGTTAACTAGTATGTACCCGCGGCCTTGCCCGCCCCTGCGAAGTATCCTTTCAACATTTTAGATAAGAATTCGGTCGTCGAAGTTCACCAAGTTAGGTAGATTGGTCAAATAAAAAACTGTTGGAAGATCATTTATTTGTCTATGTTCCTTGAGTTTTGAAAAAAAATAGTATGTAAATATACATATCCTTGAAATCGATTGAAACACTTTCTAAAGTTAAATATTATTCTTCAGCGCCAGAAGAAAGCTTGCATCGCCAAGAGCCATTGGCAAAAAATGGGGGCTCAGCCCTAGAGTATGCAGTTGGATCTACACGGCCATCATTCGCCCAATCATGCTGTATGGAGTCGTCGTATGGTGGCCGGCACTGAGCAAGACAACATACCTGAATCTGTTGCGGAAAGTCCATAGATCCAATATGATCTGTATAAGCGGTGCGCTAAGGACAACGCCCAACGAAGCCCTCCAGGCCATTCTGGCCATTTTGCCACTTGATCTGGAAGGGTTTCGGTCAGCGGCGGCATCAGCTCTGCGCCTAAGAGAAACCTCCAGTTGGGGTGTGGGTACTATTGGACACTCCAGTATTCTGGAATCTTACAGCTTTCTCCCTCTAAGCACAGATCGTTGTGCGACCACTACAGTCGGGGATAGCTGTTTCAAAATAAACATTCCCAGCAGAGAAGACTGGGAGAGGACGGATTGGTGTCCCGAAACAAATGGTGGCACTTCCATATACACCGACGGCTCGAAGTTGGACGGCAGAGTTGGAGGAGGGGTTTATTCAAGGGATTTGGACCTTGAGCTCTCTTTCAGAATACCTGATCATTGTAGCGTCTTCCAGGCGGAAGTCTCGGCAATCCGGGACGCCGCGGCCTGGTTAAGCAAACGTGTTATCGGAGAAGATATCACTATTTTCAGCGATAGCCAAGCGGCAATCAAATCCCTTGGCTCATACACGTTCAACTCTGAACTGACGCTCAGCTGTCGTCGATCTCTTCAGGAGATGGCCCAACAGAACCGCGTAAACCTCATATGGGTCCCGGGACATAGGGACATAGAGGGAAACTGTAAGGCAGACGAGCTTGCAAGGCAGGGCACGACCAAGCAGGTTCTTCGGGATAAAGAGCGCTTAGGTATGCCGTTTGCCACATGCAAACTAATGCTGAAGGAGCACACACTCCGTCAAGCCAACGAAAGATGGCTGCAATCCCCAGGGTGTCGGATATCGAAACAAACCTGGCCAAAATGGGATCTTAAAAGGTCTAGACGCATTTATGCCCTAACTAGGAGGGAAATCTGCATATTGATAGGGGTATTAACCGGTCACTGCCTCATTGGTAGGCATGCAGAAAGGCTAAGTGTGCCCTACCGACGATGCTGCAGGAGTTGCAAAGATGATGAGGAGGAGGAAACGGTGGAGCACCTCATCTGCAACTGTCCGGCTTTAAGCGGCGCGAGAACGCGCTTTTTGGGAGTTCCGTTCCTAGATAGTCTAAGCCAGATCGCGGAACTGGACATACAGGACTTGATGGGCTTCATAAAGTCATCTAAGTGGTTCGAGGAGGAGTAACGGTGTCGGTTTAGGAGTGTCAGTCCCGGGATTCTGCTATGTGGAAAATCCCAACAACTCAGGGATTTTCCATATGGCTGGGTCCCGGGGCTGACTTTTCTTGTGTTGGTGGTATCACAACGGGCCTTTCAAAACTGGCCTAAGTGTGCCTCTGCGGCAGCCACTTGAACCTACCTAAATATTGCTTTGGCTTTAGGTATTGATAGTAATGTCTCAGAAAGCAATTATCGAATAGTTCATATAAACTTCAAACTTTGATATTTATATAATATTATTGAATACTGAAGCATTTACCAAGGTGAAAGGATGACTCTTGCGATTTTATTTAGTTTGATGGTTCGTTTATTACTGAAGAACGTTTGAAATTTACATGTCAGTTGGTAATTCATTTTGTTTGTGTGCATGTGTGTATATATGAAAATATGAAATAAAATGTCATGAACTCTACACAGCGCAGAGCTGTATTAATATGTAGTATATGGGTTGCCCAATTGGTTGCCAGATCAATCAAGTGATCTTTCAGTCGGCCAATCCTGATCACTGGAGACGCCCTCGGCTCCATCGCTGTCGTCACCTTCGAAGTTTGGTAGCTCACACCATGGTTTCAGCTTGTCAGATGCATATATTGATGAATAGTGTCGCTGTTTTCTGCTCGACCCACATCTGGCACATCTTCAATCAGGTATCGATCATTCCCGATTACTTTGGTTATAATAAATGGACCTTTATACAGGGATTCTTATTTACGTGAACTCCCCGTACTAGCTGGTTCATTTTCTGCTAGAACTATATCGCCAACAGTATACTGTGTCGGACGGTTGTGTTTAATGTCAAATTTCTGTTTTGCTTTAATACGTTGGTTATTAACTCGTTCCGCTGCCTTTGTTTGTATTTCGTGTAGTTCATCGTGCGTTATTACGCTATCTTGATGTAATGCTAATATAAGTTTATTTGTTAAGATATCTCTCGGTTTAAAGTTGAATTGTAGTTCTTGTGGTGTTCTTCCCGTAGTTTTATTCTTCGTAGAATTTAACGTCCATTGTATTGCTCGTAGCTCTTCGTCCCAACTTTTGTTATCGCGCGTAGAAGGAAGTAACATGCTCAAAATCGTTCGGTTGGCTCTCTCCGCATGGCCATTCGCTCTAGGAGTTCTTACTGCATTTAGTATGTGTTTGATGTCATTATCGGCGCAATACTTCTTGAAATCGTTTGAGGTAAACGCTGTTCCTCGATCCGTCACGATCCTGGCTAGTACGCCAAAATAGCTGCTCACTTCGTTTAACACCCCGATGACATGACGTGTCGCTGTACTTCTGACCGGTCTTACGATCGTAAACTTAGTGAATGCATCTACAAAAACTAAGACGTGCTCGTTTTGTTTCTTACTCTTTGGAAACGGTCCTAGATGATCCATGTGGATTGTCTTAAATGGTACTGGCTCTACCTCGCTAAAGTGATATTCACCCTCTTGCCTCCCGCCACGCTGCTTATTATACGCGCATTCAATACACGATTTAATGAAAGACTTTACAAAATTCCTCATTCTCGGGAACCAATAATACTTTTGTGCCTCCTCTATTGTTTTCTCAGTACTTAAGTGCTTTACCTTATCATGCACACTCTGAATTATTTTATACCGCATCGCAGTTGGTATTACGCACAAGTTTTTATTTTTCTCTTTTTTTTATACAATAGTCCGTTTTCTACCTTATATTCGCTGCATAAAATTTTATCGCCGTTCATAACTTTGTTTGCGTTCTCTCTTACTTTATCGTCCTGCTGCTGTATGGTGTAAATCCTGTAATAATAGGCAACTGGCTTCCATTCGCTGTAATAGGCAACTGGCTTCCATTCGCCATTGTCGTTCTGCATTAATACTCCTGCAATCCCCACGGAGCTTGCATCAGTATGAATCTGGTGGTCCGCCTCAACCCTATACGCGGTCATGACGGGTTTTGATGCTAGGGCTCTCTTCAGCTCACAAAAAGATTTCTCCTGCCGTTCAGTCCACTCAAATGGCTGATCTTTCCGCAACAACGTCCTCAATGGCTCACTAATTATTGAGTAACCCGGTACAAAGCGCCGGAAGTACCCACTAAGACCCAGAAACTTCCTCACATCTGTTACTGACGCCGGTGTTATAAAACACTCAATAGCTGCTGTTTTTACCCTACCCGGACTAATACCACCTGGATGTAATTCATGCCCCAAAAACTCAATGGTCTGTTTCAGGAACTCGCATTTGTTAATATTTAGGGTTAACTTTAACTGTCGCAATGCCGCAAAAACTCGGCCCAGTTTCTCGTACATTTCAGATATATTACTGCTGCCTACTAAAATATCGTCCATATAATGAACCGCAATAATGTCACACTCAAGAAGCTCTTTGATCATTTTCGATATTACATGTTTCTTTGGCTCTGGCACCCTGTATGGTTTTTGTGCAATTGCTTCATCCGTAGTCAATTCGATCTTCATCTCCGTAACATCAGTTAACCCAATTTCATGTAACCCTTCGGCAAAGATATCGCGATTCTTGTTCAAAAATAAATGTAGATCTTTGTGTACCTGCTCATCTTCAACGCTACAAACTATTTCGCTTGCATTTATTATACTCCCTTTTGCACTTGCTAATGCTACTTTTGACGAAAACTGGAAATCATTACTGGAAATTTCTGCTACTACTTTGCTGTTTTGGAACACATCTTGCGCCAAAAGGATATCTGTTGATATTACTGCATCATCAACAACATACAAATCGATATTTGCTATGTAGTCTGTAAGAAACCTGTATTTCATAGACTTGAATAAATAAATATAAATATAAAATGAACTGTGTTCATACCACCATCAACTAACCAAATTACCAAGAATGTTTTGAAGTAGAAAAACTACGAATTTTGGCTAAAAATAACCAAAACGGCAACGCTGCTTGTGATGAATGATGGCCGAATAAGCGTAAATCATGCTATATGGAGTCCTGGTGTGGTGACCTGCGCTGAGCAATGCCACAAACCTGAATCTGTTAGGTAAAGTCCACAGATGTATTAGCGGCGCGCTAAGAACAACGCCCAACGAAGCCACTTAAAAAAAAATAAGACTCTTGAAAGTAGTTATGTGACTTTTTGTGATTATGTGACTTTTTGCATGTAGGTTTCGGTTTTCTGAGCTCATCTATAATCAATATATGCTTTACCCAAATAAAACTATAAAGCATGTTGAGGGGAAAATGAACTGAAATTATTTAAAACTGTCTGTCGCTGAAAATAACGATGTCCTCGCCGATAGCGCGTTTACTTATCCAAATCGCGGCATCCAAGAATGCTGAGACTTCAGCCTGGAAGAAGTTGCAATGATCAGGTAGTTTGGTTTCTTCTAAAGCTTTTTAAGTACCTTACAGCTTGAGGTCTATTCGACACCGATTAAAGATCTGAGCAACACGGACGTTGCGGTGATGATGTATGTTTGAATAATTTTCCTACCGGGTTTTAGTATATAAAATTATACTTGCAGACCCGGCAGACGTTGTCCTGCCAAAAATTATTCTGCCTGCATTCTTATCCCCACATCCCCATCCCTATCGCTATCCCTATCCCTTTCTTTATCCCTAGATAAGGCAAATACCTCTATGAACAAAGCGTTTGTATAATAATTTTTCTCTTTGGTTCAGATGAATCTAAAATCCACTCTTACGGACACACTCATCAGCACTTTGATTTGAATATGAACATATTCTTGGGTCAGCCTTGGTCCACCTAATGGTCAATATTTTGGAAACGGGTTCACAGATGAACCTGAAATCTGATCCCTGTGAAAACTCTCAACACCTTTTATTTGATACCTATATCGTAAAAACACATTCTGGGTCACCCCTGGTCCACATTTTGGTCAATATCTCAGGATTCCACAAATTTTTTTAACTTTTCTGTTTTAAAAACCATCTCAGGGCAAAAACAAATACAATAAAAAAAATTTGTGAAATCGGTCCATCCGTTCAGACGTAATGTGATCACCAAGGGAAATGGGCATTCATCTATATATATATAAATGTAGGGTTTTTTTTGTTACGAATTGGCTTAAAAACTACTCAACAGATTTTTACCAAATTTTGACAATTTATTCCTGGGATACGTCATACCGACAATTTTTATATTTTGTCCCGCTAGATAGCGCAGGAGTCGTTATATCTACAAAATCCGTATTTATGGTCAGATTTAGTTCATATTTGTAAAGAAATTTTGTGAATAAATAATTTAAAGGAGCGCACAATAGATATTAGAGATCTTTCAATTTGTAATCCACAACATATAACCACTGAAATGAGGTAAGGTCCGCAGACGAAGCCTCGGGCATCTGCTAGTTTTTATATAAATAGATTTACACTTAATGTTGGTGTACCTCTACTGCTGTGTTAAGTTGCACAATACGCATGATTGTTTTGATCGTTTCCAATTGATCTGTTGGGAAACTTTATAGTGGAATTCTGTAAGGTGTATCTAGTCACTAATAGAGACATTTCGTGGTCAAATTTAATTTTGAGACAATTTGGTAAACCTGTGTGTAGTCACACCTGGTCCATATTTTGGAAAAATACCTCGAATACGGGGTCTTATATTGGACTAATAAATATACCATGTTCAAGCACTCGTCAACACCTTTCATTTGACACCCATATTGTGGGAAAAAAGTCTAAGACCACACCTGTTCCATATTTTGGGCCATCTTAAAGCAGTCGTCAACACCTTTCATTTGACACCCATATTGTGGGAAACCCGTCTAGGGCCACACCTGGTCCAGATTTTGGGCAATACTTCGAAAACGGGGTCTCATATGGGACTAATAACTACACCAGGTTAAAGCACTCATCAACACCTTTCATTTGACACCCATATTGTATGAACACGTTATAAGATTACCCTGGTCCACATTTTGCGGGATATCTCCAGAGCCTTCCCGGATTTTTATACTTTTTTTGGCCATAAACCATGTCGGGCTCAATCAAAAACTATGTGCAAAATTTCGTTTAATTCGGTCCAGCCGTTCTTGCGTTATTGCGTCAGCAAGGAAAATAGGCTCCATTTTTAAATATTAGAATATATACGAACTTATGTATATGTAGTGGTTACCTTATACTCCGTGAAAATATTAAATAACCATCTACTTATTGTTTTGATCTTTATTAAATAATCAAAAATATCACACGAAAATAATAAAACTAATTCACAATTTACAAACTGCGTGTGGTCTTGATGAATGTGTAAATCCAAGTCAATGCCGCTATCTGTTTAGTTAGGTCCGAGATTTGTTTGGTTAAATCAGTTCCTACAGAATTTGCCGTAAGAGATGACACCTGTCTGCTCTGCAGAATTTCGTGCAATTTGTCTGCACTGACGCCGAGGTTTTCTAAAGAGGCATTTGCTTGCAGTGCTAGCATAGCCCGAGTGTCTTTTGGAAGGGCTGATAACCATTTCGCTTTAAGTACGTCGTCACCGACGCCGGGTACTAAAGACTTCAGGTGGCGCAAAAACTGCGAAGGAGTACGGTCGCCAATTTCTTCGCCCTCAAGAAGCTGTTGAAGTTTGGCCTCTTTTGATTTGGAGAAACGTGCTTTTAGTGTAGTTTTTAGCGTTGCAAATGGGGTCGTTGTAGGCGGATCAATGATGATGTCCTCTACTTCAGCTGCGTAACGCGCTTCGAGCAGGTAAATGGCATGATAAAATTTGTCGTAATCATTTATTACCTTCAAAACTCTAAATTGAGCTTCAATTTGCGCGATCCATAGAGATGGCTTATCCGGATTAAATGGTATTGGCCGGATAACGCTAGATGTAGTATGAAAAGGCTTAATCTCGGAAGTGCCTGCATTTGGATTCTTATCGTTTGTCATCATGTAAAATATTTTATGTGTGATTTGTTGTTTTATACGCAATTGAGCTGTATCAAATCGTAAATTATTAGCGCGATCGGGGTCACCAATGTAGTGGTTACCTTATACTCCGTGCAAATATTAAATAACCATCTACTTATTGTTTTGATCTTTATTAAATAATCAAAAATATCACACGAAAATAATAAAACTAATTCACAATTTACAAACTGCGTGTGGTCTCGATGAATGTGTTAATCATGGGTCGGCAGATTTGTAAATGCAGTGTATAAGTGAGAACGCTTATACACGCGCTGTGATCGTCCGAACTATATTTTTAACATTCGCTGACCAAACAAACGACACCCCCACGCGATGTGGTTTCGCCCCTTGCCCAGCGACGACTAAATCATTTGGTAAACAAAGAGGGCAACGTGTCTGTGTGATGAATCCAACTTGTTTGACTGATCTTAAGATCTATGGGGCGCCGATGCTTGGTGTAAATCCAAGAAGGTCGAACATAAGAGAAAAGTGTAAAAATGACCTAACGGGCTACTGATGTTCGTAGTCTTAGTAGTTGCCATCTAAGAAGTAATTAAAAAGTAAAAAGTAAATAGTTACAGATTGTTAGGGATGGTAGTGACTAGTCACTACATATACTTACAGAAAAATGAATATAATGAAATATAGATACATATATACTCTTTGAAATTATGTAAAAAAAATTGTGTAAATTCAAGGTAATGCATCATAACCTGTAATGGATGGTAGCTAAGATCTCAAACCAAACGGTATTGTCAATTGGATGACAGTTTTAGTTTTTTGCTGAGTTGTGTTTAGGTGCAATGTGATATCTATGTATATATAAATACGTCACATGATAAACTTTAAAACTTTAGTTAAAATAAAAAATCACTATCACTAAATTTTTAGTAATTGTGGGGGGTCGACTTTATAATAATACCTTACCATTGCGAATTCTCCAACGAAACTTGGCATAAACATTCAGAAAGACTTCCTTAAATTCAATTTAACAAAATTTTACCAAAAACCGGCTCCGAAAATATTAATAAACTAGCTGACCCGGCAGACGTTGTCCTGCCACAAATTTATTTCCCTGTCTGTTTCTCTAACCCGATCCCTATATCTATTTTAAACCATATCCCTATCTCCTTCATATAGGAGAAACCACGCCCCCTTTTTCCTTATCCCCAGTTTTTTAAGGAGGCGTCCGGGATTGATCTTATATAACTCCTCACAAAATTTCAGTGGTCTAACCTAAATACTTCTAGAGATATGGACTATGAAGTATTTTATTCGTATGGGTGGTGCCACGCCCCCTTTATCGTTAACCCGAGTCTTTTGGGAGGTATTAGGGATCGATCACATATAAACCCTCACCAAATTTCAGTGGTCTAACATAAATACTTGCAGAGATATGGGCTATGAAATGTTTCCTTCGTATGGGAGGTGCCACGCCCCCTTTTTTTTATCTCCAGTTTTTTTTGGAGATGATGGGATTAATATTATTTAACTCCTCAAGAAATTTCAGTGGTCTAACCTAAACACTTCCCGAGATATGGACTATGAAGTATTTCATTCGTATGGGAGGTGCCACGCCCCCTTTTTCGTTACCCCAGTTTTTTTGGAGGTGGTAGGGATCGACCTCATCTAACCTCTAACCACGTTTCAGTGGTCTAACATAAGTACTTTCAGAGATATGGACTATGAAGTATTTCATTCGTATGAGATGTGCCACGCCCCCTTTTTCGTTATCCCCAGTTTTTTTGGAGGTGGTAGGGGTCGATCTCATATAATCCCTTACCAAATTTCAGTGGTCTAACATGAATACTTCCAGAGATATCGACTATGAAGAATTTCATTAGTATGGGAGGTGCCACGCCCCCTTTTTGGTTAACCCCCAGTTTTATGGGTGAGAATGGTGTTGTTATCCTATAGGTCTGTACCGATTTCCAGGTACCTACCATAAACCCATTTAGAGATATTCACCTTGAAAAATGTTTGTATGGGAGGTGCCACGCCCCCTAATATTTTGTTCTGATTTTATAACATGACCTGCGCGTGGTAATAACAAACAAACCCCCTAAAGGAAGTATATGATTTGGTTCAGCAGTTTTCGAGATTTAACGTAACGACTGACAACCATTTCATTTTTATATATATAGATTGTATGGGAGGTACCACGCCCCTTTTTCGATAACCCCAAGCTTTATGGGTGAGAATGGTGTTGTTATCCTATAGCTCTATACCAATTGTCATGTTCCTACCTTAAACACTTTTGAAGATATTCACCTTGAAAAATTCAGTTTGTATGGGAGGTGCCACGCCCCCTTTTCCGATTACCCCTTCTTTTATGTGTAAGAAGGCTTTTGATACCATATAGGTCTATACCAGTGGCGTGCCTTCCATATAAGCCGAAAAGCCCGGCTTGCCTAGCTAATCCTCTATGAGCTACAATATGTTTCAAAAATGTATCGTAACAATTTCTTTAACGTTTACATTTGGTTTCACTAACTGCCAATAGCATAAACATATAAATAAAGCTCTTCCTGCCATCTGGCGGCTGATAGCAAAACAATTAACATAAAATTTGTTCAGCGCATATGATGGCATCTCTTACTTGCTTACTTAAAATAGCCTTTAACCGCCTAGGCGATGATTGCCATCTCGCTTTTACTTATTGGTTTTTACCTGGCTTTCAAATCCCTTACTAAAATGTCTTTTTGAAGCTACAGTTTTTTTGAATTTAGAAGAAATTTTGTATGCAACTACGAAGCCAGCTTCGTGCTGTTGTTACTATAAGCTTTAAAGCCAAACTGGATATGTATATACATACATATCTACAATGTTAATGTGCAAAGAGCTCTACTCAAAAATTATTGGCGCATATTTTAAAGTAGAAAAAAAGAATTCAATAGTGGTGATTGCTGTAATATTTTTTTTTTTTTGCTAGGCATTATAAAATATAAAAAATATTTTTTAGGTTTCTTAGGTCCACTTGCACGACGCCGAGTTATCTTTTTAGCTCAGAGTTAATTTGACATTAACTCTGAGTTAAAAATATAAATTTTCGTTGTGCAAGTGAGCCTTGGCTTCTATATGGGAAATAGTGCAAGTAAACCTTTTCCCTTGGATTGGTAAAGCTTAAAAAATCTGCAAAACAATAACTTGCCTATTGAAGAAAGTTTTAGTTTAAGGTTTTCCCCATGTGCAAAAGTCGATAAATATCTATCCTGAACTCTTCTTCGTCGTCTGAAATGTTCTTTGGCAGCAGTATGTGCTTTTGTTGGGGTTATAAGGACTGGGGCTTGCCTTGATTGAAACACGTAGGCACGCCACTGGTCTATACCAATTTTCAGGTCCCTACCTTGAACCCTTTCACAGATATTCTTCTTAAAAAATTTAGTTTGTATGGGAGGTACCACGCCCCCTTATTGGATAACCCCCAGTTTTATAGGTGAGAGTGGTGCTGTTATCCAGTAGCTCTGTACCAATTTTCATGTTCCTACCTTAAACACTTTTGAAGATATTCAACTTGAAAAATTCAGTTTGTATGGGAGGTGCCACGCCCCCTTAATATTTTGTTCTGATTTTAAGACATGACGTGCGCGTGGTAATAACAAACAAATCCCCCAAAGGAAGTATTTCATTTGGTTCAGCCGTTTTCGAGTTTTAGCGTTACAATTATACACCATTTCATTTTTATATATTAACTAGCTGACCCGGCAGACGTTGTCCTGCCACAAATTTATTTCCCTCTCTGTTTCTCTAACCCGATCCCTATATCTATTTTAAACCATATCCCTATCTCCTTCATATAGGAGAAACCACGCCCCCTTTTTCCTTATCCCCAGTTTTTTTTGGAGGTGTCCGGGATTGATCTTATATAACTCCTCACAAAATTTCAGTGGTCTAACCTAAATACTTCTAGAGATATGGACTATGAAGTATTATATTCGTATGGGAGGTGCCACGCCCCCTTTATCGTTAACTCGAGTTTTTTGGGAGGTATTAGGGATCGATCACATATAAACCCTCACCAAATTTCAGTGGTCTAACATAAATACTTGCAGAGATATGGGCTATGAAATGTTTCCTTCGTATGGGAGGTGCCACGCCCCCTTTTCTTTATCTCCAGTTTTTTTGGAGATGATGGGATTAATCTTATTTAACTCCTCAAGAAATTTCAGTGTTCTAAACTAAACACTTCCCGAGATATGGACTATGAAGTATTTCATTCGTATGGGAGGTGCCACGCCCCCCTTTTCGTTATCCCCAGTTTTTTTGGAGGTGGTAGGGATCGATCTCATATAACCCCTTACCAAATTTCAGTGGTCTAACATGAATACTTCCAGAGATATCGACTATGAAATATTTAATTTGTATGGGAGGTGCCACGCCCCCGTTTTATTTATCCCCAGCTTTGGTCTAACATAAATACTTGCAGAGATATGGGCTATGAAATGTTTCCTTCGTATGGGAGGTGCCACGCCCCCTTTTTCTTTATCTCCAGTTTTTTTGGAGATGATGGGATTAATCTTATTTAACTCCTCAAGAAATTTCAGTGTTCTAAACTAAACACTTCCCGAGATATGGACTATGAAGTATTTCATTCGTATGGGAGGTGCCACGCCCCCCTTTTCGTTATCCCCAGTTTTTTTGGAGGTGGTAGGGATCGATCTCATATAACCCCTTACCAAATTTCAGTGGTCTAACATGAATACTTCCAGAGATATCGACTATGAAGTATTTCATTCGTATGGGAGGTGCCACGCCCCCTTTTTGGTTAACCCCCAGTTTTATGGGTGAGAATGGTGTTGTTATTCTATAGGTCTGTACCGATTTCCAGGTCCCTACCTTAAACCCATTTAGAGATATTCACCTTGAAGAAAACTGTTTGTATGGGAGGTGCCACGCCCCCCTAATATTTTGTTCTGATTTTATAACATGACCTGCGCGTGGTAATAACAAATAAACCCCCTAAAGGAAGTATATGATTTGGTTCAGCCGTTTTCGAGTTTTAGCGTAACGACTGAACACCATTTCATTTTTATATATATAGATTGTATGGGAGGTACCACGCCCCCTTTTTCGATAACCCCAAGTTTTATGGGTGAGAATGGTGTTGTTATCCTATAGCTCTATACCAATTTTCATGTTCCTACCTTAAACACTTTTGAAGATATTCACCTTGAAAAATTCAGTTTGTATGGGAGGTGCCACGCCCCCTTTTCCGGTTACCCCTTCTTTTATGTGTAAGAAGGCTTTTGATACCATATAGGTCTATACCAATTTTCAGGTCCCTACCTTGAACCCTTTCACAGATATTCTGCTTAAAAAATTTGGTTTGTATGGGAGGTACCACGCCCCCTTATTGGATAACCCCCGGTTTTATAGGTGAGAGTGGTGCTGTTATCCTGTAGCTCTGTACCAATTTTCATGTTCCTACCTTAAACACTTTTGAAGATATTCAACTTGAAAAATTCAGTTCGTATGGGAGGTGCCACGCCCCCTTAATATTTTGTTCTGATTTTAAGACATGACCTGCGCGTGGTAATAACAAACAAATCCCCCAAAGGAAGTATTTCATTTGGTTCAGCCGTTTTCGAGTTTTAGCGTTACAATTATACACCATTTCATTTTTATATATATAGAAAATAAATAATATCAAAAATCACTATCATCTAATTTTTAGTGATAGTGGTTTGTGATTTTAACTATCACTGAAAAAATTATGACTAAACAAGTAAGGAAGTCTAAGTTCGGGTGATACCGAACATAACATACCCAGCTGTGCACATAAAGTGGGCGTGATCGTTCACCGATTTTTCTTATTTTCTGTGGTAGTACTCTACATAAACATAACATGCCTGGTACCTAGTTTCGTAAATCTATCTCACACCGTTCTGAAGTTGTTAGCAGTCGAATTTAAAAATTGCTTGACTCATAAGTGGGCGGTGCCACGCCCACTTTCCAAAATTTTGAAAAAATTATGTAAAGAATATGAAAGTTGATGTATGTACCAAATTATATTATTATAGCGAAATCAGTTAATTAGATATGGACTTTTCAATATTTCCACCTCCTTTCAATATAACTTTTATGAAAAAGTAGGCGTGGTCGCGAAGCGATTTCGTTTATTTTCTATAGCTGAATTTACCACAACAATAGTATGTCCTCTACGAAATTTCGTTATACTAGCATAAACTGTTCTGAAGTTATTAAGAGTCAAAATTTTAAAATTTCTTCAAATATACGTGGGCGGTACCACGCCCCCTTTTCAAAAATTTTTATAAAATCGGCCTTAGAACATCTAAATCAATACATATTGCAAATTTTATCATTGTAGCTGCTTCTAATATTGAATTAACCCATTTTATACGTTTTTCGAAATTTTCGATATCGAAAAATGGGCGTGGTTATGGTCCGATTTTACCCATTTTCAATAGCAATCTATTCTGAACCCAAATAAGTACGCATGCCAAATTTGGTGAAGATATCTCATTATTTGCTCAAGTTATCGTGTTAACGGACAGACGGACGGACGGACGGACGGACGGACAGACGGACGGACATGGCTCAATCAAATTTTTTTTCGATCCTGATCATATTGATATATGGAAGTCTATATCTATCTCGATTCCTTTATACCTGTACAACCAACCGTTATCCTAACAAAGTTATAATACCCTGTGTACAAGTACAGCTGGGTATAAAAATTAGTGGTAGTGAAAAAATCAGGGCTGCACAACGATATAAACGAAATAATTTCGTTTTGTTATTTATCAAAAAAAATTATCAAAAAAATATTTCGTTCCAATCATGATATAAAAAAATAAAGGTATTTTCACTTTGGGGTCGTGCATATATGACGTCACGCTCTTCGAGGGGGGGAGGGGTCTGCGATTTGTGACGAAATGTGACATGGGGAGGGGGGGAGTGGCACTTACGTGATGTCACGTTATTTTTTGCATGTTTTCTAGCGTGCAACGTCCATGAACGTTTTCAAATTTGGCACGTTTTCATTCTTTCGATTGGCAAATATGTATCAGATTTTATGTCAAATAAATATTGAATTTATATTTATTAAGGGTGTGATGTGACATTCGAGGGGGAGGGGGGGGTCTGGAGTTTGTGACTGGGTGTGACATGGGGGAGGGGGGGCTCAAAAACTACCAAAAATCGCGTGACGTCATATATGCACGACCCCTTTGACATAAACTGTGTTAGTTGTCATTCGTATCTTTTGCCAGTTGATCACAGAGCGCTGCCACCTCAATAAATAATTTTATTGGTAATTTTTTTTTAATTTTGGGGATTTTTTATATAGGAAAAAAACATGGTTTGTAAAGTAAAAAGACTTACAAAAAAGGATCCATAAAGCTGCTTTAAAATTTGTAAATGGTTCAAAAAATATCTCTTAGAAACCATATTTACCTAAAAATAACGTTTAAAAAACCTTTTACGTCGTACTAATGCGACCAAACCTTTCGATTTAAGTGTTGAGAGATTAAGGACCGTTTTCAAAAGCCGGTTAATGCTAATTGCGATTAATTTGACAGTAACCGTAAAAAATACGTCAATTAAATCCCAGTTTGCGTCAAGCGTAGATTGTGAAATCGGGCCTGTGGATATATTCTTACACCTGTAAACAAAAAAAGTTCGGATATAACTTACCATCAGCAAAAGCACCAAATAACAACACTTAAAATACATTTTTTAGTATTTATGTTGTCATTTTTTTAATTTTTTTTTGGATGAATTTTCATTTTTCTTTTCATTATATTTCCTGTTCAAATATTATATTTCCTATTGAAAAATTTGTGAAAATACCGAGCTTTGAGTTGTCTGGCTGAAGTTTTTGCCATGGGACGAAGTCTAGAAATGATTGAAATTACTTGAGCGTAGTATCCTACGAAAAATGTGAAAAGATCCGTCATTTAAAAATAGTAAAAGTGGGACAAACAAGAGAAGGCAAATTAATAGGAAAATAAAAGTTCCCGAACCTTGAGGTGTCTGGCTGAAGTTTTTGCCATGGGATGATGTCTAGAAATGCTTGATTCTACTTAAGGATAGCATTTTACGACACATGTGTGAAGATCTGCTATTTAAAAGTAGCCAAAATTTGTCAAACCCGCTTAAACATGTGAAAGCGCAGTGAAAAGTAGTGCACTGAAATAAAAAGTTTGAAAGTGCACATTGAAAGTAACATATCAAAACCACTTTCAAATCGATTATGACAATACTGTAAATATTACAGTATTTACTGTAAAATTGGCAGTAAAAACATGTCATTTTTGAAAAATATCAATTAATGATATGAGTCCACTTTCAAATTTACAGTAATTCATGTCAATATGATAGTATCCACATTCAAATTTACAGTGATTCATGTCAATATGATAGTATATTCGAAGAATGATAGGGGGTCAATTTCAAAATTGATATTACCCACTATTGGACGAAAACTGACAGGGTTTACTGTTAATTTGACGGCCGTTTCTTGTATATTTTTTTTTCAGTGTGAAATTTCCCGATTTTTGAGGTGTCTGGCTGAAGTAATTGTAGTTAAAAGCAGCCAAAGTGGCCCAAATGCTTGAAATTGGTAAAACAGAATAAATAAAGAATAGGAAAATCCGCGAACTGTGGGTGTCTGGCTGGAGCCTTGTCACTGGTACGGGTCTAACAACACTTGATACTGACGCGGGTAGTAATCTACGTCAAATATGTGAAAATCATCCATTATAAAATAAGTGAAGTTAGGGTAATTTTTTGGCGACTTTGACCCCCGATTCCTTGGTCCTTGTCATAGGTACAGCTTTGAAATTTTAACATTCTCTCTAGATTTGGGGAGGACTATCGATCGGTATTGGTTTCATCCATTATAAAATAAGTGACGCTTTTTTTGCAGCTCATCTATGTATGAAAATAAATAAATGCGTTATTAGTATCTGTGCAAAAATGCAAAAACTAGACTTGTATTTTACTTAAAAAAAAAAAAACGAATGGCGGCGATATACCAACAGGTCATCATAACCTCTAAGGAGATTTTTTAGCCGAGCTTCTCTTTCCAACTTGTGGTGTGTTGTCTTTGAGTTTTTCCTACAAGTTGGCGGGACCTACAGTTTTTTGCCGACTCCGAACGGCACTTGCAAAGCAAATGAATTTTTTGCTGAGAAGCTTCTCATGGCAGAAATATACCCGGAGAGTTTGCCAAACTACTGCCGAGGGGCGACCCCGTTTAGAAAAATTATTTTTCTAAATAATTTTGGATGTTACTTTTGCCGGGCATCGAACCGACCCGACTTAGTGTAGAAGGCCGAACACTTTGTTGCGTTCACCCTGTGCCCAGAAGCAACCCGAGCGATCTGGCAGCACCAATTTCAGGACACTTCCCTACACGTCACAAAACGTCATGCCACGTCAGCAACTGTCAATCGCAGCTAAAATGGCGGGTTTCCGGTTTCCGCCTTTTCATCGTTGACAGCGGAGGCGGCAACAGCTAAAAATTTTTCAATTGGCAAAGATCCCCGGCATCGTATCAGGTACGACATTATTGGGAGTAATTGTATGTCCCAGACATACAGGGAAGTGGGTGTAAGCAATCCGCACCATCACAATTAAAAGCGGAAGAAAATTGCGTTGTCCGCAAAAGAAAGCTCCGGCAAAAGTCGGGTGGCACAAATTCCCACGCTCTAGCAGAACGGAAAAGGCATCGCTACGGGTAAGTGGAAAGCAGCACATAAGTGGAAATGTGCTGATGAAATTTTTCTGTGTTTCAGTAGGCAATCGGGCGCAAAGCCGAAAATTGAGGGGCAGAAGTGACCCACGCCGCAGTGAACAAGCGCAGCCGCCACAAACCTTGCCAAATGCGACCCCGAGGACAGTAGAAGGGCATCACCAGCAGTGCCATCGGCAGTACGATCTGCTCAGCCACCACGTACGCGAGTGTGCATCATCGCGGCCGCTAGAACGGCCACAGGATCAGAGGCACTGTCATACTTTCCAGGTGGTCACCGCCGCCAAGTAGACTGTCATAAACGACGCAGCAGGGCGGTAAGCCGTCACAGCAATACTATCACCACCGCGGCAATCAGGCCGCCAGCCACGCAGCTGTGTACCCTTCCGCCGCCAGCGCAGGTCATGCCAGAGAGGAGTTCACCGAGTGGGTGACGACGTATAGCAGCGCCGCAACACATTCGAGCGATAGCCACCGCGGCCAGCGAGTGGCGACCCCACAGTATTGGGAGGGAAACGACACTCCTGCGCAGCGAAAGGAAACAGACAGGGTAAGTGAAGGTAACAGATTAGGGAGTGCGTAGGATTTAATAGGAACGGACATTTACAGGTACAGAGTCACCCCGCCATATGTGGATTGCATTCGCCGGCGCTCGCACCGCAGCGGCACGTCAGGCACCAACGCGAGCAACATCCCCGGTTGGGCAGTAGCAGCACGGCAGCTGGGCCGCATAAGCATTACCACAACCATCAGTCCAGCGCGATAACCTACCACCACCAACAAACAACAACAACCACCAGCGGCGCAAATCCAACAACTGCAACAACTGTGACAGGTTTTTTAGGTTTAAGTGTAGCTTGTTTAGTCGGGGGCAGGAAAAGTGGCGGGGCCATAAGCGCCGACCACTTAGTTGGAAATCATTCACGTATTGTAACGCCCGTGGGCGGGGAGTAGCACAAGAGTGCAATGTAAATGGGAGCGGGGTCGACGGCATCGTCTTATACCCCATTTGGGAATAATTTTTTTTCCATCCTTCTCCTTTGCCTTGATCTCTTCTTCACTCACCCCAACCCCTGTCTCAAGACGTCTTGCAGGCCTGGGCGGGATTGAAATGTATACACTGCGTCCTGAAGTGGGCGCTCAGACGAAGCCATCGATATCCCTAACAGTATAGACAACGAGTCTTACTTTAATTCATTTATTAATTTTTTATCTTGATACGTTTTATATTTGTTCATAACAGGATATTGCAGAGTGCAGGTACGTGAGGGTGTGTATGCGTGTTGTTGGCATCCCGAGCATTCGAGGGCGTAGTTGGCGCACCGAAAACCCAGCAGGGTCGAGTGAACATACGCACACGCACGTACGTGCACTCCGCATGTAGTTATAGCACCACCGAGGTGGACAGACACACTCGAGCGCATACTTACAGGTTGTTTTGAATTCTTGTTACGATTCAGTAATCCTGAATTGCCATTCATTTGTTAATCGTAGTTAAGTTGAGTTTTGTTAGGTTGTAAGCGGAGCCCGACGAGTGATGTGTTGCATGTGTTGTTAGTAATAATCTTCTTAGTTAATAGCGTCGCAGGTGAACTTTGTTGAACGGCTGTCAGTTTGCCAAAATGTACTTTCGAGCAGGGAAACTCATAGACGCGTAATTACGCATACTCATATGTGTACACACGCACATGTAGACACACTCGTTGCGAGCCTAAAGCATTTTTTTTATTTTATTTTCTTTTATTTTAAATAATTTAATTTACTTGGAAGTTTTGATTTTGATGTTTTGTCAGTTGGTTTGACATCAAATTCCATTTGTTTACGATTGTCCAAAAAGGAGAAAAAGTTGAGTTCGCAATTTTTGTAATACGGGGGTGTTTGTAGGGGTGTGTGAGTCTGTCGTAGACCCGGTTTTTGGGGCCTGTTGTTCATAGGCGAATGATCTAGCGAGGTCAAGCAACACACGCACATACACGCGCTCACCTTACTTACAAAGTAATGTGCCCATGCCAACTGGGTATATGAACGTTTTGGTCAAGTACACACGCACTCTAGCGCGCATTAGCATAGCCTAGTTGAAGCCCACGAAGGGCACAAGCGTAAACGTGCACACTAACTAGCACATATTTGTAATCTTGCATATCTCATAAACACGTTTTAATAAAACACCATGTATTGCTAAATTGTTAATTGAAATCAAGTGTTCTTCTTTTCAGATGTGGTGGGGACGGACGGACTGGACCGGGACGGGGAAGGGGATGTGCTAAAGGGGCGCATAGGGGACACGATAGGGGTCGGCAAAAATCGTTTGCCACTGCCGACCATGGAAGGGAGGGTCTAGAGTGGCCCGGCCAAAATAGCATCTGTGGCCGGAAAGGGGGGAAAAGGGGGGAGGGCAGCGCTTACAGACCTGAAGTGCAAGTGATATGCGGTCAGGTATGATTTTTTTTGTATGGTGCGGCTGACGTACCTCGGGAAGCCAACAATCCACCCCACAGTCCGGCGAGCTAGCTCGTGCTTATGCAAGCATACCTGCACGGCTTTCCGGGGTATGCGACGCGAGGGTGAGTGGACGCCAGGGGTCATAGCAGCCACCTCCCAAAGGCCAGCACGTAACAACTTAACCGCTACACCACGGCGGACGCCTACCTTCGTTTTATTTTAGAAAAATATTTTTTCTAGATACACACTACCAAGGCGAATTCATTACAGGTGTGTTCGAGCGAATTCAGATCTACACGCACGCACACACTCCTTGTGCCTAAAAATGTCAGACAAAGCAACAACATAAGAAATTTGACAGCTACGATTGGATTTTCAAGGAAGAAGAAGAAGTCATATGGTGGGAAAAAGTCACCTGTAAATTTATTCGCCTTGCACACTACATTGTGAAATTTAATAAATTATTTCAATAAACTTCAAAATTTTTTCCGTTTGAAATTTAAATCGGTTCTTTTTAGGTATGAAAATACGGTAGCTCATTTTCAAAAGGAAATGTCACTAACACGGTTTATGTCAAATGAGGGCAATGGCGACCAAGAAGAAGAAGTAGAACTACCTCTATATTCTTCTACCATGGTTCCAATAATTATCAGAAAAAATTTGTTTTCGTTGATGATCAAATCAAAAAATATCAAAAAATAACAAAAAATTTTTTTTTCGTTAACGTCAATTCATTTTGCTTAGATATGTACACTAGGCTGGGTCGGAAAATAATAATTTAAGGAATACAAAAAATGTTTTTGGTAGTTACTAAGTACTAAATGGACTTGGAAGTCGGCACTCAGAGCTGTACCCCGTTTGCGTAAAAAATCTACAAAATTCTCGATTTTAATGTCGAGGGGCGACCCCGTTTAGAAAATTTCTTTTCTACATAATTTTTGTTGTTGGTTTTTGCCGGGCATTGATATGACACGACTTGGTGTAGTAGGCCGAACACTAAACCGTTACAGCGCTCTACGAGCAAATGTATAGGGTCGTGGAGTATTTGGTATAATTGATATCATATGAGCCTCTTGAAGCACAAGTGGCGTTAGTCCAGTTTTGGGTTTCTTTTAGTTAGCAATGACACTATTTGAGGGAAAACGTGTTTTAAGGGGGCAACTCCTAGCTCCCGTAGCAACAGAATAAATAGCAGAACTATTTTATGAAATCTAGGGTACCCCCTATGAGTTGAAACACAAAACCTTTAATATATGAGTTCAATAAAAGGTGGAATTACGCCACTTGCGTTTTAAGCCCGGTAAATTTTTGTTTAAGTTAAAAGTTCCATAGAATTTTTAACTGTCTTTTTTGCATCATCATTGAATACGTCAGTTTTACCAGTGGTTAGATACCTAGTTGAAAAAGGAAACTCTGCTCCATGTTCGTTAATTATTCGTTACATGAAATGGAAATGGGTTATGTGAGGATTCCGCTTCACATCGTCGGTGACTCTGCAAAACCAAGGATCATAAAAGATATTCTTTACGTGGTTTTGCAGTTTCTTCGACGATAAATGGGTCATTGTTCATGAAGTGCAATCGTAATTTTGATTTCTGCAAAATGTATTGCCATCGTGTCCTAAACTATGTATGTGCTAAGTTTCATGTCCCTAGGTTGCCAAAAAGTTAGTAGATTCCCGAATTCAAACAAAATTTTGAAATAGCACGATCCGAACTCCACCGGAGTTCTTTTGATGAGGAATTGCATTGTGACCGCTGCGGGAACATGCCTTATGCTTATATCAGCAGCAAAGCATTATCGCACAATGTCGCCCTCTCCTTTGCGACCCGAAATAATATTGAATTCATTGTTTTTTTTTTATACCCAGCTGTACTTGTACACAGGGTATTATAACTTTGTTAGGATAACGGTTGGTTGTACAGGTATAAAGGAATCGAGATAGATATAGACTTCCATATATCAATATGATCAGGATCGAAAAAAAATTTGATTGAGCCATGTCCGTCCGTCTGTCCGTCCGTCCGTCCGTCCGTCCGTCCGTCCGTCCGTCCGTCCGTCTGTCCGTTAACACGATAACTTGAGCAAATAATGAGATATCTTCACCAAATTTGGCATGCGTACTTATTTGGGTTCAGAATAGATTGCTATTGAAAATGGGTAAAATCGGACCATAACCACGCCCCTTTTTCGATATCGAAAATTTCGAAAAACGTATAAAATGAGTTAATTCAATATTAGAAGCAGCTACAATGATAAAATTTGCAATATGTATTGATTTAGATGTTCTAAGGCCGATTTTATAAAAATTTTTGAAAAGGGGGCGTGGTACTGCCCACGTATATTTGAAGAAATTTTAAAATTTTGACTCTTAATAACTTCAGAACAGTTTATGCTAGTATAACGAAATTTCGTAGAGGACATACTATTGTTGTGGTAAATTCAGCTATAGAAAATAAACGAAATCGCTTCGCGACCACGCCTACTTTTTCATAAAAGTTATATTGAAAGGAGGTGGAAATATTGAAAAGTCCATATCTAATTAACTGATTTCGCTATAATAATATAATTTGGTACATACATCAACTTTCATATTCTTTACATAATTTTTTCAAAATTTTGGAAAGTGGGCGTGGCACCGCCCACTTATGAGTTAAGCAATTTTTATTAATTTTAACACCATTAACTAAACAAAACAAAGAATAACAGCATTTTATGTGCACAGCTGGGTATGTAATGTTCGGTTTCACCCGAACTTAGACTTCCTTACTTGTTTTATTTATTTTTGATAAATAACGAAAAGAAATTTGTTCTGATAATTTTTTATTGTTTTAAAAAATAACGTTAAATTTTTTCGTTGAACAAATAACGTTAATTTTATTGATACACGTAACGAAATCAAAAGTTTTTTTGTTTTTTGGTAAATTTAACGTTAATTTTCAGCCCTGGCAAAAATGCCCAACTATGTCGAATTTTTGATCACAAGCGATACTAGTATGCTAGTCAATTTTGTCTATGGTTCAAACTTTTTTCAGTGCAAGTAATAAGCAATGCTGCAAGCAATTCAGTTCCTTATAAATGTCATGCCCTTTCTTCCCCAAACAGAATAAACCTTATATAAGGTGAGAGTTTTCAGTGTTTGTCTGTATAAATGTAGCCACATTTTCGTACATGTTTTAATAACTGAGTGCATGTCAAATGCTCCACTAAAATATTTTGAAGTGTTTGATATATTTTTATGATTTGCTTATTTTTTATACATGACTCTTTTTATGCGCTGGCTACTCGTTAGCTTTAACTTCCGTTGAATAGCACGAAACGCGATTAAAATCATGTTATAAAATGTTTCGTGTGCAGTCTTTAAAAACGCTTTTAAATTTATCCCTATCAAGGTGTATAAATTTGTTGATAAGTCTTAATCGAAGACTTAATTTAATAAATTTATACCATGAAGAAATATTTGCTATAGAAGTAATAAAAAAACGCACATATTATTCATTCTCAAGTCTCGTCCCAAATTTAATGAAATTATTTATTTATTTTTTTTTTGACAATGTTGTTTTTGGCGACCTGTTGTATTTGAACAATTATTTAGTTTTGCCGGCTTAAGGTCATAAAAATAAGTGAAAACACCACTTTTAGTTTTTTCCTCCGATATATTTCGATTACTCTACGGTAACCGTCTTCAAGGAACTACAAACAAAAACAAATTTTTAATTATATTTAGCATATTTACATTATCCCTAAATATAAACATTTTATTTTTTAATCACGATTTACATACATTTAATTCACGTCCGTTTTCTGTGACGAGGAGTTTAAAACTGTCTTTTTGTTCGCTAGTAAATTTCGGTAGATATGCGCGCATTGGTCGGTATCTGTTTTGTAGTTCAGTCTAATGTCACCAGGAATGGAAATAATGTGGAGCATTTCCAGTGTTAGTCGGTTGTTATAGTGTTGCTCCTGTTGAATAATTGTCGCTTCTTCCAAATTAGCTGTGTGTCCGCTCTCTGCACAGTGTGCCATAAGTGCAGTTTTTTGAAACGTAGAACTTTTACAATATTTGGCATCCGATTTATGTTGTGCCAATCTAGTTTTTAGCTTCGATTTCGTTGTTCCTACGTAAATTTTATTACAAGGCTGGTCTGCTTTACCCTGACACGGTATTTTATAAACAACATTACTTTTTTCCAATGTAGATACTTTTGATTTAGTTTGGTTAAATAAAGATTTCAATGTATTAGTAGGCTTATGAGCTATTTTTATTTTTTCCGCGTTGTAGCAATCCGATTTTGCTAGGCGCTCTGATAGATTTGGTACATAAGTCACCGACTTAAATACTGTGGGTTTTTTTGGCATTTCTTGATTCTCTTGACTTTTCGATTTCTTAATTAAATTTTTTATGATCTTCTCTGGAAAATCATTATTTTTCAATAAGCACGATGCTTCTTTTATTATTTCCTTGTGGAACACTTTGTCGGATACCTGTAACATACGTCTAATACAGCCCGTTGCTGTATTCAATATCATCGATTTCGGATGTTTTGAAAAGAAATTGATGAGTCGTCCAGACGCAGTTGGTTTTTGGTACCACTTTAACTTTAATTTGTCACCTCGTTTGACTATTACAGAATCTAGGTATGGTAACTGACCTTCCTCTTCTAATTCCATTGTAAATTTTATGTTCTTGCCATATGAATTGAGCGCATTAAGTGTGTTTGGTATTTCGTCTTCGGGTATAATCGCGAATAGATCATCGACGTACTTAGAGACCATCCTCGGTGGGTGTTTTAATTTTCCTAAAGAACTATCCAACAACTCTTCCATTATAATATCTGCGATTACTGGAGACAACGGGGACCCCATCGGCATTCCTTTTAGTTGCATGTAAACCGTGTCGTTGAACTTGAAATACCGGTTCTCCTCAATACAGAACTTTAGTATATCCATGAACGTTTGTTTTGGTAAAATGGGATTTATCTCGAAAAGAGAGAGAAGAAATCTCACGACAACCACCGCACTAGCGCCAAGAATCTATGGACTTCCAAAAACACACAAAGAGGGAGTTCCACTTAGACCAATTTGCTCAGCTATAGGATCACCATCCCACGGTCTCTGTAAATTCATGGTTAAAATTTTAAAAAATGTGACAGCTAACTCCACATACAATATAAAAAATGCAATAGAATTCAAAGCCAGAGTTAATAATACGATCATATGCGACGATGAAAAACTTATCTCATTCGATGTGATTTCCCTATTTCCTAGTATACCAACACAGCTGGCACTAGAAATTATACAAAAAAAATGGACGATGATAAAAAACCATACAAATATCCCAAAACAAACGTTCATGGATATACTAAAGTTCTGTATTGAGGAGAACCGGTATTTCAAGTTCAACGACACGGTTTACATGCAACTAAAAGGAATGCAGATATTATAATGGAAGAGTTGTTGGATAGTTCTTTAGGAAAATTAAAACACCCACCGAGGATGGTCTCTAAGTACGTCGATGATCTATTCGCGATTATACCCGAAGACGAAATACCAAACACACTTAATGCGCTCAATTCATATGACAAGAACATAAAATTTACAATGGAATTAGAAGAGGAAGGTCAGTTACCATACCTAGATTCTGTAATAGTCAAACGAGGTAACAAATTAAAGTTAAAGTGGTACCAAAAACCAACTGCGTCTGGGCGACTCATCAATTTCTTTTCAAAACATCCGAAATCGATGATATTGAATACAGCAACGGGCTGTATTAGACGTATGTTACAGGTATCCGACAAAGTTTTCCACAAGGAAATAATAAAAGAAGCATCGTGCTTATTGAAAAATAATGATTTTCCAGAGAAGATCATAAAAAATTTAATTAAGAAATCGAAAAGTCAAGAGAATCAAGAAATGCCAAAAAAACCCACAGTATTTAAGTCGGTGACTTATGTACCAAATCTATCAGAGCGCCTAGCAAAATCGGATTGCTACAACCCGGAAAAAATAAAAATAGCTCATAAGCCTACTAATACATTGAAATCTTTATTTAACCAAACTAAATCAAAAGTATCTACATTGGAAAAAAGTAATGTTGTTTATAAAATACCGTGTCAGGGTAAAGCAGACCAGCCTTGTAATAAAATTTACGTAGGAACAACGAAATCGAAGCTAAAAACTAGATTGGCACAACATAAATCGGATGCCAAATATTGTAAAAGTTCTACGTTTCAAAAAACTGCACTTATGGCACACTGTGCAGAGAGCGGACACACAGCTAATTTGGAAGAAGCGACAATTATTCAAGTGTGCTCTGCCCAATCCACAAGAAAGGCGATCCCGCTAACCGCACCAACTACCGCGGAATCAGCCTTCTTAATATCGCGTATAAGGTTCTTTCTAGCGTATTGTGTGAAAGACTGAAGCCCATCGTAGACAAGCTGATTGGACCTTATCAGTGTGGCTTTAGACCTGGTAAGTCTACCATCGACCAGATTTTCACGATACGCCAAATCCTGGAGAAGACCCATGATAAAAGAATCGACACACACCATCTCTTTGTCGATTTCAAAGCCGCTTTTGACAGCGCAAAAAGGAGTTGCCTGTATGCCGCCATGTCTGAATTTGACTTCCCTGCAAAGCTTATACGGCTTTGCCAAATGACGTTGAGCAATACTAACAGCTCCGTCAGAGTCGGGAAGGACCTCTCTGAGCCATTTGAAACCAAACGAGGCTTCAGACAGGGCGACTCCCTTTCGTGCGATTTCTTCAACCTGATGCTGGAGAAGATAATTCGAGCAGCAGAGCTAAACCGCAATGGTACAATCTTTTACAAGAGCGTGCAATTGCTGGCGTATGCCGATGATATTGATATCATTGGCCTTAACAACCGCGCCGTAAGCGCTGCCTTCTCTGGACTGGATAAAGAAGCGAAAAAAGTGGGTCTTGCGGTCAACGAGGACAAGACGAAGTATTTGCTGTCATCAAAGAAAGAATCGGCGCACCTGCGCCTTGGCAGCCACGTCACTGTTGATAGTTACAAATTTGAAACTGTGAGGGACTTCGTCTATTTGGGAACCAGCATTAACACCGAAAATAATATCAGTCTAGAAATCCAACGGAGAATCACTCTTGCGAACAAGTGCTACTTTGGACTGAGTAGGCAATTGAGAAGTAAAGTCCTCTCTCGAAGAACAAAGATCGCGCTCTATAAGTCTCTCATCATACCTGTCCTGATGTATGGCTCAGATTCATGGACAATGTCAAGAGAAGATGAGATGGCCCTTGGAGTATTTGAGAGAAAAGTTCTCCGGAAGATTTATGGTCCTTCCCGTGATGCCGACGGCGAGTATCGAAGGAGATTTAACGATGAGCTGTACGAGCTTTACGCAGATCTGACCATAGTCCAGCGAATTAAAGCCCAAAGGCTCCGCTGGCTGGGTCACGTCATGCGAATGGACAAAGAAGCTCCAGCCCAGAAGGTTTTCCAATCGTCACCCGAATTCGGCAGCAGAGGAAGGGGGAGGCCTCGACTGAGATGGAAACAACAGGTGGAGGATGACTTGAACTCCCTTGGGGTTTCCAATTGGCGTCAGTTATCGCTAAAAAGGAATGACTGGCGTGCTTTGATAGGCGACGGCCAAAATCGCTTAGGCGGTTAAGCGCCAATAAATGATGATGATGATGACAATTATTCAACAGGAGCAACACTATAACAAACGACTAACACTGGAAATGCTCCACATTATTTCCATTCCTGGTGACATTAGACTGAACTACAAAACAGATACCGACCAATGCGCGCATATCTACCGAAATTTACTAGCGAACAAAAAGACAGTTTTAAACTCCTCGTCACAGAAAACGGACGTGAATTAAATGTATGTAAATCGTGATTAAATAATAAAATGTTTATATTTAGGGATAATGTAAATATGCTAAAAATAATTAAAAATTTGTTTTTGTTTGTAGTTCCTTGAAGACGGTTACCGTAGAGTAATCGAAATATATCGGAGGAAAAAAACTAAAAGTGGTGTTTTCACTTATTTTTATGACCTTAAGCCGGCAAAACTAAATAATTATTTTTTTTTTGTTTTATTTTCTTTTATTTTTTTATTTTTTTAATTTTATTTTATTTTATTCCATTCTATCTTATTTTATTTTACGAACTTTGAAATAACTTAATTGTTTTATTTTATTATTTTTTAATTTTATTTTATTTGATTTTATTATATTTTTTATTTTATTTTACTTTAGTTGTTTTATTTTATTTTATTTATTTTTTTTTATTTTTTTTATTTTTTTATTATTTTTTTTTTGTTTTATTATATTTTATTTTATTTTATTTTATTTTACTTTAATTTATTTTATTTTATTTTATTTGATTTAATTTTATTTTATTTTGTTTTGTTTTAATTTATATCCTTTTATTTTATTTTATTTTCGTTATTTTTTCTCATTTTTTTGTCTTATTTTATTATACCTTTCATGGACATGAAATGGTATTATAACTTTGGTCCGATGTTTGTAAGTATGAGAAGAAGAAGAGATAGACCCACTAATAAGTATACCGTTATGATCAGGACGATGAGTTGATTCGATTTAGCCATGTCCGTCTGACCGTCTGTCCGTCTGTTTGTATGCAAACTAGTCCCTCAATTTTAGAGATATCTCGATGAAATTTGGTATGGAGGCGTTATTTTATATGAGAATAATCATTCGTCGGAACCAGCAAGATCGGACCAAAACTACTCATAGCTCCCATACAATCGATTGTTCCGATAAACGGATTTCGGGCTATAACTTCTGTAATTAAAGAGCTAGAAACGTGAAATTTTGTTGGTATTAATGTTTTTATATCTTAAATATCGATGTTGAAAATCATTGAGTTGGGATAAATATTTCATATAGCTCCCATACAATCGATTGTTCCGATAAACGGATTTCGGGCTATAACTCCTGTAATTATAAAGCTAGGAACGTGAAATTTTGTAAGTGTTGCTATTTTTATAAGTGAAATATCGATGTTGAAATCATTGAGATGAGATAAATATTTCAAATAGCCCCCATACAATCGATTGTTCCGATAAACGGATTTTGGGCTATAACTCCTATAATTATATAGGTAGGGTCGTGAAATTTCGTAACTATTGCTCTGTTAGAAAGTGGAATGTCGATGTTAAAAATCAATGAGATTATAATCGATACAGTTAAATTCCGAAGACAGCTTTCCTTACTTGTTTTATTTTAGTTTATTTTATTTTTTTAATTTTTTTTTTTTATTTTGTTTTATTTCATTTTATTTTATTTTATTCTACTATATTTTAATTTATTTTATTTTATTTTATCCTATTTTATTTTATTTATGAAAAAAACTTCAATTAAATGAACACCTTAATCAATACGGCTTTAGAAAGAGCAAATACCAAGCAATTTCAAGAACCATCGTAAAAGTTTCACCTACATTCAACGCGGTTGTACACATTTAGTCAGCCAGTCATACATATTCACGAGCTCAATATGACGCATAAAAAAAATCGTTTATTCTTTTGTTGAATAATCAATGAAACTGTGCCATATTTGTGTGTTAATAGGCAGTACATTTTTACCGTTATGTATACTGATGCATCATCCTTTACGCTGCATGCAACCATAAAAATCGACCATCAAAATTAAGTGGCACGCACTCGGAGACCCCACGGAGAGTCATGGCCATTGCGGTGTTACAACTCAACGATATTTGCAATTTTGCACTTATTTATATTTAATTACATGCACAAAAGTGCAATCGCTTACATTCGAACACACACGTAACGAAAATGCATTAATTTATACATACTAAATGGATATTCGCGCATATACATATACATGGGAAATGGTTCGTCGTAAATATAAAAAGTGTTATAAATTGTATTTCTAAGACTCAAGGCCAGACCAGTTTTCAAATAAAACATCCTGCTTTTTTTAATCTGAGGAGTTTCATCCATAAACTGCTGCTAGTGTAGCATGACAGCTAAGCAAAACAAAATGTTCACACAATAAATAAGTTCAATATACTTTTGGCAATAACTAGGCCAAAGTATTCAAATGAATTTAGCTTGCGCTGCACTTCTCCAATAACATAAAGTCGATTGAACCCATATTATTATTGCACAATAACGTAGATGACTAACGACTTACAAATGTAAGTTTGTAAAGTAGATTACTCATAAGGTAGATTGTAAACATATAAAAGACGGCGATGAGCCGAAATAAATTCATTCTTGGTCTAAGACGCAATCCTATTGTTTTACTTATTCCTTGAATCAAATCGTGCATTTTAATGCTCGGACTGATACGGCTGAAGAGCTCAGATAATACTTGCTATACCCCCAAGCATTACATGGCGATCCTGCCAGCTTAAGGCTAGATCCTGCCAGCTTAAAGCTAGATCCTGCCATCCCAATTTTAAAACCAGATCCTGCCATTCCAATTTTAAAACTAGATCCTACAAGCTCAAGGCTAGTTCCTGAAAGCTCAAAATTAGACTTTGCCAACGTTACTCAAATCGAGATCCTACAAAACCGAAATCGAACACTACCATTATGGTAGAAGAATACATCCCGAAAGGATCAGAAAATATCAAAAACTATCCCAAATACACCCCCACTAAAAACGTAGTAGGTCCCAAACCAATAACATTAGAGGAATACAGGCAAAGGCAAAACCGCCATAAAGCAAACCTTAAGGAATTTCGAGAGAGCATAACCGCTGAAATTAAACAAAAAAAACGGGGAGGCAAAAAACGAAAATATCAAAAAGAGTGCGCTGAACTACGACGCATAATCACCATCAGTCGCGGCGAACAAAGGAAGGTTTTAATAAATAAGCTGAAAGACATGCGCAAAAATGGGTGGAACCCAGCAAAGACAGCAACACAAAACCACCAAAAGGATAATTAAGAAATTTAAAATTTAAGACAGCTATAAGTACAAAAAAAAAAATATATATTTATATTTTTAGCATTAAATAAATAAAAAAAAAAAAAAAAACAGAACTAACAATCAGGGAAAACTGTTTTTCTAGTTCATATTTTTTTTTTTCAACTGTAAAATATAAAAATGACTTGGTGGAAAATTGCACTAAATGGTATCTTGATAGGAATAGCAGGATACGAAGTAGGTAAAGAAAATTCGGCAGAAAAGAGGTATGAAAACAGGGTAGTTAAATACGAACCACATCAAATTATAGAAAACAAAGAAGAGCTCCCTGGTTGACTATTTTCGCATGCGTTGCTGCATGTTTAATTGTCGCAATTGCAATTTTAATAAAAAATTATATAAAGAATAAATTGAGACAATTGAACAATGTGCAACAACGCATCTAAACAAAAATTGTATATGCCAAGAAATGAATAATTGGCAAGAAATCCACGATACATTAACTGAAGAAAAAAACAAAAGCTAATAAGTCATATAAATGTATAAATAAAAGTACCCCCATAACAACAGAAACATTAGTAAAGCACCTGAACATAATTTTGGAAACTTTAAATAGTATAAGACATGTTATCAAGGTAGGAACTCTTATACTTACCGAAGAACACCAAAAAGAAGCTTACCAATTTTTTTATGCCGTACGAGATAGATTGGTATCTTCTCTAGCTAGGCACAATATAGAAATAACAATACCAACCACAGTAAAGGAAGAACTCCAGGTTGTTTTTACTTTACTTTTATCAGAACGTGGTCGGAGCCGAACTCCAACACCTTCTTTGAATCAGACTCCACCAGTGGACAAAAACAAGGAACTAAAAACCCCAATCATCCCAATTATAAACGTCACAATGCCACAATCCGTAGTTGAATTTATTAAATCTGCTTCATCAGTGCTACCAGAGTTTGATGGTAAGCCGGAGAATTTACACAGCTTCTTAGACGCCCTTGATCTGCTTGATCAAATCAAAGATACTCACGAAGCCGTTGCAGTAACAATGATAAAGACCAAACTAAAAGGAACGGCAAGAAATTTTATAAGTAATGAAAACACGATTGAACAAATAAAAACAAAGCTGAAAAGCGCGATAAAAGGTGAATCGGTAGAGGTTTTAACCGCCAAACTCCTAAACGTTCAACAACATAGTAAAACGGCTAACCAATATACAACAGAAATAGAAAAAATTACCAAATCATTAGAAGGAGCTTATATCTCGGATGTACTTAACCCAGACTTGGCAACGAGATATTCAACACAAGCAGCAGTCAAAGCTATGTGCAAAAACTGCTCTAATGACAAGGTTAAAATGATAATGCAAGCGGGAACGTTCACAACAATGAACGACGCAATCTCTAAGTTCACCAACAGCTGTACCGAAATAATGGGCAGCTCAAACACGATTTTGAATATACACCAACAGAGTCAGTACCGGAGTAATTTCCGCGGTGGTTACCGAAGTAACAATTATGGGAACTACCAAAGTAGGAGATTTAGACCACAACCGAGATACAACAATAACTCGAGATCCAACAACAATAATAATAACCGAAGAGGATCACAAGCCCAAAGCAATAGATCCTACAACCAGACCCGTAACGTGCGCAGCTGCACCCAGACGGAAAACCAGGAAACTCCACTTCAAAATTAATAGAAAGAAAAATACGCGTACTAAACCTAAATCTAAACAGCTATATATCTACAAGGACATCCCTAAATAATTCGATTTCAAAATTTTTAATTCATACGGGAGCAGACATTTCCATTATAAGAATGCATCAAATTAGCAAAACTCACAAAATTAATAAAGAACAAATTACAGATTTAAAGGGCATCGGCCAGAGAATAACCAGCACATTAGGCACAATTAAAGCGGATTTAAAAGGTGATGACCTTCTAATTTACCACAAATTCCATGTTGTAGAAGACGACTTTCCAATCCCATGCGACGGAATAATAGGACTAGATTTCATAAAGAAATACAATTGTATCTTAGATTATAGCAAAACAGAGGATAAATTAATCCTAAGGCCATATGATTTTCCCCAAACAATAACAATGCACCTAACAAATTGTCTGTAGGTCAACACACTTACTATCCCTGCTAGATCTGAAGTCATTAGACAAGTTAAAGTAAATACCGATAACAAAAACATCTTCATACCACACCAACAATTATCTGAAGGCATTTTCATAGCAAACACTATCACAGATAAAGATCAAACTTTTGTTAGAATTATCAACACAACACATAAAAACACAACTATTCAAAATTACAAGATTAATACCGAAAATTTAGACGATTACACACTAATTAAAACAAACACACACAATAAAAATTTTAACGAAACAGAAAAATTGAAAAGATTAACCAAAAACTTTCCAAAATTTGTCAATTCTCAATTAACAACATTATGCACAGAATTCATAGACATATTTGCACTAGAAACAGAACCAATTTCTTCTAATAACTTTTACAAACAAAAATTATACATGAAGGAGGACACTCCTGTTTACATAAAAAATTATAGATTGCCTCAAACGCAAAAAGGAGAAATAAGCAAACAAGTAAATAAGCTAATCGAAGATGACATAATAGAACCCTCCATATCGGAATATAATAGCCCAATCTTATTAGTCCCCAAAAAAATCACTCCCAGGAAAAACAGAAAAAAGATGGAGATTAGTGCTAGACTACAGACAGGTAAATAAAAAGCTAGCAGCAGACAAATTCCCACATCCAAGGATTGACGATATTTTAGATCAACTTGGAAGAGCAAAATATTTTTCATGCCTAGACCTTATGTCAGGTTTTCATCAAATCGAATTACACCCCGACTCCAGGGATATAACCTCATTTACAGCCGAAAATGGCACATATAGATTCAAAAGACTACCTTACGGATTAAAAGTAGCACCGAATTCATTCCAAAGAATGATGACGCTAGCATTCGCAGGCCTAAAGCCATCTCAAGCATTCCTCTACATGGATGATTTAGTTGTATTAGGTTGTTCTGAAAATCACATGCTAAAAAATTTAAGAGACGTATTCTCCACTTGCAGAAAATTCAACCTAAAATTACATCCAGATAAATGCCTATTTTTCAGCCAAGAAGTAACATATTTAGGACATAAATGTACAAACAAGGGAATATTACCTGACCCGAGCAAATTTGAAACAGTCCAAAATTACCCAACACCAAAAACGGCCGATGAAGTTAAAAGATTCGTAGCTTTCTGTAACTATTACAGAAGATTTGTACCGAATTTTGCAGAACATTCAAGAAAATTAACTAGGCTTTGCAAAAAGAATGTTTCCTTCGAATGGACAGAAGAATGTCAAAAAGCTTTTGTCTACTTAAAGGAAGCATTAATTAGCCCAAAACTTTTGCAATACCCAGATTTCGTTAAAAAATTATGCATAACAACAGACTAGTGGGTACGCTTGTGGGGCAGTCCTTAGCCAAGAACACGATGGCAAACAGTTACCAATTGCTTACGCTTCTAGGTCCTTCACAAAAGGTGAAACCAACAAAGCCACAATAGAAAAAGAATTGGCCGCAATCCATTGGGCCATAACCTTCTTCAGACCATATGTTTATGGCAGAAAATTTCTAGTTAAAACCGACCATCGTCCTTTAACATACCTATTCTCGATGAAGAGCCCTTCATCTAAGCTGACACGAGTAAGACTCGATTTAGAAGAGTACGATTTTGAAATGGAGTATATAGCCGGAAAAGAAAATCATATTGCGGACGCATTATCCCGCATAACAATTACAAACTTAAAAGATATGTCAATTAAAGCAAGTAAAATATTAAAAATAACAAGATCAGCAGCAAAACAGACCAGCAGTAATGCTGAAAATAAATAAAGCCACAAAGAGAACCCCAAAATTTACGAAGCGCTAAATAAATTTGAAGTTAAAAGACATGTCGAGCTCGTTTCACTCCTCCGAAATTATATTTCAAAAAAGGAAAGAAAATTTGTAGCACTTTGGATACAAGCAACCTAATTGTTGAGGATAAGATTGACTTAGGACAATTCTTTACCAGGCTCGAAAGAGAAGCCGGCAATTTAGGACTTGTACAAATACAGTTGTCCTTAGGGGACAAATTGTTTAAAAGAAATTATACTGCAGTAGGCAAATTTATAGAAATGGGTAACAAAGTTCTCCAAAAGCTAACAATCGCTCTAACCCCGAGGTTATATATGTGACAAATCCCGGGAAAATTAAAGAAATTCTGTTCAAAGAACTGTGTAAATTATTAAAAATGGAACATAAGACCTCAACACCGTATCATCACCAAACTTTGGGTACTGTAGAACGCAGTCACCGGACATTCAATGAATATATACGTTCCTACATATCCAGTGACAAAGATGACTGGGATGAAACCTCAGGTATTTCACGTATTGTTACAATACGACGCCATCAACCACACATAAATATTGTCCATTTGAATTAATATTTTGGAAAAACCCACCGAATTATGCATTTTTAAAAGAAAATAAAATCAGCCCATTATACAACCATGAAGCATATGATAAAGAAGTAAAATATAGACTTCAAATAGCACAGCAAAGAGCTAGGAAATTAGTCCAAGAGGCTAAAGAAAAACAAAAAACAAATTATGATAAAAATAGCTATAGTAAAGAAATAAACATAGGAGATTTAGTATTAGTTAGAGAAGAGGCCTCCCATAAGTTAGATAATAGATATAACGGATACTACAAAGTTAAAAATATCGATGAGAACAACAATTTCACTTTAATACCGCATAGCATAGGAAGTAGCATTAAAAACAAAAAAGAAATTATAATTCATAAGAATAGACTTAAAGCAATATAACTCCACTACATAGTAATACCAAAAAAAAAAAAAAAAAAAAATATCATGTTCAAAATACAAAAAAAGTCATTGCAATAAAGACACATGTAAAACAAATGTAAACAAAATAAAAGAAAGAAATCTTTTCCGATGACATAACATTAACCACAAGCTAAGTGGGTCAAACATTTTATTACCTCACAATAGAATACTCATACATTAACCAAAATGTAGGAGCATTCTTTTAAAGAGAGGAGGTGTAGCAAGACAGCTAAGCAAAACAAAATGTTCACACAATAAATAAGTTCAATATACTTTTGGCAATAACTAGGCCAAAGTATTCAAATGAATTTAGCTTGCGCTGCACTTCTCCAATAACATAAAGTCGATTGAACCCATATTATTATTGCACAATAACGTAGATGACTAACGACTTACAAATGTAAGTTTGTAAAGTAGATTACTCATAAGGTAGATTGTAAACATATAAAAGACGGCGATGAGCCGAAATAAATTCATTCTTGGTCTAAGACGCAAACCTATTGTTTTACTTATTCCTTGAATCAAATCGTGCATTTTAATGGTCGGACTGATACGGCTGAAGAGCTCAGATAATTCTTGCTATACCCCCAAGCATTACACTAGAATTGAATTAGTATATTATTTTACATTGTTTTATTTTAATTTTTTATTATTTTTATTTATTTTATTTTAAGTTTTTTTTTTATTTTAATTTATTTTGTTTTATTTTTCTTAATTATTTTATTTTTATTTTATTTAATTTGGTTTTATTTTACTTATATTATTTCATTTAGGTTTTTTCTTTATTATTGTATTTTATTATTTTATTTTATTTTATTTTTTGAAGTTTTATTTGTGGAGTAAATCCAATGTTTATATTTATACGTTAATTTTGTAATTATAGGTATTACAAAGAATTGAATGCAAAATTTTATACAGCGGAATGGTAATTCACTGACTAATTTCCATGCGACCATCCATTTAGACGTAGTGTTTTATCCGGTCTGCTCCCCTTGTACAAGAACCAAAAAAAAAAAACCGAAATATACACCCGTGGTTCATATGGAAGGAAGGAATGAGCTTCAAAAAGCGCGCCATATATAAATTTATTTGCTTCCTGTAATCGCCTTAGATCATAGGGTGTACAAGAAGTCTATAAAGTAAGAAAACACATGGCAAATATTAGAAAGAATATAAATGCAAGATTGCATGCTCAGGTAGGTTCTGGTAGGTTCGATGCATAGTGTATCAGTACAAGAGTAAACTCTTCTTTTGACAGCACAAATCGACGTCAAAAAATTGCTGTTGGCTTACAAATCGCTGTCAAAAATTGGCAAATTCTAACGGGAAAATCTGGGTTGCTATTGTTGTTTTCGTTGCACTCGGCAAAACAGGGTTTTGCAGGACCGAATATCAATGAAACAGGGTTCTTGTTTGCACAAAAGTGTTGCTGTGTTGCACAACTTTTTCACTCCAGTTTCTAGGGCAACTTTTAAGCGAATCTTTCAGTTTATACTTTATATCAAAGAAAAAAAAAATACCCAAAATAAAAAAACTTAAAACTAGTAAATTTTATTTATTTTACAGAAAAATTTTGAGGTAAGCATCTTCGAAATGAGAAATTAGACAGAAAATGAAAACAAACGTTTTTTTTGGAAACATGTCGCCGGTTCCAAAGTAAACAGATGTATTTACTTTTTAAAATTTTTGGGAAAACAGCATTTCAAACTTTTATTTTTTCATAGAACTCCATTGCAAAAATGAAATTTTGAATGCCGTTTCAAAAACAATTTAAATTTTGAAATACTTCTGTTTACTTTGGAACCGGCGATGTATATACGATGTTTTTAGATAGATTTACTATCAAATACATATCTTAGCACAAAGAAGGCTTCAAACCCCAAAATTTGGTATTTGTTTCCTTTAGTGGTCAACTCCTAATAAATTAGCTAGAATTATGGAACATAGCTCAAAATACGGGGTTTGGCCTCAGGATCACGAATCCGGAAGCGCTTTTTTAATATTTTGCTTCTCTGAAGAGAACCCGCCCCAATTTTGGTACCGGACCCGGGTCAATTTTCGGTTTTTTGACCATAACTTTCCACAGACACAAAAAAATTAAAAAGCGCTTCCGGATTCTTGATCCTCAGGCCAAAACCCGTATTTTGAGCTATCTTCCATGATTCTAGCTAATTTATTAGGAGTTGACCCCTAAAGGAAACAAATACCAAATTTTGGGGTTTGAAGCTAATTATTAGCATTTTTTTGTTATTTGTTTAATAGAAAATAGTGAGCAGGCTCGAAAGAGTTATTCTAACTAAAAATTTAATATAATTCGCTGTTATTTATGTTAAAAAAGTCAAATTTCTAAGTTTTAGCGAAGTACTTTTTTATGCAACCTACTACTAATTTTTTATACCAAATCGAATGCAACTTGGCGCAAAATTATGCTCTTTTTCCAAAAAAACAACTCTGATGAACAGGTATTAAACACATTTTGTAATTTTGACGTCTATGCAGAAGGGTTTACACTTGTATTGGTACACTATGGTTCGATGCCAGCCAGACCGGATAAAACACTACGTCTAAATGCTTGGTCGAATGGAAACTAGTAAGCGAATTACCATTCCGCTGTATAAAATTTTGCATTCAATTATTTTAATTTATTTTATTTTATTTTATTTTTTTATTTTTTATTTTATTTTATTTTATTTTATTTTATTTTATTTTATTTTATTTTATTTTATTTTATTTTATTTTATTTTATTTTATTTTATTTTATTTTATTTTATTTTATTTTATTTTATTTTATTTTATTTTGTTTTATTTTATTTTATTTTATTTTATTTTATTTTATTTTATTTTATTTTATTTTATTTTATTTTATTTGATTTGATTTTATTTTATTCTATTTTATTTTATTTTATTTTATTTTATTTTATTTTATTTTATTTTATTTTATTTTATTTTATTTTATTTTATTTTATTTTATTTTATTTTATTTTATTTTATTTTATTTTATTTTATTTTATTTTATTTTATTTTATTTTATTTTATTTTATTTTATTTTATTTTATTTTATTTTATTTTATTTTATTTTATTTTATTTTATTTTATTTTATTTTATTTTATTTATTTTATTTTATTTTATTTTATTTTATTTTATTTTATTTTATTTTAACTTCATCACGAGAGCAGCCTAGCCTCTCTGGCGCGACGACAAAGATCTTCCCCCTCCCAATCCAGGGTGTTATGCGAAACCGTGCCCATTGGACGTTTGCAGCCGGGAGGCAAATCGTGGCTGTATTTGAACGGAGCCTCTCTGATACCGGGTCGCCTCAGAGAGTAAGCATGGCCTTACCGCGGTACGGGGCTCTGCCGCGGCGGACGACACATTTTCCTCTACACTTCCCTTGACCCTAAGCTGGCCTTGTCCGACGATGGGTCGTACGAACAAGATGAACTCAAATAACCCAAATAAAAACGATAAACCTAAAAAACAAACAACGCCAAATTTCACTCCTCAGCAAAGGAGAGCTATGGAGGAACAGGCGAGAAAGCAACAACAACGCCGGAGGACAACCTCCGTTCCACAATCAAGGGGGGAGGGTGGGGGATCGACAGAGACGGCAACTACGAGTCGGTCAACCAACCCTCTATCGACTAAGATTGACTTGATAGGAGCTAGCACCAGTGCGGTTGCCAACGCAGCTAAGCGGACAACGGCGGATACTAAACTCCCATCAACCGCTGATATGAAAACGTCTTTACGTCTGTGGCAGCGGTCTCACGACCTGGAGTTTCGAAGGAGAAGGAAGCTGCAACTGAGATTTTGGTAAGGAGAGCGACTGCGATGGCAACTACGGGTCCGCACTCCCAGGAAACATCTCCCCGCCGCTTCACATACCACGAGAAAAGATTGGCTGCAAAGATCCTGAAGACGTATGAAGGGGTACCGCAGGAATCGCTGTCGCCGAATTCCAGTAAATCGGTAGAGCTAGCGAAAGCTGTGATACCGGATTTCCAAAATTCTTACATGCCAAAGAGGTTAAAAGTTAACCCTTTCAAGCGCCAGAGATCGGACCTGGAGTTAAATCCCCCTCCCAAGCGGCATTAGAATACCCCTGGAGCGGGCAAACTAAGCTTTGCTGAGGTAACCAAGGACAGTATCCTTATAGGCGTCCTTGACCGAGGCAATGACCGTCCGGCCATCCCTAAGGACCGGTGGCGTTACGTGCGAAATGAACTCGGCAACATTCTTCTCAACGTTGCTCCGGAGTTTCCGGGTAGTTCGGCGCGAGTAACGGATGCGGGTTGGCACCAGATTAAATTACTCGCATGCGAGGATGCAAAAACTGTAGCACTGTACAAGGCAGCAGCTGCTAAACTGGGTGAAGTCTACAAGGGCGCAAAGATCGAGGTCGTCGACTGGAAGGACATTCCAGCTCGTCCAAGAGCAATGGCATGGATTCGGGCCATCTCTGGCGAACCCGAGAGAATTTTCGGTATGCTACGGCTAATGAATCCGTCCCTCCCAACGCATGATTGGAGTGTCAATCTGGTCGGGGATGCGGTAGGGCCCGACAGACAGGTGGTGTTCACCATTAATAAAGAGTCAATCGAGCCCCTCAAAAGGTGCAATGGCCTAGTACACTACAGCGTAGGCCAGATCGTTATCCACATATATCGTGGCGATGCTCAGCGCGCTGCCTTCTCGGCTGCTCCGGGGGAACCGGAAAACGAATTACCAGAAGAGGAAGCGGAGGATTCCGATGCGGAAAGCATGTTATCCGCCACGTCCCTTGGCGATAGTGCTGTGAACAACTCGGAGATGGAGGACAGCCTACAGGACGAGGAAGTCCTCGACGTCACGGTGGTAGCAGCCAACGGTGAGCGATTAACATCTAACGCTACAGACAGCAAGACTCCTGCAACGCCATATCGGGCAGTTAATCGGAACAACTCGTCGTTGATAGGCAACCTCCGGGATGGGACAAACCTCGACGATATGGGGACGGCAGGGAAGTCTGTGCGCTCTCATGTTGGTGGTGCTTCAGATTAATCTGCACAAATCTAAAGTGGCTTCGTCGTATTTCTAAAGGCGACGTGGATGTGGTCCTCATCCAAGAACCCTGGGTCAATAGCTCGAGAATCTGCGGATTGGGGACTAAGGGCTTCAAGCTCATTCGAGCCAGCGAGGATAGCAAAGTCAGAGCGTGTATTTTGGTAAAGTCTGAGTTGAACTCCTTTCTCCTACCTAACTACTCCAATGGTGATATTACCACTATCAGTCTAACGGTCGACAGCACCCGCCTGACGGTGGCGTCGGTCTATATGCCCTACGACGCCGAAGAACCCCCACCACAAACGGAGGTGAAAGACCTGGTGTCAAATTTCTGCACGGGTAATCTTATTATTGGAGCGGTCGCTAATGCTAATTGGCAGTTACACAATGAAATATTAGACAGGTAGGTCAGTACTGCCCTCACAAGCCCCCTCATCAGTAGAGGAGCTGGAGGATCTTGTTACTACATTTACATCGGCGCTCTCAAATGCTCTAGGACAGGCTTGTCCAGTGCCAAAACCACGCGGTAAACACAGGCCACATTGGTGGTCCTACGATTTGGACTCGCTCCGCAAATCATGCCGGAAACAATTTAACAAGGCCAAGAGCTTCGGCTCTGAGCCTCATTGGCACGAATATAAAGCTAAACTAAGCGCCTACAAAAAAGCTCTGAGACAGGCGAAGAGAACCTCGTGGAGAAATTTCTGTACTGGCGTCGAAAAGGTCGACGACACAGCGAGACTTTGACGAGTCCTCTCGAAAAGTCAAACAGCCATCAGCTATTTGCGAAAACCTGACGGATCCTGGACCAGCACGGAAGAGGAATCCCTTGAGCTGCTCTTGAATACACATTTTCCGGGGAATCTGCATGACGCACCACTAGCACCTGCAACAAACCTGGCAGTAAATATACCCATCACTGAGGAAAGAGTAAGGTGGGCAGTTAAGAGCTTTGAACCGTATAAGGCTGCCGGGCCGAACGGGATTATCCCCGTGCAACTTATAAACACGTTGGAGACATCAGCTAAATGGCTGGTATTTCTCTCCACAGCCTGCCTGGCTCTCAACCACATTCCGGGCTCCTGGAGAAGCGCCACGGTAGTGTTTATCCCTAAGGCTGGGAAGGCATCCCACTACGAGCCAAAAGACTACAGACCGATCAGTCTCTCGTCCTTTGTACTAAAAACCTTTGGGAGGATACTAAGCGACTACCTCTCAACGACTTATCTCAACCTTATCTCTAGCTATCAGCATGCATACACCAAGGGTAAATCGGTGCAGTGAAATAAGTCCCAAATGAAATAACTCCCATGAAATAACTCCCAATGAAATAAGTCCCAATAAAAATGAAATAACTCCCAACTTTATTAAATGAAATAACTCCCAAAGAAGGAAATGAAATAACTCCCAATATTTGGCAGTTATTTCATAGTGAAACCACAAGTCCCAAAAAAAATGAAATAACTCCCAAATGAAATAAGTCGCAAAAAATGAAATAAATCCCAAATCCAAATTTGAAATGGTATCTTTATACTATATAATCAGTTACAATGAGATTTGAAAAATACAGGAAATTATTATGTTCATAGATGGGTGAATGTAACAATTACATGAAAACCTGAATTTTGAATCTAAAAATGAAGCTTTAATAGCCCTCCTTAGGCTCGCTTCATTTAAGTTCAAAAAATTTGAATTTATGTAGTTGAATAAATGTGTATAGCATTTTGTTGACTTTTTATTTGTTATTTAATAAAAAATACTGGAAAAACCTAGTAAAAGTAAAACGGAATTATTTTGCAACCTTATTAATTGATAATATAAAAAATGGAGAGGAAGGGGGTGGGCGGCGCTGCCCCGGCGCGAGCGCGTAACAGGCCGCGCGGCGGTGCGCGCGACGCGACGCGACGTCCCCCCCCCCCCCCCCCTCCCCGCCGTTTCTAACCTTTTCGTAATATTCGATATGAATTAAAATCAACTGCTTAAAACATCCAAGTGGTACAATTGAAAATGTACCATCAATTAAAATCTGTTTATTGTTGTTGTTGGGAACGTCAAAATTCTAACAAGAACTGATGGCGTACAGATTGATAATTGAAAAATAACTCAATGTTTTGATACAGATTTCTTTACAACAACAGATAGATAGTGGCATACGCAGACGATTTAGCTATTGCATTCAGAGGCAAGTTCCCACAAACTCTGTGTGACCTGATGCAAGTAGCACTGCGAGAAGTTTCGACGTGGTCCTCTCGCTGCGGACTTAGTATCAACCCGGGGAAGGTGGAACTTGTCCTCTTCACCAACCGGTACAAAATACCGCCACTAAGCCTACCAGAACTAGATGGCACGCGCCTGGGCTTGTCGGATAAGGCCAAGTTTCTTGGCATAGTTCTGGACAGGAAATTGAATTGGAAGGAGAATGTTCTTCAGCGCCAGAAGAAAGCTTGCATCGCTCTTTACACATGCAAAAGAGCCATTGGCAAAAAATGGGGGCTCAGCCCTAGAGTATGCAGTTGGATCTACACGGCCATCATTCGCCCAATCATGCTGTATGGAGTCGTCGTATGGTGGCCTGCGCTGAGCAAGGCAACATACCTGAATCTGTTGCGGAAAGTCCATAGATCCAATATGATCTGTATAAGCGGTGCGCTAAGGACAACGCCCAACGAAGCCCTCCAGGTCATTCTGGGCATTTTGCCACTTGATCTGGAAGGGTTTCGGTCAGCGGCGGCATCAGCTCTGCGCCTAAGAGAAACCTCCAGTTGGGGTGTGGGTACTATTGGACCTTCCAGTATTCTGGAATCTTACAGCTTTCTCCCTCTAAGCACAGATCGTTGTGCGACCACTACAGTCGGGGATAGCTGTTTCAATAAACATTCCCAGCAGAGAAGACTGGGAGAGGACGGATTGGTGTCCCGAAACAAATGGTGGCACTTCCATATACACCGACGGCTCGAAGTTGGACGGCAGAGTTGGAGGAGGGGTTTATTCAAGGGATTTGGACCTTGAGCTCTCCTTCAGACTACCTGATCATTGTAGCGTCTTTCAGGCGGAAGTCTCGGCAATCCTGGACGCCGCGGTCTGGTTAAGCAAACGTGTTATCGGAGAAGATATCGCTATTTTCAGCGATAGCCAAGCGGCCATCAAATCCCTTGGCTCATACACGTTCAACTCTGAACTGACGCTCAGCTGTCGCCGATCTCTTCAGGAGATGGCCCAACAGAACCGCGTAAACCTCATATGGGTCCCGGGACATAGGGACATTGAGGGAAACTGTAAGGCAGACGAGCTTGCCAGGCAGGGCACGACCAAGCAGGTTCTTCAGGATAAAGAGCGCTTAGGTATGCCGTTTGCCACATGCAAACTAATGCTGAAGGAGCACACGGCTAAAAATTTGAACCTAAATTTTAAACTTTTTTGGACTACATATATGACCAAACCAAATTTGGATTCAAATTCAATCTAGACCAGTTTTCATGAAAATTGGCTAAAGGAATCGGGTTTCAATTATAAATAAGAAATGTTTTAACAATTTTTTAAAGATAAAATAAATTTTTTGTCCGTTGGCGGGAATTCGAACCAAGACTCCCCGCATCATGCCCGCCTGCTCTACCACTGAGCTACATCGCACACATAAATGTTGTTGGCAAAATTCAATCTTGAATAAGCTTTCAAAAATAAATTTGAATTTTCAAACCCAAAAGTTTAAATTTTAGACCGAAAAGTTTTAAGAATAAATAAAACTAAAAAAAAATGTGGCAGCTGACAGAACTCGAACGAAACGCTCAGGAGTCACAGCCGACTGCGCTACCGCTGAGCTATGACTCACATGAAGTTTTTGTAGGAAAAATTCAATTACATTAAAACAAACCAAAAATAAAAAATTTAGACAGCTTTTTCATTTAGATTTTAAATCGAAACCAAAAGAAATTGAAAATCTTTGTAGGTATTTGGACGGTTTGAAATATTGTAAAAAAAAGTTTGAGAAATTGATTAATCTTTATACGGGTTTAAAATTTAGGTTCATTTTTTTAGCCGTGCACACACTCCGTCAAGCCAACGAAAGATGGCTGCAATCCCCAGGGTGTCGGATATCGAAACAAACCTGGCCAAAATGGGATCTTAAAAGGTCTAGACGCATTTATGCCCTAACTAGGAGGGAAATCTGCATATTGATAGGGGTATTAACCGGTCACTGCCTCATTGGTAGGCATGCAGAAAAGCTAGGTGTGCCCTACCGACGATGCTGCAGGAGTTGCAAAGGAAACAGTGGAGCACCTCATCTGCAACTGTCCGGCTTTAAGCGGCGCGAGAACGCGCTTTTTGGGAGTTCCGTTCCTGGATAGCCTAAGCCAGATCGCGGAACTGGACATAAAGGAACGGTGTCGGTTTAGGAGTGTCAGTCCCGGGATTCTGCTATGTGGAAAATCCCAACAACTCAGGGATTTTCCATATGGCTGGGTCCCGGGACTGACTTTCCTTGTGTTGGTGGTATCACAAGGGGCCTTTCAAAACTGGCCTAAGTGTGCCTCTGCGGCAGCTACTTGAACCTTATTTTATTTTATTTTATTTTATTTTAAACTCTTTTGTTTGCTTTTGACTTGTAGTCTATTGCTGTAAATACCGACGCCATTCTGGATCCTGCAGCACGTGGGTCAATATTTCTCAAAATACACATTTATTTTATTTTATTTTCTTTTATTTTATTTTTATTTATTTTATTTTATTTTCTTTTATTTTATTCTATTTTATTTTATTTTATTTTATTTTATTTTATTTTATTTTATTTTACTTTATTTTACTTTATTTTATTTTATTTTATTTTATTTTATTTTATTTTATTTTATTTTATTTTATTTTATTTTATTTTATTTTATTTTATTTTATTTTATTTTATTTTATTTTATTTTATTTTATTTTATTTTATTTTATTTTATTTTATTTTATTTTATTTTATTTTATTTTATTTTATTTTATTTTATTTTATTTTATTTTAATTTACTTTATTCCATTTTTTCACTTTATCCCACCCTGTATTCCGTCTTTTGTTCTTCTGTGCATTTGTATGGAAGTAGTTCCTGTTATTTTAACGAGGCATCAAGCCGTAGGAGTGAGTGTACAATGCTGCACGTTGTTGCAACATGTCAACATTATTAATTTTTAATGGCGCAGTTATTGATAGCTGCCACCAAGAGTGCTAGCGTTAACGCCCGCAACAACAACTCCAACACCAGCTAGTAGACCAACAACCGACAACACTTATGCCTATGGCAGCTGCTATGGCCATCATTAAAACGCAGCTTCGAAACCCTCATCATTCATAAGTATGTGTGTTTTATTGTTGTTATTGGTTTTGTTGTTGTTATTGTACATACGCTTGCAGCTGCTGTTGTAGGGGCAATAAGTAAATTTTTTCGAGCCGCATATTTATTGCTGCCAATAAGCGTAAGCAACAGCATGGCGGTTTAACACTGGCCTGTGTGGGCGTTAAAAATGGTAACATGAATGAATGAATGTGTGAATGTATACAAGTGGTAAAGTGTTTGTTTATTGCTTTATGAATATTCTGCGTATGTAGTATGTAGGTATGTTGGTGAGTGCTTTTCCACATGTGTCAAGTTACATAAATGGTTGGCGCGGCCTCTTTTTGCCACTGTATCGCATTAATTTTTCACAATGTTCGACATGCGGATTTATGTATTTTATTTTAATTTTATGTTACGCAATTTCTGTGAATGTGTAGAAATAGCATATGCGCACACATGGTTGTTAACGGCAAATTTGTATAAAATTCTATAATTCAGTCAATAGGAATAAATGAGTGGATATTATGACTATCAGCAATTGTAAACTTAATATTGGCACCAACAAAAAGGAGATTCAGATTTAAAAGTAATCACAAGCATGTGTCATTTGTATGCATAGCTAGTTCCAACATAGGCTTATTAACCTCGAATACTAGACTGAGTCAACGGCACTGGTCGATGCCTCCTAATACGAAAGCTATGCTAGCCATAGTATAATATTGTGGCGAATGTTATCAAGAATCGCTCATCTTCCAGCACTAGTGTATTTCCACCACACAGCTAAAAATTTGAACCTAAATTTTAAACTTTTTTGGACTACATATATGACCAAACCAAATTTGGATTCAAATTCAATATAGACCAGTTTTCATGAAAATTGGCTAAATGAATCGGGTTTCAATTATAAACAAGAAATGTTTTAACAATTTTTTAAAGATAAAATAAATTTTTTGTCCGTTGGCGGGAATTCGAACCAAGACTCCCCGCATCATGCCCGTCTGCTCTACCACTGAGCTACATCACACACATAAATGTTGTTGGCAAAATTCAATCTTGAATAAGCTTTCAAAAATAAATTTGAATGTTCAAACACAAAAGTTTACATTTTAGACCGAAACGTTTTAAGAATAAAATAAAACTAAAAAATGTGGCAGCTGGTAGGATTCAAACGAAAACGCTCAGGAGTCACAGCCGACTGCTCTGCCGCTGAGCTATGACGCACATGAAAATCTTGTGGGCAAAATTCAATTATATTCAAACAAAACAAAAATAAAAAATTTAGACTGCTTTTTCATTTAGATTTTAAATCGAAACCAAAAGAAATTGAAAATCTTTGTAGGTATTTGGACGGTTTGAAATATTGTACAAAAAGGTTTGAAAAATTGATTAAACTTTATACGGGTTTAAAATTTAGGTTCATTTTTTTAGCCGTGTATTATTATTATTATGCCCAACGGATTTCACCCACCATCCCGCCCGACCGATACGAGGGGCGCATCCGCATAACGCGCGGATTAAATTTGCCGAGTGTTTGAAAGGCGGAGGTTTGTTAAGCGTCGAGATCTCAAACTGCTCAGCTACAGAGAAAAATTCATCAGCTGAGTGTAATACGAAAATAAATAGATAATAAAAATACATAAATTGATACTACGTAGAAATCAATTGTTAAGAGAGAATAGGATAGTTTTTTTAATAATAAAAAGCGAGTCCGAAATATCAAAAGTGTCTGAATGAGAGTTATAATTTTCGCACAAACACTGGAACGGCTCGTGTAATTGATAGTTGGTTCTACATTGCTTCAGAAGAATAGGTTTAAAATGTCTTAAGGCTCGTGAGGGAACATTAAAGTTAACTTCGGTCAAAAGAGGAGGGCTTGAAATCCACCCGTTTAGGAGTTTACACATGAATATTACACCTAGCATTTCTCTACGGCTAGCAAGGGTAGGGAGATTGATAAGTTTCAAGCGATTAGTATAAGGAGGAAGGTTACACGAAGGATCCCATCGTAGATCTCTCAATGCAAAAAGTAAGAATTGTTTTTGAATAGATTCTAGCTTATCTACACGGCTAAAAATTTGAACCTAAATTTTAAACTTTTTTGGACTACATATATGACCAAACCAAATTTGGATTCAAATTCAATCTAGACCAGTTTTCATGAAAATTGGCTAAAGGAATCGGGTTTCAATTATAAATAAGAAATGTTTTAACAATTTTTTAAAGATAAAATAAATTTTTTGTCCGTTGGCGGGAATTCGAACCAAGACTCCCCGCATCATGCCCGCCTGCTCTACCACTGAGCTACATCGCACACATAAATGTTGTTGGCAAAATTCAATCTTGAATAAGCTTTCAAAAATAAATTTGAATTTTCAAACCCAAAAGTTTAAATTTTAGACCGAAAAGTTTTAAGAATAAATAAAACTAAAAAAAAATGTGGCAGCTGACAGAACTCGAACGAAACGCTCAGGAGTCACAGCCGACTGCGCTACCGCTGAGCTATGACTCACATGAAGTTTTTGTAGGAAAAATTCAATTACATTAAAACAAACCAAAAATAAAAAATTTAGACAGCTTTTTCATTTAGATTTTAAATCGAAACCAAAAGAAATTGAAAATCTTTGTAGGTATTTGGACGGTTTGAAATATTGTAAAAAAAAGTTTGAGAAATTGATTAATCTTTATACGGGTTTAAAATTTAGGTTCATTTTTTTAGCCGTGTATATGAATTTGATAACGCGGATTCCATATAATCGAGCCGTATTCTAATATTGGTCTAACTAATGTAGTAAAAAGGGTCTTAGTAATATAAGGGTCGCTAAATTCTTTTGACCACCTTTTCACGAAGGCTAAAACACCTCTGGCCTTATTGGCAGTAGCCTCGATATGAGGATTGAAACTAAGTTTACAGTTCATCATCACACCCAAGTCAACAAAAACATTAACGTGTTCAAGAGTATAATTGTTTATCGAATAAGAAGCTGGTTGAAGAGTTCCACGAGAGAAACACATGAATTTACATTTTGCCAGATTAAGCGGCATATAGTTTACGTTGCGCCAAGTAACTAAGTGGTCTAAGTCCGTTTGAAGCAAAGAACGTTCCTCCGTCAACGCATATGACTTAAATAGTTTCACATCGTCAGCATATAACAAGATTTTAGAGTACTTAATTGTTGTACACATGTCGTTTATGAATAGCAAAAACAGAACCGGGCCAAGGTGACTGCCCTGAGGGACACCAGAAGAGACATCAATGGCATTTGAATACGTATTTTTTAAAATTACATCGAAAATGCTAGATAATTGGTAATGATGGCTTCGAATAACTTGGGAATGGCGGAGAGCTTTGCTATTCCACGATAATTTTCTACGCAGGACCTGCTCCCACTTTTATAAAGAGGTATAAGAAAAGATTCTTTCCATGAAGTTGGGAAAATCCCACACTGTAAAGACAGATTAAACAACTGTGTTAAGGGCTGGTAGATGTATTCAGCACACTTTTTAAGAAAGCATGTCGGGATTAAGTCGGGGCCATATTTGAAAGACTCCTTTAAGGCCTTTAAGTGTAATAAAACATCTTCCGGTTTTAAATGAGGAACATGGATTGAGTTAATGGAGTGTGGTAAATAAGGGTATCCGTTAGATGATAAATTTATTCCAGAAGAATAATTGGACTTGAAGAATTGAGCAAAGAAGTTGGCAATCTCTAGGTCGTCACTAGAGATTTTATCTTTAAATTTCATAGATGAAGGAAACCCTTTTACCCTGCCAATACCAATGGTGACGTTACAGCTGCCAGTTTAACAGTCGACAGTACCAGTCTGACGATGGCGTCGGTCTATATGCCCTACGACGCCGAAGAACCTCCGCCACAGAGGGAGGTAAAAACCCTGGTGGCAAATTTTTCCATGGGTCATCTTATTATCGGAACTGACGCCAATGCTCATCACGTCCAGTGGGAAAGCTCCGATATCAATGCTAGAGGAGAATCGTTGTTTGATTATTTGTTAACAACTAACCTGGTAGTTTGCAACGTGGGTAACGAACCTACGTTTATTACTAAAACCCGTAGGGAGGTCATAGATCTCACTATTTGCAGCGAAAGCGCTTATGAGTGGGTCAGAAAATGGCCGGTTATGAAACGCAACCCACGTAACACTAACTGGCAGCTACACAATGAAATACTATCTAGGGACTTGCCAGCACTGCCCCCACAAGTCCCCTCTTCAGGAGGGGAGTTGGAGGATCTGGTAAAGACATTTACAACGGCGCTCTCGAATGCCCTAGAGCAGGCTTGACCAGTGCCAAAACCACGCGGTAAACATAGGCCGCATTGGTGGTCCTACGACCTGGACTCGCTCCGTAATTCATGTAGGACACAATTTAATAAGGCCAAGAGCCTTGGCACGGAGACTCAATGGCTCGAATATAAAGTTAAACTCAGGGCCTACAAAAAAGCTCTGAGGCAGGCGAAGAGAGTATCGTGGAGAAATTTTTGCACTGGGGTCGAAAATGTCGACGATACAGCGAGACTTAGACGAGTGCTCTCAAAAACTCAAACAGTCACAAGCTATTTGCGCAAACCTGACGGATCCTGGACCAGCACGGAGAGGGAAACCCTAGAGCTGCTCTTGAATACGCACTTCCCAGGTAACTTGTATGAGGAACCATTAGCACCTACAACAAACCTGGCTGTATACATACCCATCACGGAGGAAAAGGTTAGGTGGGCGGTTAAAAGCTTCGAACCGTTCAAGGCTGCCGGGCCAGACGGGATTATTCCCGCACAACTCATAAACACGCTGGAGACATCAGCCAAATGGCTGGTATTTCTCTATACAGCCTGCCTGGCTCTTAGCTACATTCCTTGCTCCTGGAGAAGTGCCACGGTAGTGTTTATTCCTAAGGCGGGGAAGGCGTCTCATTACGAGCCCAAGGACTATAGGCCGATCAGTCTCTCATCCTTTGTGCTCAAAACCTTCGAGAGGATAATAAATGACTACCTCTCCTCTACTATTGATAGCAACCTGATCTGTAGCTATCAGCATGCATACACCAAAGGGGGGGGGGGGGGGGGGGCGGGAAGGTAGTGGCAAATGCAGGCGACTTAGCTATAGTATATAGGGGCAAATTCCCACAAACCCTGTGCGACTTGATGCAAGTACCACTGCGAGAGGTTTCCTCATGGTGCTCGCGCTGCGGACTGAGCATCAACCCGGGAAAAGTAGAACTTGTCCTTTTCACCAACCGCTATAAGATACCACCGCTAATACTACCAAAACTGTATGACGTGCACCTGAACTTGGCTGACAAAGCCAAGTTCTTGGGCACAGTTCTGGATAGGAAATTAACCTGGAAGGAGAATGTTCTTCAGCGCCAGAAGAAAGCGTGTATTGCACTCTACACGTGCAAAAGAGCCATTGGAAAGAAATGGGGGCTTAGCCCCAAAATATGCAAATGGATCTACACTGCAGACATTCGACCAATCATGCTCTATGGAGTTGTGGTATGGTGGCCTGCGCTGAGCAAGGCAACAAACCTTAATCTGCTAGGTAAAGTACACAGATCTTGCATGATCTGTATAAGCGGTGCGTTAAGACAACGCCCAATGAAGCACTCCAGGCCATTCTTGGCATTTTGCCACTCTATCTGGAAGGCAGCGGGTAGCAGCAGCATCCACCCTGCGTCTAAGGGAAACGTCCGGCTGGGCGCAAGCACTACTGGACACGCCTGTATTTTGGGATCCTATAGCTTTCTTCCGCTGAGCACAGATCGTTGTGCGACCACAGCAGTCGGAGACAGCGGTTTTAAAATCAACATTCCCAGCAGGGAAGAATGGGAGAGCACGGATCGGAGTCCCGCCACCTCCATTTATACTGATGGCTCGAAGTTAGACGGCAGGGTTGGAGGAGGGGTTTATTCTGAACCTTGAGCTCTCCTTCAGACTACCTGATCACGGCAGTGTCTTCCAGGCTGATGTTTCAACGATCATGGACGCCGCGGCTAGGATAGGCCAACACACTATCAGACAGGACATTTTTATTTTCAGCGACAGCTAGGCGGCCATCAAATCCCTTGGCTCTTACCCGTTCAACTCTGAACTGGCGCTCAGCTGTCGTCGATCTCTACAAGAGATAGCCCAACAGAATCGCGTGAACCTCACATGGGTAGGGCAGACGAACTTGCGAGGCAGGGCACGACCAAGCAGGTTCTTCGGGATAAAGAGCGCTTAGGTATGCCGTTTGCCATATGCAAGCTTATGCTGAAGGAGTACACACTCCACTAAGCCAACGAAAGATGGTTGCAATCTCCAGGGGCTGTGGCAATTTACGGTAATGCCCTTTGGACTATGTAACGCTCCAGCTACTTTTGAGAGACTTATGGATCAAGATGACGGAAGGTTTAAAGACCGGGGCAAGATCCTGTAAGGACAATAATGGCGACCTTGTATCCGACATACAGAATGTACTTAAATTATGGAGGTAGCACTTCTCCTCACTACTAAATTGCGAGGGAGACGTCGAACCCGATACCCCAATCTCTGACGATGGAAAAGTCGTCCCACCACCTGACTATGATGAAGTGAGGCTCAAAAATCACAAATCGCCTGGGAAAGACGGGCTACCCGCCGAGCTGTACAAACACGGAGGCGAAGAGGTGGTAAAAAGCATGCATCAGCTCTTATGCAGAATATGGTGCATGGAATTTAAGTGTGCTCTGCCCAATCCACAAGAAAGGCGATACCGCTAACCCTACCAACTACCGCGGAATCAGTCTTCTTAACATCGCATATAAGGTTCTTTCTAGCGTATTGTGTGAAAGACTGACGCCCATCGTAGACAAACTGATTGGACCTTATCAGTGTGGCTTTAGACCTGGTAAGTCTACCATCGACCAGATTTTCACGATACGCATAAATCCCGCAGAAGACCCATGATAAAAGAATCGACACTCACCATCTCTTTGTCGATTTTAAAGCCGCTTTTGACAGCGCAAAAAGGAGTTGCCTGTATGCCGCCATGTCTCAATTTGACTTCCCTGCAAAGCTTATACGGCTGGAGAAGATAATTCGAGCAGCAGAGCTAAATCGCAATAGCACAATCTTTTACAAGAGCGTGCAATTGCTGGCGTATGTCGATGATACTGATATCATTGGCCTTAACAGCCGCGCCGTAAGCGCTGCTTTCTCTGGGTTGAATAAGGAAGCGAAAAAGTGGGCCTTGCGGTGAACGAGGACAAGACGAAGTATCTGCTGTCATCAAAGAAAGAATCGGCGCACCTGCGCCTTGGCAGCCAAGTCACCGTTGATAGCTACAAGTTTGAAACGGTGAGAAACTTCGTCTATTTGGGAACCAGCATTAACACCGAAAATAATATCAGTCTAGAAATCCAACGGAGAATCACCCTTGCCAACAAGTGCTACTTTGGACTAAGTAAGCAATTGAGAAGTAAAATCCTCTCTCGACAAACAAAGATCACGCACTATAAGTCTCTCATCATACCAGTCCTGATGTACGGCTCGGAATCATGGACTGTGTCAAGAGAAGTGAGATGGCCCTTGGAGTATTTGAGAGGAAAGTTCTCCGGAAGATTTATGGTCCTTCCCGTGATGCCAACGGCGAGTATCGAAGGACATTTAACGATGAGCTGTACGAGCTTTACGCAGACCTGACCATAGTTCAGCGGATTAAAGCCCAAAGGCTCCGCTGGCTGGCTAATGTTATGCGAATGGACAAAGAAGCGCCAGCCAGAAAGTTTTCCTATCGACAACCGAATTCGGCAGCAGAGGAAGGGGGAGACCTCGACTGAGATGGAAACAACAGGTGGAGGATGACTTGAACTCCCTTGGGGTTTCCAATTGGCGTCAGTTATCGCTAAAAGGGAATGACTGGCGTGCTTTGATACGAAACGGCCAAAATCGCCTAGGCGATTAAGCGTCATTATGACGCAAGCCAAGATTAGATTAGAATAGATGGATCAAGTATTGAAAGGGCTGCATTGAAAAACATGTTTGGAAGAGCACATGAGGAAAGTAGTAGATAAGTTCCAGAAAGATTGCGACACGCACATATCCTTTTTCCTGATGGCATATTGCTCGGCAATACATGAAGCAATGGGTCAGACTCCGGCAAAAGTAATTTTTGGGAATGATCTTCGGTTGCCAGCTGACTTGAAGTTTGGGATAAATTCTGATGAAGGAATAAATGCCAGGGAATCCACTAGCATCTTGGAAGAAGAACTGAAAGAAATACACGACCTTGAAAGACAACGGACGAAGATCATGAGTGATAAGATGAAAGCCAGATACGACAAAGCAATCAACTCGGAAGGTTTTAAAGTAGGAGATTTAGTGCTGTTATACAACCCACAACGAAAGAAAGGTCTGTCCCCAAAACTGCAATGTAACTGGGAAGGTCCATATAATAATAATAATAATAATAATAACAAAATGAACGTGGTTCACCTGGAGAGGCTAGCAACGTTTGGATCGGGAAATGTGTCTGATCGGGACGATCAGACTTAGGTGGAGGGCAGTGTGGCGAATATTCTCAAGAATCGATCATCTCCCTCCACTAGCGTATTTCCACCACTAGCGTCACTACCACAACTACAGCTGTTTACATACATGACGTGAGAGCGAGAGAGGGAGAGGTAGCTCACGTGTTTGCGAATGTGGCACAAAGAGGAGATGACGATAGATAAACGCTTCGAGAACACTGTTGCACGAATAAACCAGAAATGTGTAGACATTTCTAGGTTGTGAAGCTGCTGTCTGCTAGGGTATATAAACCGCGCAAAGACAACGCAAATCAATCAGTTTATTTTGAAGTGTTGTACAGTGAATTAACCCGCGATATTGTACTACGGGTTTTAGTACTGCACGGCTAAAAATTTGAACCTAAATTTTAAACTTTTTTGGACTACATATATGACCAAACCAAATTTGGATTCAAATTCAATCTAGACCAGTTTTCATGAAAATTGGCTAAAGGAATCGGGTTTCAATTATAAATAAGAAATGTTTTAACAATTTTTTAAAGATAAAATAAATTTTTTGTCCGTTGGCGGGAATTCGAACCAAGACTCCCCGCATCATGCCCGCCTGCTCTACCACTGAGCTACATCGCACACATAAATGTTGTTGGCAAAATTCAATCTTGAATAAGCTTTCAAAAATAAATTTGAATTTTCAAACCCAAAAGTTTAAATTTTAGACCGAAAAGTTTTAAGAATAAATAAAACTAAAAAAAAATGTGGCAGCTGACAGAACTCGAACGAAACGCTCAGGAGTCACAGCCGACTGCGCTACCGCTGAGCTATGACTCACATGAAGTTTTTGTAGGAAAAATTCAATTACATTAAAACAAACCAAAAATAAAAAATTTAGACAGCTTTTTCATTTAGATTTTAAATCGAAACCAAAAGAAATTGAAAATCTTTGTAGGTATTTGGACGGTTTGAAATATTGTAAAAAAAAGTTTGAGAAATTGATTAATCTTTATACGGGTTTAAAATTTAGGTTCATTTTTTTAGCCGTGTGAATAAAGCGTACTACTTATTAAGCAGAATCGGAGTGTTTTATTTAACGAACAGTGATCGAACTTAGGGAAAATAATCAAGGAATCATCGAATTCGTCACAATATGTTGCTTAGACGCAGAGGTGTCCGGAAATACTTTTATGCAGTGGTCATGCTCAGTTTTAAATGCTGCGTTTACCATTTTCGGACATACATCCCGTGATCCCAGGGGTGTAGCCAGAAAAAAATTTCGGGGGGGGGGGGGGGAGGGGGGGGGGTTTGGCCAAAGTGTCAGTAAATAATAATTTCCGGTAAATATACACATGTTTATATTTTTACATATTACATATTTATACTTTTATTAATTTGAATTTTTTCTTTTTTTCTACAAAAGAATATTTATTTTTCTTGGTTGTTTTGCCATTTTGTTTAGGATTTCTTCAGGAGTTACTTCAATAGTAGGGTGTATTTTGAGTAGAGCCAGCACATTCATCCTCTCCTGGCCCATTGTAGCTCTTAGATAAGTTTTTAACATTCGAAGGGATGAGAAAGAGCGTTCGCTAGGAGCAACGGAAACTGGAAGCGTCGCAGCAATTTTTATATATCGATGTACCGTGGGGAAAAAAGACACGGAACAATTATTTAATGCATCAATGAACGTGCTTGCTTGCTCCTCCATTGCGACTGTCAAACAATGCCTGAAAAAGTTTTGCTATGTTTTTTATTATGGCTTTATACAAAAAATATTTTTGATCATATTTTCATTTGATTTACTTGATGAGAGATTTCTTTCATTGCATTTTTATTGAAAGGTGGGTAAAGCCGCGTCAAACCGTACACGTGTTTTTAACTGATCTCTAGAATTTCAACAACGATGTATAGGTAATGTCGATACAAAACTACACTTTTCGAAATTCCTCTTCGTTTTCAAGAAATTTTTTTTTATAGAACATTTTAGTGAAAAGTTAATAACTCGCCTTTATATTATTTTTGTAGATAAAACATTTGCCTAATCTCAAAAAAAATTTTATGGATTTATTGCAAAAAGTCTGTGAGTTATTAACTTTTCATTAAAATATTCCTAATTTTTGTAAACACTGTATCTTGCAAACGGAGTGGAATCTCGAAAAATCGCTCAAGTGTATTTTTGTATCGACATTTTCTACATATCTTTGCAGTCTTTGTTGAAATCTCAGAGATTAATGAAATTACATTGGCGGTATTGACGTGACTATACTCAGGTGAAACATACAAAAACGAGATGACTGAGCATGAAAATAATGCAAAATTCGATATTTTAAACAGATAATTGCTCTGTAGGAAAATATGAAACTTAATTACCTTTGCCACATTTTCATTTCAGCTTGAAATTCTTCGGTCGAAGAGTGTGTATTTGGCCATTGAGTCTCAAAACATTCTACAGTTGACTTGATCTTATCGGAATCTAGTTCCTTACATTTTGATGGCAATATGGCTTGAAGTTCAAACAAACAAAATCCAAGAAGCTATACATTAGGGTGATTCAAATAAAAATAATTTTTTTTTTTTTCGGTCATACCCCCTGAAAAGTTAGGTATTGATAAGAAAATAAGCTTTGCAAAAAATTAGCCCTTTAACTTAAACCTTAGGGGTAGCTATTTTTTCCGCCCTTTTGTATGGGAAAAAGTGAGATTTTTTTCAAAGTGTTTTTTCTCATAATTTTTTAAATTTTTTTCAAAGTGTTTTTTCTCATAATTTTTTAAATTTTTGTGTGTGTTACTGTGTATGTGTGTGCCACAGTACAAAAATCTTTCATTTTTATCTCTCCTTTTTTGAAAAACATTTCAAATATTATGAGATAAATCACTTTGAAAAAAATCCTATTTTTTCCCATACATTTTCCATAAAAAAGGGCGCTGTGTAAATCTTTGTCAATTTTCTCTAAGTATCAAAATTCATAAAAAATTTCGTAACATCAAAAATTAGAATACCCTAGTACTAGTAAAAAGTACAGCAGGTATAAACAATTTTCGAGCTAAGCTCCAATAAGAAACATTCATAATTGATACATAAGTACACACCATAGGTAGAGCAAACCAATAATACACAAAAAAGTGGTATGAAGGAATGCAAATTTAAAACCTCAGTGTGCTTCTGCATAAATATGCACGTCTAATAATATACTCATATTCCGTGTATCATATGGAAAATATGTCGCGGCCTTATGTCTAAAGGTATGAAATTGGCACGCTTATAAGAAAGTTGACTTAGAAATACTACAGGGCATCGTAGCTGAATTGTTATAAGCTATTGATTTAACCGCTTCGGTGCAGACACAATACTTCTGTGTCCGAAAAGCCGTCTGATGTGGACCCTGGAAAGTCCGAAACGCGTCATGGTATCCATCGCTGTTTAATCTTTGTCAATTTTCTCTAAGTATCAAAATTCATTAAAAAAAACAAAGTTTTATATAATTTGACATCTGGTTTCAGTAAGATTCGAACCCTGCTCCTCTGGCACGTTAGCCCAGTATTCTACCATTCGGCTACGGCATATTATAAAATTTTTAGAAAAATGTTCAATCATAAGAAATTCAAAAAAATTTTGAATTTAAAAAAACGCTCCAACAAGTTGTAATATTGTTAGAAAATCCATAGTAAAAATTGATGAACTATTATGATTATGCGTCCCAGAAAAATTTACATTTCGCCAATATATATTAATGCGCTGTCTCTACCATTATTACTACGCAGTAAATATGGATATGGATATACCGACAATAGAAATTCATATCACGACCATAGATAATGACGTGCCGTTCAAATATATTAGCATTCTATCCATAAATATAGAAAATAGTACATCATATCGAAATCGTTGACATGTCATTTTACTTTTTATTGGGAGCAAATAATATTTGATAACTCGCTCATTCTGAATGAATATTGCATCAAACTAGTCGCTATCAATAGCGATATTGTCACAACATTCAATGCATTTCTCTCAGTGTACCAATAAAAAGTAAATAATTGTTATTTATTCGTGAAAATGTTCACAACTTTTGGGTAAAGTACAATGTTTTGTATATTTTAATTTTTAAATTTCGACCGGAAAATAAGACACGGCTCGTTGGAATCCAAATACAATACTTATGTCTTTACTTTATGTAATATAAGCTAAATAAACACGTGGCACGCAAAAACTACAATAATCGCCAGAGCCGTTTTTGAGAAAACCGCGAAATAAACACGTTTTTTTAAGTGCTTCGGAAAGCTTGGAAAAGGCTACACAGCTAAAAATTTGAACCTAAATTTTAAACTTTTTTGGACTACATATATGACCAAACCAAATTTGGATTCAAATTCAATATAGACCAGTTTTCATGAAAATTGGCTAAATGAATCGGGTTTCAATTATAAACAAGAAATGTTTTAACAATTTTTTAAAGATAAAATAAATTTTTTGTCCGTTGGCGGGAATTCGAACCAAGACTCCCCGCATCATGCCCGTCTGCTCTACCACTGAGCTACATCACACACATAAATGTTGTTGGCAAAATTCAATCTTGAATAAGCTTTCAAAAATAAATTTGAATGTTCAAACACAAAAGTTTACATTTTAGACCGAAAAGTTTTAAGAACAAAATAAAACTAAAAAAATGTGGCAGCTGGTAGGATTCAAACGAAAACGCTCAGGAGTCACAGCCGACTGCTCTGCCGCTGAGCTATGACGCACATGAAAATCTTGTGGGCAAAATTCAATTATATTCAAACAAAACAAAAATAAAAAATTTAGACTGCTTTTTCATTTAGATTTTAAATCGAAACCAAAAGAAATTGAAAATCTTTGTAGGTATTTGGACGGTTTGAAATATTGTACAAAAAGTTTTGAAAAATTGATTAAACTTTATACGGGTTTAAAATTTAGGTTCATTTTTTTAGCCGTGTATATATTCTGAAAGAGGATCCTCAAGGAGCAAAACCTCCATCGCCTCCATATTTTACTTTTAAAATATCTCCCCACAATACTCAGCCATCCAAAGACTTATATCGCATTTACTTGTCGACTTATGGACCTCGCAAATTGCGCTAAAAGTCGATTTTCGTCAAAAGCTGTGCAACAAAATCTGCTCGTGATGATCTTCTACACTGAGAGAAATGCATGGAATATTGTGACAATATCACTATTGATAGCGACGAGTTGGATGCAATATTCATTCAGAATGAGCGAGTTATCAAATATTATTTGCTCCCAATTAAAAGTAAAATGACATGTCAACCATTTCTATATGATAAACTATTTTTTATATTTATGGATAGAATACTAATAAATTTGAACGGCATGTCAATATCTATGGTCGTGATATGAATTTCTATTGTCGGTATATCCATATCCAGCGTATTAATATATATGGGCGAAATGTAAATTTTTCTGGGACGCATAATCATAATAGTTCAACAATTTTTACTATGGATTTTCTAACAATATTACAACTTGTTGGAGCGGTTTTTTTAAATTCAACATTTTTTGAATTTCTTATGATTGATCATTTTTCTAAAAATTGTATAATATGCCGTAGCCGAATGGTAGAATACTGGGTTAACGTGCCAGAGGAGCATGGTTCGAGTCCCAATGAAACCAGATGTCAAATTATATAAAATTTTGTTTTTTTTAAACTATTTAGAATTTATCAATAGTTTATATGGATAGGGGAGACTGGGGTACCTCCGGCTTTGGGGTACATTCGGCAATTGCGTTTTCCGTATGAAAGAATTATCTGACATGGCCATTAGGTAGCGAAAACATACCCACCACTAGTAAGAATTATCGATTTGATGTCTCACCACTCTCTTTTAGCATTCTACAAGATTTGATGGTGTTTTCGTTTGGTAAGTGAAAAAGTGTTGAGGTTTTTGTTGTGCGTTTTTTTTTACAAAATTCAATAAAACGGAATGGTAAGAATGTTACTTTTAAGAAATAGTGTTATTTAGGGATGAAAAAAGTCACCCGTGAAAAAAATAGGGAAAAGTGAAAAGTGATGCTTCGGGGTAGAATCAGCAATTTTTGTTAGGGCACATTCGGCGAACATATGTATATTCATGCCGAATGTGCCCCGGACAGAAATACAGGATCGCCGAATGTACCCCGCATCGTCTTAAGTAAACTTTTTTCCTGTTTATATATTTATCTAGGTATTTAAAAATGTTTTATATGAAATAAAACCTGATACCATTTAAAAACGACTTTTTACTTGATAACTATACCCCACAACATGGCCGACGAAGGTACCCCAGCAATTGCCGGAGCTACCCCGGCATGGGGCACATTCAGCAAATTTGACTTTTTTCATATAACTTAAAATAAATTAGTCTCCGCTTAAATTTCAAGAAATGGCTTCACATCATCTTATTTTTAAATAATGAGAGATTAGTTTAAGGTTATATAAGTTGCGATTCGCTGAATATTTTCTGAGATATGGAGGTTAAAAAAAAAGTGCCGAAGGTACCCCAGTCTCCCCTACCATTTCAATAGTGATTTATCAAAAAAACATTGATGAAACATCCATATTCATTGATGGGACAGAAATATCAATTTTTATTTAATGTGATATCAATAATTATGGATGTTCCATCCATAGATTTCCCTCCGTGTATGAATCGGCGCCAGTAAAACTCTATTGTATGATGAAGAGAAAGGTTAAGTCTTTGAGAATCATGTACTTTGGTCCAAATATTGTTTCTAATTGCAGAGTTACAGACGTCCAAAAATAGGTCATTTACGCTTTAAACGCGGATTGTGGGAGAACTAAGCTTAATCTGAAAATTCTAAGAGTAGGTAAAGATTCTACGGACGATTCTCTAGGAACCCTCATACTCAGAAAATTGGTTTGGTTCACTCACAGATTTTTAAGAGGGGGGTGACTCCGTCTTAGCACAGAAATGGGACAAGTTACATCCCGAAATTTTTTTTTTTTTTTTTTAATAATCTGCAAGCTTTTCTCAATTAAAGTCCATTGACAGAAAATTTCTTACCTCTCTTTTTTGACCAATTCGACTCAGAAACCGTATTTTGACTACTTTTTTTACGAAAAAACAACCGAGACACCTTAAGAAAAAAATTCGTCAAAAATCAACGATATGTCGTAGGTTCTTAAAACTTGCACTTTGTTAGTCTAAAATTAACTTCTCTATAAAACTGCATAACCGAAAATTTTCTTCTTCTTATTTCTAAATATCTTTAGCACCACGGTGTCAGTGGGGAGATATTTTAAAAGTAAAGCATGGAGGCGATGGAGGTTTTCAGAATATATAGCCTTTTCCAATATCTGACAAGAAATGAAGTTTTCCGAAGCACTTCAAAAAACGCGGTTATCTTAAAAACGGCTCTGTCCGATTATTTTGGGACTTTTTTGAGGTCATTTTGGGATCATTTGGGATTAGTTTGGGGGTCATTTGGGATTACGTAGGGCTTATTTTGGGACTATTTTTGGGGTTATTTTTGGATTATTTAGGGGTCATATTCGGGTCCCATTGGGGATATTTTGGGATCCTTTTGGGATTATTTTGCATCAAAATGATCCCAAAATAGACTCAAAATGATCCCAAAATATGTCTATATTGACCCCAAAACCAAACCAATATGATACAAAATGATCCCAATATGACCCGAAATAGTCCCAAAATGATAACAAAATGACCCTAAAATGACTCCAACTAGCTCAAAAATGATCCAAAAGAGACCCCGATATGATGCCAAAACAGTTCTGAAATGATTCCAAAATGACTACGAAATTATCCAGTCCCAAAACAAACAGTCCCAAAATAATCCCGAAAATGGTCCAAAACTGATCAGTACCGAAAGGATACCGAAATTATCCCTTCTTCTTTGTAGTTATTTCCTGGCAGTGCAGGAAAAAATATTGTCCAATTGGTTGAGTGTTATAACCAATGTTGCCCATAAAATTTTATACACGGAGGGAAATCTATGGATGGAACATCCATAATTATTGATAACACATTAAAAAAAATTGATAATCCTGTCCCATCAATGAATATGGATGTTTCATCAATGCTTTTTTGATAAATCACTATTGAAATGGTATCCATATAAACTATTGATAAATTCTAAATAGTTTAAAAAAACAAAATTTTATATTATTTGACATCTGGTTTCAGTAAGATTCGATCCATGGTTCAATTATAAGAAGGTTTGCTCTTCCCTTGTCGTTTATTATTGACACTCGCAATATCAAAATGTGTACGGGTTTCGTTTGCGAATAAAAAAGTAGGAATGTTTTTCCTTTCGTCAAGGAAATTGTAGTAGAAAAATCGAAAAAGGAGGATATAAATTGTAATGCAAATAAAAAATTGCAAAGTAAACTAACACATTCGACGGGGCCAAAAAAAAGTTGGATGTTTTTTTCAAAAAGTGTATACTGATTTTATTTTTCAGAAAGGTGAAAAAAATATTACTGTAAAATGACAGATCTTAACATTAAATTCTAGAGGTCTATCTTCGCTAGTTTAGATTTCACAGACTTTACCTCATATTAAGAGTAAGAACTCGGATTCCCTTCAAAAGCTGCATAGCCTAAAATTTTCTCCGACTAGCCGTTTTCTAGTATTCTAGCCTCAAAATAAATGTCGATTTCCTGGCCGATTTTTTTTTCGTTCCACCGTGTTAATAGTAATTTCACCGATCGACAACTTGTATTTGATGGTTGAATACAATCGGACGTCAAATCGAATAGGACATCGACTCATGTAAAGCAGTCTTAACCTAAATTTTTACTAAAAGTTCCTTGAAAGGTTTTCGGGTCATGAATACTATCGAAAAAAGTGTGCCAAAGGGTTAATATTACCATTTTACTAATCAAATTTAACCAGTTCCAATAAAGTTACCTCCAACTCTTTCATGCACACTTGGCTGATGATTAAGAATGAAAATAACATACTCTAATCACAGAAGGAAAATCTTTAAAGTCAGTTATTAATGATAAATTCATCAATTTTCCTAAAACCAACTTCTACTATTTTTCTAACTACTACTATTTTAAGCTAACTACTATTTTTACATGGTTTTGCTAAAAGGCTACCCAGAATGTGAATGACAATTTTTCAGGGAGCAAGATGGCTGCAACTGACAGAATCTGTCATCGAAAAGCTAACCTGGTATAATTGAACCATGGATTCGATCCCTGCTCCTCTGGCACATTAGCCCAGTATTCTACCATTCGTCTACGGCATATTATACAATTTTTAGAAAAATGTTCAGTCATGAGAAATTCAAAAAATTTTGAATTAAAAAAAAAACGCTCCAACAAGTTGTAATATTGTTAGGAAATCCATAGTAACAATTGTTGAACTATTATGATTATGCGTCCCAGAAAGATTTACATTTCGCCAATATATATTAATACGCTGTCTCTATCATTATTACTATGCAGGACTACGAGAAGGATATTAGGGCATGTACCTGGAATGTCCGGACCCTTTCAAGGGATGGTACCGCTGCCCGACTGGTTGATGTCCTCGTTAACGCAAAGGCTGACATCACCGCCCTGCAGGAAATTCGATGGACGGGACAAGGAAAGACGACCATCGGACCTTGTGACGTATACTACAGTGGCCAGACACGCGGCAAAGCGCGTGGTGTGGGATTCGTGGTGGGAAAGAGACTTCGCCGCCAAGTACTAGCGTTCACCCCCGTGGACGAGCGTCTCGCTGCGATCCGCATCAAAGCGAAATTTTTCAACATAACGTTTATCTGCGCCTATGCGCCGACTGAGGAGGCGGACGACGCAGAGAAGGACTCCTTCTACGATAAACTTGAACAGACTTATGATCGCTGCCCCCAACATGATATCAAAATCGTGCTCGGCGACTTTAATGCGAAGGTGGGCAAGGAAGGAGTCTTTGGTCCAACAGTTGGAAAATTTAGTCTCCATGATATAACATCCCCCAACGGCACTAGGTTGATTGATTTCGCCGCTGCTCGCAATATGGTCATCAGTAGTACCAGGTTCCAGCATAAACGAATACACCAAGCCACATGGCTGTCTCCTGATCAAAGAACAAGAAACCAGATTGATCATGTCATGATCGACGGCAGACATAGCTCCACCGTTCTGGACGTGCGTACCCTTCGTGGTCCCAATATCGACTCGGACCATTATATTGTTGCAGCCAAGATACGCACACGCCTCTGTGTAGCAAAGAAAGTGCGCACAGTAACGGAAGGAAAGTTTGACGTCGAGAAGCTGCGCACGACACAGACAGCTGACAATTTCTCCACTCGACTCTCACACCTGCTATCGGAGAGCAATCCTCGACCTAACGATGCAACCGAGCAATGGAAGCATATCTCTCACTCATTACGTACTGCCGCTGAGGCCACTATAGGGTTCCAGCGAGCCCGCAAAAACAACTGGTACGATGAGGAATGCAGCACTGCCTCGGACAAAAAGGACGCTGCCTACAGGGAGACGTTGCGAACGGGCGCAACCCGCAGTGTATGGCAACGCTATCGTGAGGCAAAGAAGCACGGCTAAAAATTTGAACCTAAATTTTAAACTTTTTTGGACTACATATATGACCAAACCAAATTTGCATTTAAATTCAATCTAGACCAGTTTTCATGAAAATTGGCTAAATGAATCGGGTTTCAATTATAAACATTTTTTAAAGATAAAATAAAGTTTTTGTCCGTTGGCGGGAATTCGAACCAAAACTCCCCGCATCATGCCCGTCTGCTCTACCACTAAGCTACATCGCACACATAAATGTTGTTGGCAAAATTCAATCTTGAATAAGCTTTCAAAAATAAATTTGAATTTTCAAACCCAAAAGTTTAAATTTTAGATTGAAAAGTTTTAAGAATAAAATAAAACTAAAAAAAATGTGGCAGCTGACAGAACTCGAACGAAAACGCTCAGGAGTCAAAGCCGACTGCTCTACCGCTGAGCTATGACGCATATGAAATTTTTGTGGGCAAAATTCAATTACATTCAAACAAACCAAAAATAAAAAATTTAGCCTGCTTTTTCATTTAGATTTTAAATCGAAACCAAAAGAAATTGAAAATCTTTGTAGGTATTTGGACGGTTTGAAATATTGTACAAAAAAGTTTGAGAAATTGATTAATCTTTATACGGGTTTAAAATTTAGGTTAATTTTTTTAGCCGTGAGGAAGAGAGACGCCTTTTCAGAAAAAAGAAACGTGAGGCCGAAAGGCGTGAGTGTGAGGAGCTTGAGATGCTGGCTGACAGGAATGATGCCCGAAAATTCTATGAAAAGATCCGGCGGATGACGGAAGGTTTTAAGACCGGGGCAAGTTCCTGTAAGGACAATAATGGCGACCTGGTAACCGACGTACAGAGTGTACTTAAATTATGGAGGGAGCACTTCTCCTCACTGCTAAATTGCGAGGGAGACGTCGAACCCGATACCCCAATCCCTGACGATGGAAAAGTCGTCCCACCACCTGACTATGATGAAGTGAGGATAGCTATATCCCGGCTCAAAAACAACAAAGCGCCTGGAAAAGACGGACTACCCGCCGAGCTGTTCAAACACGGAGGCGAAGAGCTGGTAAAAAGCATGCATCAGCTCTTATGCAGAATATGGTCAGACGAGTGCATGCCTCCAGATTGGAATTTAAGTGTGCTCTGCCCAATCCACAAGAAAGGCGATCCCGCTAACCGCACCAACTACTGCGGAATCAGCCTTCTTAATATCGCATATAAGGTTCTTTCTAGCGTATTGTGTGAAAGACTGAAGCCCATCGTAGACAAGCTGATTGGACCTTATCAGTGTGGCTTTAGACCTGGTAAGTCTACCATCGACCAGATTTTCACGATACGCCAAATCCTGGAGAAGACCCATGATAAAAGAATCGACACACACCATCTCTTTGTCGATTTCAAAGCCGCTTTTGACAGCGCAAAAAGGAGTTGCCTGTATGCCGCCATGTCTGAATTTGACTTCCCTGCAAAGCTTATACGGCTTTGCCAAATGACGCTGAGCAATACTAACAGCTCCGTCAGAGTCGGGAAGGACCTCTCTGAGCCATTTGAAACCAAACGAGGCTTCAGACAGGGCGACTCCCTTTCGTGCGATTTCTTCAACCTGATGCTGGAGAAGATAATTCGAGCAGCAGAGCTAAACCGCAATGGTACAATCTATTACAAGAGCGTGCAATTGCTAGCGTATGCCGATGATATTGATATCATTGGCCTTAACAACCGCGCCGTAAGCGCTGCCTTCTCTGGACTGGATAAAGAAG
>CAXKVI010000003.1:64444343-64566125 GCA_964058755.1 Campiglossa producta | reverse complement strand
GACATAGATGTGGTCCTCATCCAAGAACCCTGGGTCAACAGCTCAAGGATTTGCGGTTTGGGGACTAAGGGTTTTAAGCTAATCCAAGCTAGCGAGGGGGGCAGGGTTAGAGCCTGTATTTTGTTTAAGTCTGAGCTGAATGCCTTTCTCTTGCCCAACTATACCAATGGTGACGTTACAGCTGCCAGTTTAACAGTCGACAGTACCAGTCTGACGATGGCATCGGTCTATATGCCCTACGACGCCGAAGAACCTCCGCCACAGAGGGAGGTAAAAGACCTGGTGGCAAATTTTTCCATGGGTCATCTTATTATCGGAACTGACGCCAATGCTCTTCACGTCCAGTGGGTAAGCTCCAATATCAATGCTAGAGGAGAGCCGTTGTTTGATTATTTGTTAACAACTAACCTGGTAGTTTGCAACGTGGGTAACGAACCTACGTTTATTACTAAAACCCGTAGGGAGGTCATAGATTTGCAGCGAAGGCGCTTATGAGTGGGTCAGAAAATGGCGCGTTCTCGATGAACACTCATTCTCCGACCACCGGTACGTAGAATTAGTTCTAGACTTTTCTGTTCAGCAGCCGGTTATGAAACGCAACCCACGTAACACTAACTGGCAGCTACACAATGAAATACTATCTAGGGACTTGCCAGCACTGCCCCCACAAGTCCCCTCATCAGTAGGGGAGTTGGAGGATCTGGTAAAGACCTTTACAACGGCGCTCTCGAATGCCCTAGAGCAGGCTTGCCCAGTGCCAAAACCACGCGGTAAACATAGGCCGCATTGGTGGTCCTACGACCTGGACTCGCTCCGTAAATCTGTAGGACACAATTTAATAAGGCCAAGAGCCTTGGCACGGAGAATCAATGGCTCGAATATAAAGTTAAACTCAGGGCCTACAAAAAAGCTCTGAGGCAGGCGAAGAGAGTATCGTGGAGAAATTTCTGCACTGGGGTCGAAAATGTCGACGATACAGCGAGACTTAGACGAGTGCTCTCAAAAACTCAAACAGCCAAAAGCTATTTGCGCAAACCTGACGGATCCTGGACCAGCGCGGAGAGGGAAACCCTAGAGCTGCTCTTGAATACGCACTTCCCAGGGAACTTGCGTGAGGAACCCTTAGCACCTACAACAAACCTGGCGGCACACATACCCATCACGGAGGAAAAGGTTAGGTGGGCGGTTAAAAGCTTCGAACCGTTCAAGGCTGCCGGGCCAGACGGGATTATTCCCGCATAACTCATAAACACGCTGGAGACATCAGCCAAATGGCTGGTATTTCTCTATACAGCCTGCCTGGCTCTTAGCTACATTCCGTGCTCCTGGAGAAGTGCCACGGTAGTGTTTATTCCTAAGGCGGGGAAGGCGTCTCATTACGAGCCCAAGGACTATAGGCCGATCAGTCTCTCATCCTTTGTGCTCAAGACCTTCGAGAGGATAATAAATGACTACCTCTCCTCTACTATTGATAGCAACCTGATCTGTAGCTATCAGCATGCATACACCAAAGGGAAATCTACAGAAACTGCGCTTCACAGCCTAGTTTCTGTTATTGAAAAATCGCTGTATGAAAAGGAGTACTGTCTTGTGGCCTTTTTAGATATTGAAGGAGCCTTCAACAACATAAGCCCAGATGCTATAAACACCGCTTTAACAAGTCTGGGCATAAGCAGGTCTCTTATAGGACTTATTGATCAACTGCTAAGGGGTAGACGAATAGTTTCATCACTGGGCTCGATTGACTTATCACGCTATGTCACAAGGGGAACGCCTCAGGGTGGTGTTCTCTCCCCGCTTCTATGGAACCTCACTGTCAACACGATCCTGCGAGACACAAGCTGGGGGGCGGGAAGGTAGTGGCATATGCAGATGACTTAGCTATAGTATATAGGGGCAAATTCCCACAAACCCTGTGCGATTTGATGCAAGTAGCACTGAGAGAGGTTTCCTCATGGTGCTCGCGCTGCGGACTGAGCATCAACCCGGGAAAAGTGGAACTGGTCCTTTTCACCAACCGCTATAGGATACCACCGCTAATACTACCAAAACTGAATAACGTGCACCTGAACTTGGCTGACAAAGCCAAGTTCTTGGGCACAGTTCTGGATAGGAAACTAACCTGGAAGGAGAATGTTCTTCAGCGCCAGAAGAAAGCGTGTATTGCACTCTACACGTGCAAAAGAGCCATTGGAAAGAAATGGGGGCTCAGCCCCAAAATATGCAAATGGATCTACACTGCAATCATTCGACCAATCATGTTCTATGGAGTTGTGGTATGGTGGCCTGCGCTGAGCAAGGCAACAAACCTTAATCTGCTAGATAAAGTACACAGATCTTGCATGATCTGTACAAGCGTTAAGAACAACGCCCAATGAAGCACTCCAGGCCATTCTTGGCATTTTGACACTCGATCTGGAAGGGTACCGAGTAGCAGCAGCATCGGCTCTGCGTCTAAGGGAAACGTCCGGCTGGGGCGCAAGCACTACTGGACACGCCTGTATTTTGGGATCCTATAGCTTTCTTCCGCTGAGCACAGATCGCTGTGCGACCACAACAGTCGGAGATAGCGGTTTTAAAATCAACATTCCCAGCAGGGAAGAATGGGAGAGCACGGATCGGAGTCCCGTCACTCATGGCGGCACTTCCATTTATACTGATGGCTCGAAGTTAGACGGCAGAGTTGGGGGAGGGGTTTATTCAAAGGATCTGAACCTTGAGCTCTCCTTCAGACTACCTGATCACTGTAGTGTCTTCCAGGCTGAAGTATCTGCAATCATGGACGCCGTGGCTTGGATAGGCCAACACTGCAGGGTTGATACATCGATGTTTCTATAAAAATTGTGAAGTTTTGAACGTTTAAACGTTATTTCGGTTTTTCACTTGTCCAAAAACAAAAGTAAATTGGACCAACATCTTTTCCTTGTTCAAAAATATGCACGTAATTAGAAAAATATACACATATTAGAAAACTTCTAACCAAGTCGAAGCATCGATATACATATACAGCGAAACAAATGTACATTAGGGTGGATCGACGAAAAAAGTTTTTCCAGTCCACCCCTAGGATTAAAGATATTTTGAAGGCGATCCCAAAAATTTTTTATTTTTTTTTGCCACGCCCCTCCGATGGGCTATTTACTTTTTTTGACACTACGTCGCCATTTTAAGTCCGATTTTAATGAACCATACACCGTTCTTCATGGCTTGGAAGCCGCCACAATTCTTACCTTAATCATTTTTTACTCGGAGTTCAAATTCTAGTAGTGACTGTCGGTATTTCGTTTCACATCACATGATGTGATGTGATGATGTGAAACGAAATACCGACAGTCACTACTAGAATTTGAACTCCGAGTAAAAAATGATTAAGGTAAGAATTGTGGTGGCTTCCAAGCCGTGATGATGTCAAACGAAATACCGACAGTCACTACTAGAATTTGAACTCGGAGTAAAAAATGATTAAGGTAAGAATTGTGGAGGCTTCCAAGCCATGAAAAACGGTGTACGTCACTACTAGAATTTGAACTCGGATTAAAGATATTTTGAAGGCGATCCCAAAAAACTTTTTTTTTTTTTGCCACGCCCCCCCGATGGGCTATTTACTTTTTTCGACACTACGTCGCCATTTTAAGTCCGATTTTAATGAGCCGTACACCGTTGTTCATGACTTGGAAGCCTCCACAATTCTTACCTTAATCATTTTTTACTCCGAGTTCAAATTCTAGTAGTGACTGTCGGTATTTCGTTTCACATCATCACATCACATCATATGCTAGATTTTTTTTTTTTTTATGGGGACCGATCCGGGCTAATGTATGTACATAGACTTCGCATCAAAGACACATCGATTTATTTTTGCCATTGGTGTCTCCAGCATAGTTTAGCTCAATGAGATAACGGTAACTTTCTCGAAATGATCATTACCAAATGGATAGTGTTATGCTTTTAATAAGCACAAATCATAAGTCACTCTCAATCGTAATTTTTACATGTGCAGTTTGTAGCCCGAAAATATCTGAGAATATTTCTGTTGTTACCTCTAACAAGGGGAAAAGTTGAATAGGCTTTGTATTGGAAAATGGTTGAAAAGTTCTTGATAAAAGGTAAGGAAGTGATAAATAATTGTATACTGTCATAAAACACGTTGTTAAACCCAAATTTCCGAAGTTTTACATTAAGCATCCAAATTTTGACCTTTTTCGGTCATTTGCATTTTTTCGAAATTTTTTTTTCGGTCAAAAATCCCTTCGGTATAGTAAAATTTTTTGAAATTCGGTATTGGAAATTCGACATTTTTTTTCGACATATCGTACGGGACCCGCTTAGCTCATCATCATCATCATCATTTATTGGGGCTTAACCGCCTAGGCGATTTTAGCCGTTTCGTATCAAAGCACGCCAGTCGTTCCTTTTTAGCGACAACTGACGCCAGTTGGAAGAGCCAAGGGAGTTCCATCTCAGTCGAGGCCTACCCCTTCCTCTGCTGCCGAATTCGGGTGTCGAAAAGAAAACCTTCTGCGCTGTAGCTTCTTTGTCCATTCGCATAACATGACCCAGCCAGCGAAGCCTTTGGGCTTCAATTCGCTGAACTATGGTCAGGTCTGCGTAAAGCTCTATAGCTCATCGTTAAATTTCCTTCGGTACTCGCTGTTGGAATCACGGGAAGGACTATAAATCTTCCGGAGAACTTTTCTCTCAAGTACTCCATTGTCGAACAGTACCCTGCAGCGAAAGCAACTAGTTGAAAACTACTTTACAATTAGTTTGTGCACTATATTTAGAAAAAAAAACTTAAATTCATTCTACACTTAAAACTTAGATACATACTACACGTGTGGGTGCAAGCACAACCCCTGCTCAAAAGTGTTTAGCTGTACCAAATAACAATCTCAACTTTTAAAGAATACCCAGAGGTAGTTTTCATATGATATACGAAAATTATGGCACAAAGCGGACCACGCTTTTTCCACAATACTACTGTGTAGGGCTTTTAAAATTATTTTCAACTTTTTAGTTCAATACTCTCTAAAAGCGTGAGTTTTAGTTTCTTACCACGCTTTTATTAGGTTCACTTGTATGTTTTGTTGGTTTGTTTGTTTGTTTGTTTGTTTGCTTGCTTGTATGTATGTGACTCGCTTTCGGTCTAAGCCCCAGTGGCCCAAAAACCGTAAAACGTCCCTAAAATATGGGTATCAAAGGAAAGGGGAAGGCGCCAGGTTCGATTTGGACATCGATATATTTCAATAAATTTATCGATAACTGAGTTATCGGTCAAAATGTGGTTGCCCGAAAACCTTAAAATTTTCCTACAATATGGGTATCAAACGAAAGGTGAAGGCCCCAGGTCTCATTTGGACTTCGATATATTTCGATAAATTGATCGAAAACTGAGTTATCGGTCAAAATATGATTGCCCAATAACCTAAGAAATTCCCTACAATATGGGTATCAAACGAAACGAGAAGGCCCCAGGTGTCATTTGGACATCGACATATTTCGATAAATTTATCGATAACTGAGTTATTGTCAAAATCTGAGGCCAAATAACTCAGTTATCGATAAATTTATCGAAATATGTCGATGTCCAAATGAGACGTGGGGCCTTCACCTCTCGTTTGATACCCATATTGTAGGGAAATTTTAAGGTTTTCGGGCAACCTGATTTTGAACGATAACTCAGTTATCGATAATTTATCGAAATATATCGAAGTCGAAATGAAACCTGGGTCCTTCCCCTTTCGTTTGATACCCATGTTGTAGGGAAATTTTAGGGTTTTGTTGCAACCACATTTTGACCGATAACTCAGTTATCGATAAATTTATCGAAATATGTCGATGTCCAAATGAAACCTGGGGCCTTCACCTTTCGTTTCATATCCATATTGTAGGGAATTTTTTAGGTTTTTGGCAATCATATTTTGACCGATAACTCAGTTATCGATAAATTTATCGAAATATGTCGATGTCCAAATGAAACCTGGGGCCTTCGCCTTTCGTTTGATACCCATATTGTAGGGAATTTTTTAGGTTTTTGGGCAATCATATTTTGACCGTTAACTCATTTATCGATAAATTTATCGAAATATATCGAAGTCCAAATGAGACCTGGGGTCTTCACCTTTCGTTTGATACCCATATTGTAGGAAAATTTTAAGGTTTTCGGGCAACCACATTTTGACCGATAACTCAGTTATCGATAAATTTATCGAAATATGTCGATGTCCACATGAGACGTGGGGCCTTCGCCTTTCGTTTGATACCCATATTGTAGGGAAATTTTAAGGTTTTCGGGCAACCACATTTTGACCGATAACTCAGTTATCGATAAGTTTATCGAAATATGTCGATGTCCAAATGAAACCTGGGGCCTTCGCCTTTCGTTTGAAACCCATATTGTAGGCAAATTTTAAGGTTTTCGGGCAACTACATTTTGACCGATAACTCAGTTATCGACAAATTTATCGAAATATGTCGATGTCCAAATGAAACCTGGGGCCTTCGCCTTTCGTTTGAAACCCATATTGTAGGGAAATTTTAAGGTTTTCGGGCAACCACATTTTGACCGATAACTCAGTTATCGATAAATTTATCGAAATATGTCGATGTCCAAATGAAACCTGGGGCCTTCACCTTTCGTTTCATACCCATATTGTAGGGAATTTTTTAGGTTTTTTGGCAATCATATTTTGACCGATAACTCAGTTATCGATACATTTATCGAAATATGTCGATGTCCACATGATACGTGGGGCCTTCGCCTTTCGTTTGATACCGATATTGTAGGGAAATTTTAAGGTTTTCGGGCAATCATAATTTGACCGATAACTCAGTTATCGATAAATTTATCGAAATATGTCGATGTCCAAATGAAACTTGGGGCCTTCGCCTTTCGTTTGATACCCATATTGTAGGGAAATTTTAAGGTTTTCGGGCAACCACATTTTGACCGATAACTCAGTTATCGATAAGTTTATCGAAATATGTCGATGTCCAAATGAAACCTGGGGCCTTCACCTTTCGTTTCATACCCATATTTTAGGGAATTTTTTTAGGTTTTTGGCAATCATATTTTGACCGATAACTCAGTTATCGGTAAATTTATCGAAATATGTCGATGTCCAAATGAAACCTGGGGCCTTCGCCTTTCGTTTGAAACCCATATTGTAGGCAAATTTTAAGGTTTTCGGGCAACTACATTTTGACCGATAACTCAGTTATCGACAAATTTATCGAAATATGTCGATGTCCAAATGAAACCTGGGGCCTTCGCCTTTCGTTTGAAACCCATATTGTAGGGAAATTTTAAGGTTTTCGGGCAACCACATTTTGACCGATAACTCAGTTATCGATAAATTTATCGAAATATGTCGATGTCCAAATGAAACCTGGGGCCTTCACCTTTCGTTTCATACCCATATTGTAGGGAATTTTTTAGGTTTTTTGGCAATCATATTTTGACCGATAACTCAGTTATCGATACATTTATCGAAATATGTCGATGTCCACATGATACGTGGGGCCTTCGCCTTTCGTTTGATACCGATATTGTAGGGAAATTTTAAGGTTTTCGGGCAATCATAATTTGACCGATAACTCAGTTATCGATAAATTTATCGAAATATGTCGATGTCCAAATGAAACTTGGGGCCTTCGCCTTTCGTTTGATACCCATATTGTAGGGAAATTTTAAGGTTTTCGGGCAACCACATTTTGACCGATAACTCAGTTATCGATAAGTTTATCGAAATATGTCGATGTCCAAATGAAACCTGGGGCCTTCACCTTTCGTTTCATACCCATATTTTAGGGAATTTTTTTAGGTTTTTGGCAATCATATTTTGACCGATAACTCAGTTATCGGTAAATTTATCGAAATATGTCGATGTCCAAATGAAACCTGGGGCCTTCGCCTTTCGTTTGAAACCCATATTGTAGGCAAATTTTAAGGTTTTCGGGCAACTACATTTTGACCGATAACTCAGTTATCGACAAATTTATCGAAATATGTCGATGTCCAAATGAAACCTGGGGCCTTCGCCTTTCGTTTGAAACCCATATTGTAGGGAAATTTTAAGGTTTTCGGGCAACCACATTTTGACCGATAACTCAGTTATCGATAAATTTATCGAAATATGTCGATGTCCAAATGAAACCTGGGGCCTTCACCTTTCGTTTCATACCCATATTGTAGGGAATTTTTTAGGTTTTTTGGCAATCATATTTTGACCGATAACTCAGTTATCGATAAATTTATCGAAATATGTCGATGTCCACATGATACGTGGGGCCTTCGCCTTTCGTTTGATACCGATATTGTAGGGAAATTTTAAGGTTTTCGGGCAATCATAATTTGACCGATAACTCAGTTATCGATAAATTTATCGAAATATGTCGATGTCCAAATGAAACTTGGGGCCTTCGCCCTTCGTTTGAAACCCATATTGTAGGGAAATTTTAAGGTTTTCGGGCAACCACATTTTGACCGATAACTCAGTTATCGATAAATTTATCGAAATATGTCGATGTCCAAATGAAACCTGGGGCCTTCACCTTTCGTTTCATACCCATATTGTAGGGAATTTTTTAGGTTTTTTGGCAATCATATTTTGACCGATAACTCAGTTATCGATAAATTTATCGAAATATGTCGATGTCCACATGATACGTGGGGCCTTCGCCTTTCGTTTGATACCGATATTGTAGGGAAATTTTAAGGTTTTCGGGCAATCATAATTTGACCGATAACTCAGTTATCGATAAATTTATCGAAATATATCGATGTCCAAATGAAACCTGGGGCCTTCCCCTTTCGTTTGATACCCATATTTTAGGGACATTTTACGGGTTTTTGGCCACTGGGGCTTATACCGAACGAGAGTCACATACATAAAAGCAAGCAAACAAACAAACAAACAAACAAACAAACAAGCAAACATACAAGTGAACCTAATAAAAGCGTGGTAATAATAAAAACAATTACCCACAGGCAAATAACAGTAGCTTTAATTTGGTTGCTGATCCGAAGCACAATTAAAAAGTACCCTGTTATGATACATTTACACTGTACCAAATGCGTCGCTTTTGGCGAAGTTATTTCGAGAATGTTTGTCCGAAGAATGAATTTGTTTGCCAATTTAGACGAATTTAATTTAATTTTACCTAATTTGGTGATCAAATTCAATCTGCGGATGAACGGTCTCGAAAAAACTTGGCCAAAAGTGACGCATTTGGTTCAGTGTAAATGTAGCTTTAGACATGAATGACAGCAACCATCACATTTTACATTTTGATTCGTGCTTCAACCAAATCAAAATCACTCAACCCTGCTTTAACCCTGTAACGCCTTAAGTGTTTCCAATCGGAACCAAATTTAGTATGTGATATCCCGGCCATGGTGTTATCGATTTTGAGTATTAGATAAAAGGAATATTTTTTTTATTTTTTGAGTCTACACCTTTTCCAACTGTATTTGAGAAAAGGTGAAATGTATTTGAGAAACGGGCAAATCTATTTGAGAAATGGTTAAATGTACATATTTGAGAAAAGGAAAATGTATTTGAGAAAAGGGCAAATGTATTTGAGAAATGGGCAAATGTATTTAAGAAAAGCTACAAAATATTATAAATACGGAGTAATTCAATATAAACATATTTTTGATTATCTTCAATTTTGTGTGAAGTACACAGTTTTTTAGTATATTTACCCATTTCTCAAATAGATTTGCCCGTTTCTCAAATACATTTGACCTTTTCTCAAATACAGTTGGAAAAGGTGTAGTAGATTTGCTTATAAGGATCAGCTTAGGCTGCATACACATGCGTTGACGGTAATTATTGAACGGATTCTGACGTACCCCTGAAGGAAAGATTGGTCCAATCACTCAAAAATACCACCCTAGGTATAGTAGCTTTGCATCTATACCAAGGATTGTCCAAAAAATGTGTGCAACGTAAATTAAAGTGGGTGAATTGTACGAAAAGTGGTCCGATTGTAATGCAACGCAGGTGAATTGTACTAAAAGTACCCCGAATGTAATGCACAAAATGTAAGTTTTTCCTCGTGCTCCAAGTACCGTTTGGCCTAAAATTGGTTACAATGTAATGCAGTAGGGGACAATTGGTCCGTGCCTAGGACATTCAATGTTAAACGTAAATAGAATTTTACAGGTGATTGGAGCAAATTTTGGACTAGTTACAAACTTTACAGTGTAGTTTTTGGTGGGGACTAAGTCTACTCCGAATTCCTACAGGGACGCTGCTGGGAAATGATAGCCGAATGTATGCAAGTGTGTGTGAGTATTAAATGAACTTGGTAGTGTGCAAATTAAACTGCTATATGGTAAACAATTAAAACAGCTCTATCTATATGTATATATATTAGGGCGATCCTTATTTGTATGGAGACAATTATAACATCAAATTTCCTAAGCTCAACCCCTGCCTCCGTTGTACCATAGCCGAAAACATGATGCATAAATTTTCGGGCCGATTGGAAAGGCTAAAAGTTCAGATTAGTATATCGGGATTAAAAAAATTAAAATGATTTTTCACATTTTCTGATTACACATATTTTAAATTTTTTGCTGGCTCGAGATCAGATTCAATTAGTAGAAAAATAAAACACAATATATGATTATAAGGACCATCCTAATGGGCAAAACCAATTTTGTTTTAAAAACGACTACGCTTACAGCGATATAGCCAACTGATGCGACATCTAAAGCAACAACTATCCTTTTTTATGGACAATAAAATGATCGAAATGCTGTGAAAACTCACAGAATGGAGTGTTACGAAAAAAGAAAAAGAATAATAAAGGGAATTATATAAAATTATTAAATGATATAAAAATGTGCAAGTGTACTATAGATACATATTTATTAATATTAGTCTTAATGTGAACACTGTCATTTTTCGTCCAACAGAGGATAATATCAATTTTGAAAGCTACCCCTATCATTCTTCGCATATACTATCATATTGACATGAATTACTGTAAATTTGAAAGTGGACTCATATCATTAATTGATATTTTAAAAAAATCACATGTTTTTACCGCCAATTTTACAGTAAATACTGTAATATTTACAGTATTACTATAATCGCTTTGAAAGTGGTTTTGATATGTTACTTTCAATGTGCACTTTCAACCTTTTTATTTCAGTGTAGACATGTTGTCCAGCAAAAAATCGAGAGTACAGCACTCCGACCCAGAGGGTGGTCTCGTTCACTGGGGCTATGCGCACAGCTCCTACTATGTCAATGAATATCATCGATATATTTTAAAATAGACATAATAGGTTAGGTTAGGTTAGGTTGCGATTGCAGGACAGAGTGCAGGACCCTGCCCACCACTTAGGCCAGTCAAGTTGGCCCATTGTGATACCCTATGCGGTCTTAAGACCCACCCCATATCCGAGAGACAAACATCAACAATCTCACATTCTCACACTTGGATTAGAGGATCAAACCAGCTCGTGGAATCAATGAATTTCGATAGAGCCCTAATATCCATTTTTGAAACCTCCGTGAGGTCGTCGATGAACGGTTGGCCGAGAATAGCCAATCGTCTTCTGCTGAGTGCAGGACAATGACACAGCAGATGTTGAACACTCTCCTCCTCTTCAATACATCTGCAACTGCGACAGTAATCGTGAGTTATTACGCCCATCCTAGCACCATGTGTGCCTATTAAGCAGTGCCCTGTTAACACCCTTATCAGTGATGAGACACCGGATTTATTAAGGGACAGCAGACAGTTAGTGCGTCCTTTGTTGTACGAAGGCCAAGTTAGCCTTGATATCTCGCACGTCGAGAGACCTGACCAGAGCTCATTTGCCCTTTGTAAGGTATTTGTGCTAGCATGGGAGGTGCATGGGAGCCTAAAATTGTGGCGTGACCACATGTGCCGCCCTTCCATACGTCGGTCTCCCTTAATCGCAGAGCTGTAATCACAGCCATTTCTTTAGCCACCAGATCGAGTGGTGGAAGATTCAGCATCGTGTTGAGTGCTTCTGTCGGAGTGGAGCCGAGGGCCCCGGTTATGCAGAGTTCTGAACTCCTTTGGAATTTTGTATCTGCTTGAGGTACGAGTTCTTGGTTAGTGCCGGCCACCAGACCAGCACACCGTAGAGTAAAATTGGACGAACAATAGCTGTGTATATCCAGTGCACCACTTTGGGAGAGAACCCCCACGATATACCAATTGCTCTCTTGCAAGTAAACAACGCGCATGTTGCCTTTTTAACTCGTTCCGCTATATTGTCGCTCCAGAGTGATTTCCTGTCTAGAATAACTCCTAGATATTTGACTTTGTCACTGAGTACTAAAGTTGTATTCCCAATTTTTGGTGGTATTAAGTTCGGTATTTTGTACCTCCTAGTGAAGAGGACAAGTTCGGTTTTCTCGGGATTAACCTCCAAACCTGAAGCGTTCGCCCAGTCGCATACTTTAGTCAGAGCATTTTCCATTAAATTGCAGAGGGTTTGAGGAAATTTTCCCCGAATGATAACGCAGATGTCATCGGCGTACGCGATCACTTGGTAGCCTTCAGCTTCCATGAGACGTAGAAGTTGGTTTACAGTAACCAGCCACAGGAGCGGAGAGAGAACACCTCCTTGCGGGGTACCTCCGTTAACGAGTCTGTGAATCGAATTACCGCCTAGCTCCGTTGTAATCCGTCTGCTAATAAGCAATTTGCGGATAAACTCCACAAGGCAGGCATCGACCCGCAGACCCGTTAACGCCGAGGTAATGGCTTCCGGTAGAACGTTGTTGAAGGCACCTGCTATATCAAGGAAAGCCACCAGTGTATATTCCTTTGTGTCAATTGACTTTTCTATAACAGATACCAGAGAATGCAAGGCAGTGTCAGTCGATCTACCTTTACTATAGGCGTGTTGAGCCCGCGACATAAGAGTTGAGTCTATCGATCTTCTGACATAGTCCTCCAAAAGTCTTTCCATAATTTTAAGTAGAAATGAAGATAGGCTTATTGGCCTAAAATCATTAGGTTTAGAATGGGATGGTTTCCCGGATTTTGGGATAAATACTACCTTAACCTCTCTCCATGATGCAGGTACATAGTTGAGCCTGAGGCAACTAACAAACATGGTCTTCAGCCAGGGCTTAATAAGCTCGGATGTTTGTTGTAACTGGGCCGGGAATATTCCGTCCGGTCCTGGCGATTTATAGGGCTTGAGACTGGCCAAGGCCCAGTCCAGCTTTTTATCATCGGTTATTTCCTTTATCAGCTGATCCGAAAGCATTTCATTCCCGACCGTAGTAGTAGCCGTGTCTGTGCATGTCGGAAAGTGAGCATCCAGAAGCAGATTCATTATGTCAGTGCCCGAATCGGTCCTATTCCCATCCGGCATTTGTATGTGGCTCAGTGTCGCTGGCGATTTTGAGAGCACCTTCCTCAGGCGCAGAAATTCACCCAGGAGGCCCGTTTGGCCTTGCGAATTTCTTTCTTGTAGTTACTTAATTTAGTTTTGTGAAGTGCCCAGGATGTTACGCAACCATCCTGTTTGGCTTTGTTAAAGGCCGACCTGCATGTCCTTCTGAGATTATCTAGATCGGACGACCACCAGGGTGGTCTGTGGGTTTCAGCTAACTTTTTAGGCGGACACGCCTTGTCTAGAGCAATCTTGCAGTGTTGATTGAAGGAGCTGACGAGATCGTCTAGCTCCTCATCCTTTCTAGGTGTTACCAGCTGATTTGACAAATATTTGCGAATAAGCTTTTGGTAGTAACCCCAATTTGTTTTCCTAATATTCTGTATATATTTCGGACTTGTATGTATGTATATCTACTAAGGAGAAGCTAATGTATCTATTGTCTGAGAAGGAGTGCTCGCCTAACACACTCCATGATTCTATGAGGTCACTGTAAGAGTCAGTGACCAACGTTATATCGAGGACTTCCTCTCGGTTTCTTGTTACGAAGGTGGGGTCATTCCCCGTGTTACATATACTTAGGTTAGTGCCTAGTAGGTAGTTATAGAGTGACTCACCTCGCTCATTAGTGTCAGTGCTGCCCCATTGGTTGTGATGGGCATTAGCGTCGCCGCCTAGCACGATGATATCGTCCCGTGGTTTTATGGAACTCACGAACTCTCTAAAGTTGTTTGATGGTAGTGGTCCTTGGTGATCGTGAGCTAGATAGAATGATGCGAACATGCAACCTCTACCTAGCCCCTCGACGCTTATCGCTGTCAGATCTCCGTCACTAAACTGGGGTAAGAGAAGAGCGTTAATATTTGATTTAACTAAAAATACACGTTCGAAGTTTACCTTTACCTGTTGCGCTATAAAGCTTGTAAGTAGGGGTCCTCAAACCACAGATCCTATCTCCAGTGATCCACGGTTCTTGAACCAGGACAATGCCTACTGCGCCTTTTGAGAGCTGCAGTAGTAGTGCGGCCGAAGCAGCTTTGCAGTGATGGAGATTAATCTGGAGGACCCTCATCACTTTTTTTGGCGCTCTCCTCCGTGAGCGTCACGTCCGAGTCGCCGTCGCTCAGAAGCTGACTCTCGGAGTAGAGTCTCCTGAGAGCCGAGCCACCGTCCGAGCTGGACGACGCGAACCCACTCCCTGTGTCAGATGCCACTGACTTGCTGTCATCCGCGTCCACCTCCATATCATCATTTTCACTGGGGGGAGGGGGCTCCACCTCCGGATTAGAGGAGAGGTTGGCTAGGGCCTCGGTATCGGACTTGTATACCTTGAGGACCACCTTTTCATAGCCATACCTCACTACGTACTTGCATCGGGCCAGAGCCTCGATGCTTGCCTCATCCAGAAGCAGAACGATCTGCATGGTAGCCTTATCAGTCTTATCCACGTTCACCACCCTCCAGTTTGATGTAGGCAGCTCAGGGTTGTACTCCTGCAGCACATCAAGAATCTCATCTGGTTCCGTGCAACCAACTGGAATCCAAACTCTAGCCCTTGGGCGTTGCGGGATATCAACCGCGTCCACTGCCCTCAAGCGCGCGCCGGGATAAACCTCTCCTATGCGCTGTATGCCAATTTTGTACAGGTCCACGGACCTGCTGTCATCGCAAGCGATCAGCTTCACATTACCCTGATACCAACCCGCATCGGCGTAGTTGGGTGGAGGACCAGGGTTGTCACGTTTGACCTGTACAGCCACTTTTGCGAGCGCGGCCCTGATCCACTTCCACTGCTGCTTGGGGATCCTGCCGTCTACGTTGCTCTCGTCTATTACTCCAATGATCTTGCGATCCTTGGCAATGTCGGCGGAGGACCTCGTCGGTCCTCCTATTCTGGCCCTTTTCGGTGCCCTTGGGGTGGTTTCCTCCAGCGATCGGTTTCGCTTAGCGGTTTCCCCCTTGTTGTTAGCGCCATACAGCTCAACCTTAAAATCCGGCACTATCCGCCGAGCCCACGCAAGATCGCGCTGGAGCTTCGCCCAGGCCTCTGCCGAAACGTCTTCCTCCCTTATCGGTGAGGTCGCGTTCTTGAACAGGATCCGGGCTGCCGACCGCTTATCATTGCGGTTGGGCTTGGTGGATTGCCTGCACGCCAAGTCCTCGACCCTAACGTCAGCACCCACATTCCTGGAGCCCCCAGCCAAGGGCTCACCAGACGCTTTACGCTGAAAGGCAAGACCACTTGTGGAGGCTACAGGGTTGATAGCCTCGTCCTTGGCCTCCCGATCGGAACCCCTGGAGGAGGCACCGATCATCGGACTACTCAGACCGGTTTTACACTCGGCCCTACTACGTCGAGCTGCAGCAGCAGCAATGAAACACTGGGGAGTCCTCTCAGCTTTCGTCACTTTACTAAGGTCCGGCTTGGCTGTGACCTTTTTAACGGAGCGAGCTCCGTTGGCTTTTTTTGAGGAGACCCAGACTCCTTATTTTTGTTGTTGTTGTTGGACGAGTTGTTCATGTTTGAACCCACGAGTTGCGGAGAAAGGGGATGGTCCACCCTGGGCAGAGATCCGCATACCCAGGGTAAGGCTAATTAGAATCGGAGGTCGCCAGGTATCCGAAGCACTCCGTTAGCGACTGGGCTATTTTAGGGCCCCCAGCCAGGCTGATCCTCGGCACGGGTCGTATGACACCTTGATTCAGCCCATTTCAAGGAAGGAAGATAGGAAAGGGGAGAGAGTGGACTGTGATAGAGGCTACGAGTAGCGGAAGGAAAATCAGGTAAGAGGGGGGGAGAGGTCGCCGCTCGAATTAGCCGCCGAAGCGTTACCGGGTGTCACCACGTGGAGGCTCCACCCCCACTTGGAGGAGGAGGGTGCATGCACCTACGAGTCGACGGTTTGAGGTGGCGCTGGTGTGTGCAAGGCGCGAACACCCCCATAAAAGACACCCAAAAGACATAATAGTTCAGGCTACAACTTTTCTTCGATATGGTGGATATAAGCTTGCGTTCTATTGACACTCCAGAACTGTATCTCGCTCGTAATTTTCCTAAAGTACGCAAAGCCCAGACCTTCTTTTTAAGCATTTCCAACAACCACCATCATCCTTGAATAAGCTTCACATTTTTGCAGGCTTTCTATACGTCACCACGTATGCGAATAATAATGCCAATGGAAAAATGTATGTATTTGTGTACAAATGTGTATATGTATGTATGTTTATATATTATTCATTCAATTTATACCGTTATTCATTTAAAATCAATACGCCCAGCTAAAGTTTACAACTAAAGTGCGCAGTATCAATCAATTTTAATCCGATTTTCATAAAACATAGCATGCACACACAAACCCACCCTACATAAAAAAGCAACAACATAAATATTGGCAAATGTTGATACACAAGTAATACTTAAATAAAGCGGTTAACCCAACAAACGCCGCGGTGAAATTTATTTAGGATAATCGACTTATGAAATAAAAGGTGGAAATTTTTTTTTAATTAACTGCAATATAATTCGTTATGGCTATTATCTTTGTTTACGGTGCGAATGCATTCTCATAAACATAAAAGTAGATACCTCTGATTTATGAACTTGCGGTTGCAAGTGCAACTTGGATCCTATGAGTTTGAGAAGAAAGGGAATGGTGGGGTTAAATTATATTTTTACATATAACTATCTGATATCATATCACAATCATATATCTTCCAATACAATGAACTGCACTGGGTAGCTTTTGAGCAATAGAATGAAAATATTATCATGGTAGGTAGGTATGTAGGTAGAATGGCTGCGAAAAAAGGTCGCTCAAGTAGCTTTAAAAGCTGTTTTGATGCCATAAAACTTGTAGAAACCTACTGCTCGTTATGTGAGTGTATGTCACAACCACCCAGAGTTGTTTATAAATTCCAGGATGCTTTGAATCCCTAATTGAAAAAAGAAAATGGGTCCCAAACACTTTCAGTCGTGTTCTGGCTAGAGCGGGGCACTTACACAGGAAGTGCTCAACGGTCTCTTTTATATTAATGCCTTTACAGCTTCTGCAGTGGTCATTATGCGGAATACCCAGCTTTTCCGCATGCGTACCTATCGTCCAATGACCCGTGTAGACTGCTACAAGCATGTAGGTGTCTCCTCTGGACCTGCTTAGGAGACTCCTTGTCCTCCTCTCGCTGTAGTTCGGCCAGGTGGCTTTCGATATTGCACAGGTAAGTAGTACCTTTCCACTTCCGTTGTGCTTCGTTAAAATAATATTTTTGGATGTTCCCCTTGGCCACTGCCAGGGTATCCCAATTTCGAGTCTATATACCTCTTCGTTCTCTACTGATGAGCCCACCCGTGCCTGAACAATCGCAAGAACCTCTGCTTGAAACACACTGCTATACGACGGGAGTCTGAATTCGCCGGCTCCCACCCCTGAATCCTTCTTGGAGCCGTCTGTATACACTTCAATGTTGCTACTTGTTGTGACCCTGCCCCTTTTCCACTCATTCCTACTTGGAAGGACCGTGGTGGCATTTCTCTAAAACTTCAGTTTGTGAGGATACTAGTCTATTGCGCTATTAACTATTCCCTCTCGGAGGGTGTTAAGGATACTACTGTGCCCATGCTGAGTATCCTTCCAGCACCCAGACTCCCTGAATCTTAGTGCGGTTTGTGCCGATGTGGCTTATACTTCCTCGTGAAGAGAAGAAGTTCCGTTTTGTCCGGATTTAGCCTTAGGCCACACTCTTGTGCCCACCTACTTAGTTTTGCTAACGTTCTTACCATGATCTCGCTCATCACGTAGGGATGATATCCAGTTCCGTATTGGTTATTCCACCCCTACCCCAACAAGCGCTGCTGATATTGCTGAATCTTTCACGTTGTTAAAGGCACCTTCCACATCAACAAACGCAGATAGTGTAAATTCTTTGTATAGGAGGGACTTCTCCACTGTTCGCACTACTTCATGCAGCGCAGTCTCTGTGAATTTCCTCCTCAGGTAAGCATGCTGCGCACCGGACAGAGGGAACCCCTCCAGTAGTTCCCGCATGTGTATGTCCAGCAACCTCTCAAACGTTTTTAGCACGAAGGAAGTGAGACTTATTGGCCGAAAATCTTTGGCCACCTCGTGCACTATTCTTCCTGACTTTGGGATGAAAACCACTCTTGTTTTCCTCCATGCGTCCGGAATGTGATTATAGGAAATGCAGGCCACAAAGATCCCCATTAACTCCTTAATCAGAGGTATCCGAGTCTTCTGCATCATGATAGGTAGTGTACCATCTACTCCCGGTGACTTAAATGGTGAGAAGCTATTTATTGCCCAGGCAATTTTGCGACTCGCACGGCTCTTTTAAATTCCCTTCGAGCGTTCCTGTACTCCTGGAAGTTTTTTTTGGCATAGCAATCATTAAAGACGTTCCTCATCTTTGATCTTAGTTCGCTAAGATTTTTGTCCCACCATGGCGGGAAGGTCTTCTTGCTTCTAGATATTGGGCAGGAGCCCTTATAGGTAGGCTTGCCATACGTCAGGCATTAGGCCTGATTGTCAGGCATTACATCCTTTGTCAGGCAGTCAGGCGCCTTTTTTATTTTGTCAGGCATTTTGAAAACGTTTTTTCTTGTACATTAATATTTTGTATAGATTTTATTCAGTTTCATTCGAAGCTATATGAACATTATGTAATCTTATTGAGTGTAAACACACCGTAAGTTTAAAGGGTCAAATACATAAAGCTTTGTTAACCTCGCCTGTCATTTGCAACCTCAAAACTTTGCGCTCAACTTCAGAGGTATGCTACAATGAACGCTTCTCTTTTATACATTTGTTTCCGTTATTTATTTCTTCGCATTCAGAGTGTTTTAGTTAATTTATTAATTTAATAGAGAAAAAATTAATTAATTATTACTTCCTCCACCTTTTTATTCTTAAATTAAAGCAAAGTCATCAAAATCTGATTGTCAAAGCAAGCAAAGCAAGCAAAATTTGAGAGTTTGCCAAATTTTAACCTTGCGTCAATTATGAGGTCTTCTATTTGCCATGCTTCGTTTAAATACGTATACTGAACTTTTCTGTCAAAGTCAAAGTTCGAGGTAAAGTCAAAATAAAGCTTTATGTAATTGACTCTTAAGCCCCAATTACATAAAACTTTGAGCATTTGCCAAAATCTTGCTTCGCTTTACGTTCCACAAACTTTGTATGGAAGTGGAACCTGCAAAGTTTTATGTAATTGGGGCTTTAAGTCTTGTGCGATTATCGATAACTTCCCTGGAAGCAAAGCTAGCCAAGGTGAAAATATAACGAGAAATTAGAGATGTGCAATATCAAAAATCACTGTGGGGAAAAGTAGGCATAGAACACCAACGCATATTTCGATAAACTCAATAGTTCCATAATTTCCAACCCTAACTAGCAGCTTCAACATGGATAGAAAAGGCTCCTCGCTGAACAAAGTTGTCCACCTTTCTACCCAGCTTTTTGGGAAAAGCGACCTGGTAATTTCCCAGGAAATTATCCGAAGATGATTGGCAGGGTTCCTTTTCAACAGACTTGTTAAAAAAACTTCAAAGGCCGTGTGCCAAATAGTTGAAAATCGTAAATTTTGACAAAGCGATGTTAAATTCTGGCAGTTATCGGGGTGTATATGAACATCAGAATTGCCCTAGTCCAGGGGGGAACAGAAGGATGCCTGTGCTGTTGATATTCATATTATTTCACATAAATTTATGTTCACACGCGTTATTAAACACTAAAATATAATATAATGCAAAAAGTACGTAATATAAAAGCATAAAAAACACGTAAATTGAAAATTTATTCACAAAACATCTGCTTTCGCACGTGCTTTTTGCATGTGTCAAAATTTACTACTGTCAAAATTTACCTCTCCGTTTGGCACAGCAAAATGGAAAATATTTGTACACCATAGGAAATTTGTTCACCTAATTTTACTCTGACGAAAAGAAATACCAATTGACACACAGCTAAAATCGAAGGAAATAAATTTATATTCCCTTTGCAGCGAAGCAAGCATGGTTGAAGTATCGACGTGACTTTCCTAATTCCGATGAAGATACCTTTCTAAGGCTGTGTTCTCTTTAAATTTCACTTTAGTCAGGCATTGGGGTGATAAAATTATGGCAAGCCTACTTATATGCAACCTGGAAACTTTTTTCCAGAGACCGAACTCGGTCGTCTAGAGTTTCTGTCGATTGTATCGGTGTCTTCTTCCTGCTGAGCCCATCACTGACTATCTTTTCAAATAGACCCCACGAGGCTCGTTTAGGATTTCTGTGCGGTTTTTTATCTCTCCCTCATCATTCGATGATCCGACATGGAGGTCTTTTGCGAAACATCCCAATTCCTTATCGAAGGTTCCTGGGAGTCAGATGCTATTGTAATTCCTCCCACCCGGCGAAGTTCTCTGAACCCGGAAAAACAATGGTGGGAGAGCTGCCCCTGTTACATATACATTAAGCTGTTCCTTATATCAACTTTTTTTGAAAATGTTGGGTTCGCCGGGCGGAATATGATAGATTTTGCTCTAAAAATAAGCTGTGCAAAATTTCACTCGAATTGGATAACTTTTAGAACTTGCACGTTGCATTTTAAAATTTTAAAAACCATATGCATTCATGGTGCAGCAGATTATATAAAAACATTGATAGCCGTAAACTTGGTACACATTAATTACGAGATAAAACGTGCAGATTCCGATTCTGAAGAGAAAAATAAAAAATTCGCTATAGGTTGTGAGATTTCCCAAAGTTATCGTTTTTAAAAAAGTGAGAAAACACCATTTTCGTATTTTACGAAAAATCTCCAGCTTTGATTATCCGATCGAACCCCTCTATTCACCGGATTAAAGATCTTTTGTAACTCTAAAAACCCGCCATATAGTGGTTTTCAATCAAATGACCAAATTAGGAGCTCTTAGTAGATGATTGAGAGAAATAGAGCACAATTTCAAGCCACCTCGTAGTATGTATTGATATACAGCGAAAACTAATAACTTTTTTAATTTTATTTTGATACGATGTCAAAACTCAATCAATTCCAAATCATATTGGTCAAAGCTGTTTGCAAATTAGATCAGAAATACCAAAGTTATAACCATTTTAGTATCACTATATAGCTACATTTGGTATATCGATATTCATAATCGAGAAAATTATTTCAAAATCAACAAGTGTTTTTGATGTCAAATCCATACGAATATTGCTGTGGGTTTTATGTATCAACTTTTCGACTTCTTTGCTGTTGACAATCGATATGATAAATCTAGCTGTAACATATTTTTAAATTCGATATAGCTTTGCTACTATTGAGCCGATAAGAATATGGTTAAGATAAATTTTGTTTGAAATTGATTAAGCTTTGAAACGACATAAAAATCAAGGCAAAATAATTATCCATTTTCAAGGTACTTGACAATTTATGACGATGTGAATTGGAATTTGTAATATTTCTCGACTAAATCTGCGAATAGCTCTTAAACTGGGCATCTGATTGAAACCCATTATATGGCGGATTTATAGAGCTATCGAAGACCTTTTATGCGGCGAGAAGAGGGGTTCGATCGGATAAGTACAACTGGAGATTTTCGTAAAACACAAAAATGGTGTTTTCTCACTTTTTTAAAAACGCTAACTTTGTGAAAACTCAAAACCTATAGCGAATTTTTTATTTTTCTCTTCAGAATCGTAATCTGCACGTTATTTCTCGTAATTAATGTGTACCAAGTGTACGGCTATCAATGTTTTTATATAATCTGCTGCACCCTGAATGCATGTGGTTTTTAAAAATTTCAAATGCAACGTGCAAGTTTTAAAAGTTATCCAATTCGAGTGAAATTTTGCACAGCTTATTTTTAAAGCAAAATCTATCATATTCTTAAGGAACAGCTTAATATACATAGTTTGTTTGCTAATAAAAATTCAATTCGTTTATTTCGCTGTTCCCCCATAACGCATGCCTTGCATTGGCGTCGCAGCCCATCAGGATCCTCTCGTTTTTGAAGTTAACTTCTCATGCGGCGATATAAGTTTTGATTGAGAGTAAAATTTAAGAAAATGGCTAAAGATGAAACGGAAGTTATGGCACGGAAATAGAAATTGTAGCCGACTTTCAGGCGTATGTTGCAGACTTTCAGGCGCAGGGGTTTTTCTTATATCTCGGTAACCGCTCAACCGATTTGATTCATTCTAAGATTATGTGCGTGAGTGTTGCCACTTGGGGCATTTCACAGGGTTGTCACTTATCTCAATTTTTTTTTAAATATTGAGCAAGATATGCCATAATTGGTATCAAATGAAAGGAATTTTCGACCGTATTCCAAATATGGAAATCTCAAGCAGGGTTTCCACCTAGGGTTGCCACCTAACCGCATTTTATATATTTTTCTCTCTATCTCGGGAACCGCTCAACCCATTTGGATAAAGTTTGGCATTATAGATATATATATATGATTCAGATATGATTCATTCTAAGATTATGTGCGTGGGTATTGCCACTTGCGGCGGTTCACATGGTTGCCACCTATCTCAATTTTTTTAAATATTGAGCAAGATACGGCATTATGGGTATCGAATGAAAGGTATTATCGACCGTATTAGGTAGGGTAGGTAGAAATGGCTGCCGCAAAGGCACACCTAGGCCAGTAATAAAAGGCCCGTTGTGATACCACCAAACACTAGGAAAGTCAGTCCCGGGGCCCGGCCATATGGAAAATCCCAGTGCTGTCGGGACTCTCCATATAGCCGAAACCCGGGACTGACACTCCTAACCGACACCGCTACCCCTCCTCGAACCATTTTGATAACTTGATGAAGGCCATCAAGTCCTTTATGTCTAGCTCCGCGACCTGGCTTAAGCTAACCAGGAAGGGAACTCCCAGAGAGCGCCTTCTCGCTCCGCTTAAGGCCGGGCAGTTGCAGATGAGGTGCTCCACCGTTTCCTCTTCCTCATCCTCTTTGCAACTCCTGCAGCATCGTCGGTAGGGAACGCCTAGCCTTGCTGCGTGCCTACCAATAAGGCAGTGCCCGGTTAAAACACCTATTAATATGGAGATTTCCTTCCTTTTTAGGGCGTATATGTGTCTAGATCTTTTAAGATCGCATTTTGGCCAGGTTTGCTTGGATATCCGGCACCCTGGGGCTTGTAGCCATCTTTCGTTGGCTTCGCGGAGTGTATGCTCCTTCAGCATTAGCTTGCACGTGGCAAACGGCATACCTATGCGCTCTTTATCTTGAAGAATCTGCTTGGTCGTGCCCTGCCTGGCAAGTTCGTCTGCCCTACAGTTTCCCTCAATGTCCCTGTGTCCCGGGACCCATGTGAGGTTCACGCGGTTCTGTTGGGCCATCTCTTGAAGAGATCGACGACAGCTGAGCGTCAGTTCAGAGTTGAACGAGTAAGAGCCAAGGGATTTGATGGCCGCTTGGCTGTCGCTGAAAATACAGATATCCTGTCCGATGGTGCGTTCACCTATCCAAGTCACGGCGTCCATGATTGCAGAAACTTCAGCCTGGAAGACGCTGCAGTGATCAGGTAGTCTAAAGGTGAGTTCTAGGTCCAAATCCCTTGAGTAAACCCCTCCTCCGACTCTGCCGTCCAACTTCGAGCCGTCGGTGTATATAAAAGTGCCGCCATTTGTAGCGGGACACCGATCTATGTTCTCCCAGTCTTCCCTGCTGGGAATGTTTATTCTAAAACAACAATCTCCGACTGTTGTGGTCGCACACCGATCTGTGCTCAGAGGGAGAAAGCTGTAAGATCTTAGAATACAGGAGTGTCCAATAGTGCTTGCGCCCCAGACGGACGTTTCCTTTAGACGCACAGCCGATGCTGCTGCTGCTGCTGCCCGGTACCCTTCCAGATCGAGTGGCAAAAAGCCAAGAATGGCCTGGAGAGCTTCATTGGGCGTTGTTCTTAACGCCCCGCTTATACAGATCATGCTCGATCTGTGGACTTTCCCTAACAGATTTAGGTTTGTTGCCTTTCCTAGCGCAGGCCACCATACCACGACTCCATACAGCATAATTGGCTGGATTATCGCAGTGTAGATCCATCTGCAAATTTTGGGGCTGAGCCCCCATTTTTTGCCAATGGCTCTTTTACACGTGTAAAGTGCAATGCACGCTTTCCTCTGGCGCTGGATGACATTCTCCTTCCAGTTAAGCTTTCTATCTAGAACTGTGCCTAGGAATTTGGCTTTGTCAGCTAAGTTCAGGCGCACGCCATCTAGTTCTGGTAGGTTCAACGGTGGTATCTTGAACCGCCTGGTATAAAGGACAAGCTCCACCTTTCCCGGGTTGATGCTAAGTCCGCAGCGAGAGGACCATGAAGAAACTTCTCGCAGTGCTACTTGCATCAAGTCACACAGGGTTTGTGAGAATTTGCCCCTATATGCAATAGCTAAATCGTCTGCATATGCCACTATCTTCCCGCCCCCCCACCTTGTGTCTCGTAGCAGCGAGTTTACGGTGAGGTTCCATAGGAGCGGGGAGAGAACACCACCCTGAGGCGTTCCTCTTGTGACATAGCGTGAAAGATCAACTGTTCCCAGTGAAGAAACTATTTTCCTTCCCTTTAGTAGTTGATCAATTAGTCCAATAAGAGACCTATTTATGCCCAGGTTTGTTAAAGCAGTGTTAATAGCCTCCGGCCACGAGACAGTACTCCTTTTCGTGCAATGATTTTTCAACAATAGAGACTAGGCTGTGGAGCGCAGTTTCCTTTGATTTACCTTTGGTGTATGCATGTTGATAGCTAGAAATAAGGTTGCTATCAATAGTAGAGGAGAGATAATCGCTAATTATCCTCTCGAAGGTTTTAAGTGCAAAAGACGAGAGACTGATCGGTCTGTAGTCTTTAGGCTCATAGTGTGAGGCCTTCCCAGCCTTTGGAATAAAGACTACCGTGGCGCTTCTCCAGGAGCACGGAATGTAATTAAGAGCCAGGCAGGCTGAATAGAGAACTACCAGCCATTTAGCTGATATTTCCAGCGTGTTTATGAGTTGTGCGGGGAAAATCCCGTCTGGCCCAGCTGCCTTGAACGGCTCAAAGCTTTTGATTGCCCACCTTACCCTTTCCTCCGTAATGGGTATGTTTACCGCCAGGTTTGTTGCAGATGCTACAGGTGCATCATACAAGTTCCCCGGAAAGTGTGTGTTCAGGAGCAGCTCCAGGGTTTCCCCTTCCGTGCAGGTCCAAGATCCGTCAGACTTCCGTAAATAGCTAATGGCTGTTTGAGTTTTTGATAGCACTCGTCTAAGTCTCGCTGTATCATCGACTTTTTCGACCCCGGTGCAGAAATTTCTCCACGAAGTGCTCTTCGCTTGCCTTACAGCCTTTTTATAGGCCCTCAGTTTAGCTTTATATTCGAGCCATTCAGGCTCCGTACCGATGCTCTTGGCCTTGTTAAATTGCTTCCTGCATGATATACGGAACGAATCCAGGTCGTAAGACCACCAGTGGGGGGAACCGCTCAACCCATTTGGATAAAGTTTGGCATTATAGATATATATATATGATTCAGATATGATTCATTCTAAGATTATGTGCGTGGGTATTGCCACTTGCGGCGGTTCACAGGGTTGCCACCTATCTAAATTTTTTAAATATTGAGCAAGATATGCCAATATGGGTATCAAATGAAAGGAATTTTCGACCGTATTCCAAATATGTTATTCTCAAGCAGGGTTGCCACCTAGGGTTGCCACCTAACCGCATTTTATATATTTTTCTCTATATCTCGGGAACCGCTTGACCGATGTGTGTAAGGTTTCGCATTATAGATAGTATGATTCATTTTAAGATTATATGCGTGGATGTTGCCACTTGGGGCGGTTCACAGGGTTGCCAAACGTCTCAATTTTTTTTAAATATTGGTCAAGATATGCCAATATTGGTATCAATGAAAGGTATTTTCGACCGTATTCCAAATATGAAAATCTCAAGCAGGGTTGCCACCAAACCGCTTTTATTGACGCTTTACAGTGAAAGTCGTGACGCTTATTCATGAAAAATATATAGCCTTCGGCACAGACGAAGACAGCTTTCCTTACTGGTTTTTTTTTTATTGGTGAGCAGCTGTGCCTCCTCGGGAGGTGCCGGCCGATCGTGAGCCATATACGCCGAGGCAATCGTTGACCTGCGTCCGCCACTTGACTCAATCCTGACCACTACCAAATCGAATGTGCTGAAATTAGGTAAAAAGAAAGCATTAATAGTATCCCTAACGAGGATGCATGCCTTCGGTTTACCTTCTCCTAGAGTATAAAATATGCTGTAGCCTCTGGTACTTAGGCCCGTTACGTTGGAGCGCCATACCCAAGGCTCCTGCACCAAACAGATGTCGATGTTCTCCTCCCTTAGGAGAACCAGCAGGTTATCCGAGGCGAATTTGGCGTGCTGCAGGTTAATCTGCGCCACCCTAAACATCGGACCGGGGGGGCCGCACCTGCTCGACTGTCGGGGTTCGACGATGCATCAGCCACGGCTGATTCTGCCAGCCTAATCTCCTCGAGGAGCTTATTGGCATCGTCAACCTCCTCCAGATTATTATCCGGTGCTACTGCCGCCGGGAAAACTTTTATTCTGGCGTGCCTGACGCCATACACTAACTTCTTTCCCAGGAAAGACCCAGAACGTGTATAATGCTAAAGAAGTGTATTAATTATCTTTGCATTACAGAATTCATGAGTAGAGATTTGGTGGCAGTGCAGGCAACACTGGAAGCGGGTGGAAGAACCGCACATATTGTCTTTGCTGCGGCCTATTTTGCGGGAGACGGAGAAATCTCGCCAGCGGATGTGACAAGGCTAGTGCAACACTGCAGGAGGGCACAACTTCCACTTGTCATAGGATGTGATGCCAACGCCCATCACGAGGTCTGGGGCAGTACGGACACTAATCAAAGGAGAACCCCATCGGAACCCTCCCTCTCGGATCATCGCATCATACAGTTTGACGTAGGGGCGAACGTGGTACCTAGGGTACCCACCAGGAATCCCAGGAAAACAGACTGGGAGGTATTTAGACGAGTAATTGAGGAGAACCTTCCAAGTCTGGGAGGGGAAGACAGAGTCGGAAGTGGATTGGAATTAGATGATAGGGTAAACAGGCTCAACAGCATAATGTTGGAGGCCTTTAACTCTAGCTGTCGAGAACCTAGGGGCACCAAGTACAAAACCCCGTGGTGGTCAAAAAAGCGCTCAGAAATGAGGAGCAAAGTGCGGAGTCTGTTCAACAGGGCAAGACGCAAGGCAAGGCCACTGGGAGGAGTATTCGACACATCTAACTGAGTACAACAAAGAGATAAGGAGATCTAAAAGAAGCAGCTTTAGGACCTTCTGCGAGAGAATAGAATCCACTCCGGAGGCAGCCAGGCTCCATAAGGCCATGGCTAAGGAGCAGGGAGACACTAGGATGGCGCTAAAACTTCCCACGGGGGGGTTCACGCGCAATGAGGAAGAAAGGGCTAAGGCCTTGCTGGACGCTCACTTTCCAGAATCATCCACCGACCTAGAGGAGACAGAATCTCATTGGGTGCGGCCCACACGGCAAGACTGGCAATTGGCGAGAACGTTGTTCTCTCAAAGTTCAGTAAAGTGGGCCATATCTTCTTTTGAGAGTTATAAATCCCCTGGGGTGGACGGTTTATATCCGATATTTTTGCAACAGGGAGATACGCTCATCCCTTATTTGTCGGGCATCATGAGGGATAGTCTAGCACTAGCCTATATACCGGCAATATGGAGACGAGCAAGAGTTGTATTTCTACCAAAAGTGGGGAAAAAGGATTACTCTTTAGCGAAATCCTTCAGACCAATCAGCTTGACCTCCTTTGTCCTAAAGACAATGGAGAAAATAGTCGACCATGAGATTAGATCGAACGCCCTGAGGCACAGGCCATTGCATGTAGGTCAGCATGTAGATCAACGGACACTGCCCTGTACCAGCTGACCTCGGAAATCACCAGCGCGTTCGACTGTGGAGAAGTGGTGGTATGCGCCTTTCTTGACATAGAGGGGGCCTTCGACAACACATGTCACGATAGTGTAAGTCGTGCACTAGAGAGGAAAGGAGTACAGGGAACCGTTATACGATGGATCAACGCCCTGCTCAAAACAAGACTGTCGGAAACTCAGGTTGAAAACCGAACGGTTCAAATTCGAACCACGAGGGGGTGCCCACAAGGGGGGGTCCTGTCACCCCTCCTATGGAGCGTAGTGGTAGATGAACTGTTGGAGATACTAACCGGTAATGGCATCAGATGCCTGGGGTATGCAGACGACATAATAATCATAGCAAGAGGAAAATTCGAGAACACTCTCTGTGACATTATACAAAGAGCATTAAATCTAACAAAGGAGTGGTGTGCTGGAGTGGGCCTCAATATCAACGCCAGCCAAACAGCCATAATTCCCTTTACTAAGAGAAGAACTCTTCCGGGACTGAGAACCATCACACTAGGTGGGGAAGACTTGGTGGCCGTTTCCGAAGTAAAATACTTGGGGGTTACATTTCACTCCAAGCTACTATGGAGGAAACATGTCGATAACACGACAGCCAAGGCCACCAGGGCAATTATGGTGTGCAGAAGAATCGCGGGCAAATCTTGGGGATGCAGCCCCAAGGTGCTAAGGTGGATGTACACCATGATAGTTAGACCCATAATAACCTACGGAGCGGTGGCATGGGCACCCAGATCGACCCTAATAACGGTGAGGAAATCCCTCACCAAACTCCAGCGTTTGGCCTGCGTATGCATAACGGGAGCCATGCGTACCTGCCCTACTACGGCAATGGAGGTGCTACTCGATCTGAGTCCCCTGCACATAGTAATTGAACAGGCAGCCAAACGAACCATGCTAAACATAGCAAGGGAAGGGACTGGCAGAGGCAGAGTCATTTCGTCCACTGGAGCAGACAGACTAATAAAACAACTCCCGATCTGTCAACTCCCTAGAGACGATATCGCGAAGACTATGAGATTCGAAAAAAGATTCAAAATAGAACTGGGTGACAAGATCACCTGGGACGCCTCCAAAGTGGAAGGATTCCACCAGGGCAGAGCACTGGTATGGTACACGGACGGGTCAAAAACTCCCGAAAGGATTGGAGCCGGAATAACAGGCCCCCGATCTAACGTGTCCATAACCCTTGGAGAATATGCGAGCATATTTCAGGCGGAAGTAGCTGCGATAAGCGTTTGTGCAGACATAAATCTGCAGCGTGGCTACATCAAAGAGAATATAGTAATACTAAGCGACAGCCAGGCGGCCCTGAAAGCAATCTGGGCATGTGAAATAAGATCTCTATTGGTACTGGAGTGCGTAGACAGACTAAACAACCTGGCGTCTCGCAACAGGGTCCGACTAGCATGGGTCCCGTGCCATGCTGGGGTGGAAGGCAACGACCGATCTATGTTCTCCCAGTCTTCCCTGCTGGGAATGTTTATTCTAAAACAACAATCTCCGACTGTTGTGGTCGCACACCGATCTGTGCTCAGAGGGAGAAAGCTGTAAGATCTTAGAATACAGGAGTGTCCAATAGTGCTTGCGCCCCAGACGGACGTTTCCTTTAGACGCACAGCCGATGCTGCTGCTGCCCGGTACCCTTCCAGATCGAGTGGCAAAAAGCCAAGAATGGCCTGGAGAGCTTCATTGGGCGTTGTTCTTAACGCCCCGCTTATACAGATCATGCTCGATCTGTGGACTTTCCCTAACAGATTTAGGTTTGTTGCCTTTCCTAGCGCAGGCCACCATACCACGACTCCATACAGCATAATTGGCTGGATTATCGCAGTGTAGATCCATCTGCAAATTTTGGGGCTGAGCCCCCATTTTTTGCCAATGGCTCTTTTACACGTGTAAAGTGCAATGCACGCTTTCCTCTGGCGCTGGATGACATTCTCCTTCCAGTTAAGCTTTCTATCTAGAACTGTGCCTAGGAATTTGGCTTTGTCAGCTAAGTTCAGGCGCACGCCATCTAGTTCTGGTAGGTTCAACGGTGGTATCTTGAACCGCCTGGTATAAAGGACAAGCTCCACCTTTCCCGGGTTGATGCTAAGTCCGCAGCGAGAGGACCATGAAGAAACTTCTCGCAGTGCTACTTGCATCAAGTCTAACAGGGTTTGTGAGAATTTGCCCCTATATGCAATAGCTAAATCGTCTGCATATGCCACTATCTTCCCGCCCCCCCACCTTGTGTCTCGTAGCAGCGAGTTTACGGTGAGGTTCCATAGGAGCGGGGAGAGAACACCACCCTGAGGCGTTCCTCTTGTGACATAGCGTGAAAGATCAACTGTTCCCAGTGAAGAAACTATTTTCCTTCCCTTTAGTAGTTGATCAATTAGTCCAATAAGAGACCTATTTATGCCCAGGTTTGTTAAAGCAGTGTTAATAGCCTCCGGCCACGAGACAGTACTCCTTTTCGTGCAATGATTTTTCAACAATAGAGACTAGGCTGTGGAGCGCAGTTTCCTTTGATTTACCTTTGGTGTATGCATGTTGATAGCTAGAAATAAGGTTGCTATCAATAGTAGAGGAGAGATAATCGCTAATTATCCTCTCGAAGGTTTTAAGTGCAAAAGACAAGAGACTGATCGGTCTGTAGTCTTTAGGCTCATAGTGTGAGGCCTTCCCAGCCTTTGGAATAAAGACTACCGTGGCGCTTCTCCAGGAGCACGGAATGTAATTAAGAGCCAGGCAGGCTGAATAGAGAACTACCAGCCATTTAGCTGATATTTCCAGCGTGTTTATGAGTTGTGCGGGGAAAATCCCGTCTGGCCCAGCTGCCTTGAACGGCTCAAAGCTTTTGATTGCCCACCTTACCCTTTCCTCCGTAATGGGTATGTTTACCGCCAGGTTTGTTGCAGATGCTACAGGTGCATCATACAAGTTCCCCGGAAAGTGTGTGTTCAGGAGCAGCTCCAGGGTTTCCCCTTCCGTGCAGGTCCAAGATCCGTCAGGCTTCCGTAAATAGCTAATGGCTGTTTGAGTTTTTGATAGCACTCATCTAAGTCTCGCTGTATCATCGACTTTTTCGACCCCGGTGCAGAAATTTCTCCACGAAGTTCTCTTCGCTTGCCTTAGAGCCTTTTTATAGGCCCTCAGTTTAGCTTTATATTCGAGCCATTCAGGCTCCGTACCGATGCTCTTGGCCTTGTTAAATTGCTTCCTGCATGATATACGGAACGAATCCAGGTCGTAAGACCACCAGTGGGGGGAACCGCTCAACCCATTTGGATAAAGTTTGGCATTATAGATATATATATATGATTCAGATATGATTCATTCTAAGATTATGTGCGTGGGTATTGCCACTTGCGGCGGTTCACAGGGTTGCCACCTATCTAAATTTTTTAAATATTGAGCAAGATATGCCAATATGGGTATCAAATGAAAGGAATTTTCGACCGTATTCCAAATATGTTATTCTCAAGCAGGGTTGCCACCTAGGGTTGCCACCTAACCGCATTTTATATATTTTTCTCTATATCTCGGGAACCGCTTGACCGATGTGTGTAAGGTTTCGCATTATAGATAGTATGATTCATTTTAAGATTATATGCGTGGATGTTGCCACTTGGGGCGGTTCACAGGGTTGCCAAACGTCTCAATTTTTTTTAAATATTGGTCAAGATATGCCAATATTGGTATCAATGAAAGGTATTTTCGACCGTATTCCAAATATGAAAATCTCAAGCAGGGTTGCCACCAAACCGCTTTTATTGACGCTTTACAGTGAAAGTCGTGACGCTTATTCATGAAAAATATATAGCCTTCGGCACAGACGAAGACAGCTTTCCTTACTGGTTTTTTTTTTATTGGTGAGCAGCTGTGCCTCCTCGGGAGGTGCCGGCCGATCGTGAGCCATATACGCCGAGGCAATCGTTGACCTGCGTCCGCCACTTGACTCAATCCTGACCACTACCAAATCGAATGTGCTGAAATTAGGTAAAAAGAAAGCATTAATAGTATCCCTAACGAGGATGCATGCCTTCGGTTTACCTTCTCCTAGAGTATAAAATATGCTGTAGCCTCTGGTACTTAGGCCCGTTACGTTGGAGCGCCATACCCAAGGCTCCTGCACCAAACAGATGTCGATGTTCTCCTCCCTTAGGAGAACCAGCAGGTTATCCGAGGCGAATTTGGCGTGCTGCAGGTTAATCTGCGCCACCCTAAACATCGGACCGGGGGGGCCGCACCTGCTCGACTGTCGGGGTTCGACGATGCATCAGCCACGGCTGATTCTGCCAGCCTAATCTCCTCGAGGAGCTTATTGGCATCGTCAACCTCCTCCAGATTATTATCCGGTGCTACTGCCGCCGGGAAAACTTTTATTCTGGCGTGCCTGACGCCATACACTAACTTCTTTCCCAGGAAAGACCCAGAACGTGTATAATGCTAAAGAAGTGTATTAATTATCTTTGCATTACAGAATTCATGAGTAGAGATTTGGTGGCAGTGCAGGCAACACTGGAAGCGGGTGGAAGAACCGCACATATTGTCTTTGCTGCGGCCTATTTTGCGGGAGACGGAGAAATCCCGCCAGCGGATGTGACAAGGCTAGTGCAACACTGCAGGAGGGCACAACTTCCACTTGTCATAGGATGTGATGCCAACGCCCATCACGAGGTCTGGGGCAGTACGGACACTAATCAAAGGAGAACCCCATCGGAACCCTCCCTATCGGATCATCGCATCATACAGTTTGACGTAGGGGCGAACGTGGTACCTAGGGTACCCACCAGGAATCCCAGGAAAACAGACTGGGAGGTATTTAGACGAGTAATTGAGGAGAACCTTCCAAGTCTGGGAGGGGAAGACAGAGTCGGAAGTGGATTGGAATTAGATGATAGGGTAAACAGGCTCAACAGCATAATGTTGGAGGCCTTTAACTCTAGCTGTCGAGAACCTAGGGGCACCAAGTACAAAACCCCGTGGTGGTCAAAAAAGCGCTCAGAAATGAGGAGCAAAGTGCGGAGTCTGTTCAACAGGGCAAGACGCAAGGCAAGGCCACTGGGAGGAGTATTCGACACATCTAACTGAGTACAACAAAGAGATAAGGAGATCTAAAAGAAGCAGCTTTAGGACCTTCTGCGAGAGAATAGAATCCACTCCGGAGGCAGCCAGGCTCCATAAGGCCATGGCTAAGGAGCAGGGAGACACTAGGATGGCGCTAAAACTTCCCACGGGGGGGTTCACGCGCAATGAGGAAGAAAGGGCTAAGGCCTTGCTGGACGCTCACTTTCCAGAATCATCCACCGACCTAGAGGAGACAGAATCTCATTGGGTGCGGCCCACACGGCAAGACTGGCAATTGGCGAGAACGTTGTTCTCTCAAAGTTCAGTAAAGTGGGCCATATCTTCTTTTGAGAGTTATAAATCCCCTGGGGTGGACGGTTTATATCCGATATTTTTGCAACAGGGAGATACGCTCATCCCTTATTTGTCGGGCATCATGAGGGATAGTCTAGCACTAGCCTATATACCGGCAATATGGAGACGAGCAAGAGTTGTATTTCTACCAAAAGTGGGGAAAAAGGATTACTCTTTAGCGAAATCCTTCAGACCAATCAGCTTGACCTCCTTTGTCCTAAAGACAATGGAGAAAATAGTCGACCATGAGATTAGATCGAACGCCCTGAGGCACAGGCCATTGCATGTAGGTCAGCATGTAGATCAACGGACACTGCCCTGTACCAGCTGACCTAGGAAATCACCAGCGCGTTCGACTGTGGAGAAGTGGTGGTATGCGCCTTTCTTGACATAGAGGGGGCCTTCGACAACACATGTCACGATAGTGTAAGTCGTGCACTAGAGAGGAAAGGAGTACAGGGAACCGTTATACGATGGATCAACGCCCTGCTCAAAACAAGACTGTCGGAAACTCAGGTTGAAAACCGCACGGTTCAAATTCGAACCACGAGGGGGTGCCCACAAGGGGGGGTCCTGTCACCCCTCCTATGGAGCGTAGTGGTAGATGAACTGTTGGAGATACTAACCGGTAATGGCATCAGATGCCTGGGGTATGCAGACGACATAATAATCATAGCAAGAGGAAAATTCGAGAACACTCTCTGTGACATTATACAAAGAGCATTAAATCTAACAAAGGAGTGGTGTGCTGGAGTGGGCCTCAATATCAACGCCAGCCAAACAGCCATAATTCCCTTTACTAAGAGAAGAACTCTTCCGGGACTGAGAACCATCACACTAGGTGGGGAAGACTTGGTGGCCGTTTCCGAAGTAAAATACTTGGGGGTTACATTTGACTCCAAGCTACTATGGAGGAAACATGTCGATAACACGACAGCCCAGGCCACCAGGGCAATTATGGTGTGCAGAAGAATCGCGGGCAAATCTTGGGGATGCAGCCCCAAGGTGCTAAGGTGGATGTACACCATGATAGTTAGACCCATAATAACCTACGGAGCGGTGGCATGGGCACCCAGATCGACCCTAATAACGGTGAGGAAATCCCTCACCAAACTCCAGCGTTTGGCCTGCGTATGCATAACGGGAGCCATGCGTACCTGCCCTACTACGGCAATGGAGGTGCTACTCGATCTGAGTCCCCTGCACATAGTAATTGAACAGGCAGCCAAACGAACCATGCTAAACATAGCAAGGGAAGGGAATGGCAGAGGCAGAGTCATTTCGTCCACTGGAGCAGACAGACTAATAAAACAACTCCCGATCTGTCAAATCCCTAGAGACGATATCGCGAAGACTATGAGATTCGAAAAAAGATTCAAAATAGAACTGGGTGACAAGATCACCTGGGACGCCTCCAAAGTGGAAGGATTCCACCAGGGCAGAGCACTGGTATGGTACACGGACGGGTCAAAAACTCCCGAAAGGATTGGAGCCGGAATAACAGGCCCCCGATCTAACGTGTCCATAACCCTTGGAGAATATCCGAGCATATTTCAGGCGGAAGTAGCTGCGATAAGCGTTTGTGCAGACATAAATCTGCAGCGTGGCTACATCAAAGAGAATATAGTAATACTAAGCGACAGCCAGGCGGCCCTGAAAGCAATCTGGGCATGTGAAATAAGATCTCTATTGGTACTGGAGTGCGTAGACAGACTAAACAACCTGGCGTCTCGCAACAGGGTCCGACTAGCATGGGTCCCGTGCCATGCTGGGGTGGAAGGCAACGAGCGAGCTGATAAACTTGCTCGTGTTGCGGTAGCAACAAAGCCCATAGGCCCAGAACCCTTTCTGGGCATCGGCCCACATACCATAAAAGAGAGACTGAGGAAAGAAGAGCAGGATTTGAGAGAGGTACACTGGCGTCAGACCACCGGGCTGCGTCAGGCGAAGACAATGATGGGCGGTTACAGCACTAAACGATTTGAAAACATAATCTGCCTGCCCAAGAACAACCTTAGGAACATCACAGGAGTCCTCACAGGTCACTCTAGGCTCAAAGAACATATGCACAGAGTGGGCATTGCGTCCAGTAGTCTGTGCCGTTTCTGTGATGACGAGAAAGAAACTGCGGAGCACATAGTGTGCAGATGCGACGCTATCTCCAGAAGTAGGCTAAGGATCCTATGATCCACAACTCTGGAGAGCAGGCACATACATCAACTGAGGCCGACCTTGATTCTGGATTTCCTGAAGGTGATCGGCCTGGAAGATGTGCTATGAGACTATGAGGGCACAATAGACTCTTTTCGAGTTCCCCTAGGCACTCGTTATTTATGAGCAGTAGCACCGGGTGGCTATTTTTATACCTTTCATGAACATGAAATGGTATTATAACTTTGGTCCGATGGTTGTAAGTATGAGAAAAAGAAGAGATAGACCCATCAATAAGTATACCGAAATGATCAGGATGACGAGATGAGTTGATTTAGCCATATCCGTCTGTCTGTCTGTCTGTCTGTTTGAACGCAAACTAGTCCCTCAGTTTTTGAGATATTTGGCTGAAATTTTGTATACGGCCACCATTTTCCAATATAGGAATCATTTGTCGGAACCAGGAAGATCGAAACGATATTACATATAGCTCCCATACAATCGATTGTTCCGATAAGTGGATTTTGGGCTGTAACTCCTGTAATTGAAGATGTAGGAATGTGAAATTTGGTAAGAATTGCTTTTTTTATATAAGAAATGTCGATGTTGAAAATCATTGAGATGGGAAAAATATTTCACATAGCCCCCATACAACCGATTGTTCCGATAAACGGATTTTGGGCTATAACTCCTGTAATTAAAGAGGTAGGAACGCAAAATTTTGTGAGAATTACTTTTTTTATATAAGAACTGTCGGTGTTGAAAATCATCGAGATGGGATAAATATTTCACATAGCTCCCATACAATCGATTGTTCCGATAAACGGATTTTGGGCTATAACTCCTGTCATTAAACACGTAGGAACGTGAAATTTTGGACGTATTGCTATTTTTATATGTGAAGTATCGATTTGAAAATCATCGAGATGGGATAAATATTTCACATAGCTCCCATACAATCGATTATTCCGATAAACGGATTTTGGGCTATAACTCCTGTAATTAAACACGTAGGAACGTGAAATTTTGGACGTAGGTATTGCTATTTTTATATGTGAAATATCGATGTTGAAAATCATCGAGATGGGATAAATATTTCACATAGCCCCCATACTACACTGAACCAAAAAAGTTCATGTATCCAATGAAAAAGTACATAGATTTTAAGAATTGTTCGTTAAAACCTCTCCAAAGAACTTTTTCGTAGAAATTTACGAACATTTCCTAGAATATAAGTACTTTTTCGTAAAATATGTAAACAAATCCACAGAAAGCATATATTCATTCATAAATTGTAAGAAAATTTTCTTAGATTCTATGAATTTTTTCTTATATTTTAAGAAAAACCAGCGCGAACTTCTATGAAACTTTGTTCGTAAAAAACATGTACGTTTTTGGTTCAGTGTAGATAACTCCTGTAGTATATAGTTAGGAACGTGAAATTTCGTAACTATTGCTATTATAGAATATGGAATGTCGGTGTTAAAAATCAATGAGATTGGACCAATATAACACATCGCCCCCATATAATCGATAGTTCCGATAATTTCGGTATGAGCTTAAGTTAAATTCACACAGGCTGTACTGGGATCAAACAGTGAAAATCGTGACGCTTATTCATGAAAGGTATTTAGCCTTCGGCACAGCCGAAGACAGCTTTCCTTACTTGTTCTACTTATCTTCTATCTTCAGCAGCTCCCAGTCGTTCATCGGGACGCCTGGGTTCTGGATTTTAAGGTACTGCATGATATTCTTTTCATCCAGTTTCATGCTTGGCATGTGTGGCAACCAAACGCGCGCCCGGGGCCCCCGGGGAATCTCCGAAGCATTTACGATCTTCAATGTAAGACCATCATAGGCGTTGCTAATCTTAGCAACGCCTCTCTCGAGAAAGTCCCCGGAGAACCCGTCCGCGCATTAGATGACCCTGCAGCCCCAGCATATCTCCTCGCAGTTGAAGGCGGGGACTGGGGTTCTCCATAAGGTGCTCGACGACCATCTCGGAAAATCGTCCCTCTATGGAGTTCCAGACCGCCAATACTCGCCTCCCCTTAGTCCCGTCAGCGTCGACTAGTGCAACCTGGAGGTGATCCCTGACCACCTCACTCTAGGTGTCCTGGTCAACGCTGCAGCACTAGTGGAAGGGCCATCATACTGCTGATACCTGCCCCTCTTGCCATTTCTATCGTTCACCTCGTGCGACCGATTGCGCTTTGAACGCGACTTTGTTTGTTGCTTGTGTGGCTGTGCAACGGGCTTGTTTGCAAGGGCGGTCTCGTACTCCTTGACCACTGCCTCGCACCAAAACTTGTCCACGGCGTCTCGCTCATGGGCCTTGCCACTCTCCTCATTCTTCTTAATTTTTGATAAAATGTATTGAGCCCTAAGGTATCTAGCTTTCTCTAGGCACCCTGAGGACTTCTTCCTGGGGCCCACTTTGGCTGGTGCGCCCCCATTTCTTCCCATAGCTGGTTGGTTCGGAGCGACAGGGGTACTATGGCTAGTACCCTAGTGGTCCTTTGTTTGGCGCTCCCCTGGCTGCTGGCCAGGAGCTCGTCCTCAGAAAGCGATCCCAGATCGCTCTCTTCCCCACTCTTTCTTTTAGAAGTTAAAATTGTTTTTCTCGCCATATAATTCCTACGAGTCGACGGGAAGGGGTTGGTCCAGCCCGGCATAGCCAGTGAACCGGGGTAAGGCACTTATACAACCGACCTTGCCCGGGCGTCGGAGGGGACCGTGAAGTCTTCCTCTTAGTTCATTCCGCATTGGGACCCGTCCCTCCAGGAATCATCCCAATACAAGAATTTAAGCCCCTTCGCCACGGCAAGGCGGCCAACAATAAAGGGTATATCATCCGGAAACTTCACACTAAAATATCCATATATGTAACAACAACAATTGCACTAAAGGGCCACTAAACCGGAACAGCAACATTTTCCCGCCGACAAATAAAAATGTAAATTTGGTAACAGATTTTAAATGACGCCGACCATATGTAATACGAGCTTTTATTTATGAACGAATGTATCCAGCGCGAACACATGAAAATTCAATTAACCACAAAATCTTTCAGGAAATTAAGGAAACTGATTTTTCAGTCAATTCGACATTTACCGTTACGGTCAGCCAAAATGGCATTTGTTGCCAAAAGCTACAATGAACTAAAGCGAAACTAGCGACCGTGTGAAATGCGCTCGAAGCAATGGAAAATTTAAATTAATTAAGCGGAAAGTATGGTGGAATGGTGACAATTCATGTGCATACATACATATCACGGATTTATGTATGTGTGTGAATTTGTTGGAGTAGGTGGATATGTTTTTGACTTTGTAGATGAGTAGTCAGGTACAGGTCAGATGAATGTATCAAATGACACTGAAGATGTATCCTTTGGATGTGACAGTTGTCGATAGCAAATACGTTTCGCCTCGGAGCCCCAACACTCTCCACCACAACCATAAACATTTATTTAAATCCTTTAAAGTGCAGTTGTTTTCACTACATATAATTAACATAAATTAATAAACCATCGCTAAAAATCATTCGTTATCTGTTACGACATGTAATTGAACCGTTAACCCTTATGCAGAAATTAAGCAAAAAAAAAATATCATAAAATAAAATCAAATAGAATAAAATAAAAACAAATAAAATAAAACAAAAAAAATAAAATAAAATAAAATAAAATAAAATGAAATAAAGTAAAATAAAATAAAATAAAATAAAAAAAAATAAAGTAAAAAAAAAAATGAAATAAAATAAAATATAATAAAATCGAAATAAATTAAAATAAAATAAAACAAAAAAAATAAAATAACTAAAATTTTACGACATCAAGACCTTTGTAATTATTGTGAAATGGCATTTTTCACTATCATTTAATTTTCATTTATTTGCAAAGGTAAAAATTAGAAACGACCCCATAGCTGTGCATATAAATCCATTTCGATAAGCCGCTACGCTTAAAACTCCGCAGTGCAATTTTGGTGGGCGCGTGCCAATCACTTGGCCCAACGACACGTTTGCATTTGCTTGCTAATTTTGCCCTTTTCTTTTTATTTATGTTTTTGTTATTTACCTACATACACTGTGTTTCGTAGCCCAGTGGAAAGCCCAATAAAACTACAACACTTTAGTTGGAAAAAGCCGTAGCCCAAAAAACCAACATTTATTAATTATCCACAATATATTTTTACAAGCGCACACAACAAGAATCAATCTCTTACTAACTCATCTTACTTCGCTCACCAGCAGGGTTGCAATAACACACTTCAAATGAATACCAGTTCATACGGAACATTCACACTTCGTATGAATACCAGTTCATACGGAACACTGCGCCGTTGAGCTCGCTCAATATGTCTAGCACGCAGATGACTATGTACTTGTCTCGATTGGTAAGACACAGACCTTCTGGACAGGTCTAACTAGCTCACTGGTCGCAGTTCGTATTACCACGTTTCGCACCAATCCATCCTTGCTCGTTATCAGTTTGCAAACTCTTCCAAGTGCCCATACCGATGGTGAAAAGTTCTCGCTCTTAATTATAACTAGCTGGCCGATCCTCAAGCTCTCCTTCTCTCTTCGCCATTTCTTCCTCTCAAATAAGGTTGTGAGGTATTCGTTCCGCCATCGTTTCCATATGTGATCCAGCATGCTCTGTCTATCTTGCCACAACCTACGCCCTTTGCTCCCTGGCTGTGGCGCTATTTGAAACGGAGGAGGGAGCACCAACGGCTCTTTCACCAAGAAATGCCCTGGTTTTAATGCCTGCATGTCCAGCGGGTCATCTGTCAAAGGATGTAGCGGGCGCGAGTTTAAAATTGCTTCTATTTGTGCTAGCATCGGTTGGAAATGCTCCAAGCACTTCTGGCCTACTACCCGGGTCAGATGATGCTTCATGGACTTCCCAGCTGCCTCATATATACCACCTTGATGAGGTGCTGCCGGAGCCATAAAATGCCATTCCGTACCTTTCAACATCAGCTCGTTGAACACATCACTTGCTTTCCAACACTCATATGCTCTCTTAATCTCCTTTGACGCGCCTACGAAAGATGTCCCATTGTCGCTATACATCCCTTCGCATCGCCCACGCCTTGCCACAAATCGCTCAAAGCAAGCTATAAATGCTCTAGCACTCAGATCGGTGATCATGTCAATATGCACAGCTCTGGGTTTCAAGCACACAAATATAGCAACCCAGCTCTTCCTCTTCAGAACGCATTGCTCATTTCTATCCAACTGTCTAATCCCAAAGGGTCCCGCGTAATCCACGCCTGTGTGTAAGAACGGTTTCCAGACTTGCACGCGGTCTGCTGGTAGATCAGCCATCAACTGTTCACTTAGCCTTTTGGCATATCTAGCACATGTGACACATTTATGTATAAACCTGCGAAGCTCATTTCGCAATCTCGGAATCCAGAAGCGCTGTCTGATATACTGCATCATAACCTGAACACCTCCGTGCTTTGTAGCCTGATGCGCCTTGCTCAAAATTAATTTGCTCAAACTGGAATCAGGTGGGATGATAACTGGATGCTTCATTTCATAATCGCATTCAGCTCGGTCGATTCTACCTCCCACACGCAGTACCCCCTTCGAATCCAGCAAGGGTGTTAGCGATTCTATCTTGCTACCAACCGGTAAGGATGCTTCTTCCCTCAATGCTGGTATTTCATTGTAGTATGCTAGCCCTTGCGCTTCCTTTATAATTATCTCCAATTCTCCTGCTCTTTCTTCCGCGTTTGGGACCGGAATATGAAGGTTTCTACGCTCCGACTGCCGTAGCCGCTGGCTTTTACTATCTTTCAGCAGGCGAATGAATCTTAGCACTTGCGCCATAATTCCAATTAGCCTGTCCAATGAACTAACACATTGCACTAGAGGAACTTCCTCCTCGCTAGCACTCTTTCTGATGCTCCACGTTGTTGCTGCCATAGCCACAACATGTACTTTTAGCTCTGCCGTTGCTCCCTCGGGAATTTCTTTGTGCCCAAATCTATTTGCCGGCCAATCTTCGCTTGGTCGTCTAAGCCAACTAGGTCCATGTAACCACAAATCATTGCCCACTATTTCACTAGCACTCAAGCCTCTTGTCAGAAGATCCGGTGGATTATCATCAGTGCTGACATGGCGCCATTTGGTAACGTCAGTGTTAACTTGAACAGATGCCACTCGATTTGCCACGTAAACCTTCAGCTGGCATGGCAACTTGCGCAACCAATGCAGAACTATCATTGAATCTGTCCACAGCACGCAATCGTGTGCCTCCCATTCCATGCTCCGTACTACACATGAATACAACCTACTCAGGAGGTCAGCAGCAGCAAGCTCGAGTTTGGGTATGGTAATCGTTTTCAACGGTGCGACTCTAGCCTTTGAAATCAGTAGCTCGGATGTTATCTTGTCCACCTTGCTTTCTACCCTCACATAAATAACTGTTCCGAAGCCCCTTTCAGATGCATCAGCAAAGCCATATAGTTAAATCCCTGTATTGTTTGCTACCCCAATGAATCGAGGTAACCTGAATGTTTCTAGCGCAGTAATATCTTGCCAAAATTCCAGCCATCTTTTCCGAATATTCGGTGAAATCTCTTCATCCCAGCCCATGCTCAACCGCCACAAATCTTGCACGATGACCTTCCCAATAAATGTAACAGGTGTAATATATCCATTAGGGTCATACAACCGAGAAACACAACTAAGGATGATCCTTTTGGTAATAACCGCAGGCACCTCCGGTATTTTCAGAGCAAATGTGAACTCATCCTTATCGGTGATCCATTGCAAACCAAGCACGGATGCATTACAATCTTCCGCTAGAAATAATGAGTTCGATTCTTCTGACTGGAGAGCACTTGTTACCGCCTTACTATTCGATTTGAACTTGCACAATTGCATTCCTGCACTGCTCAGCACCCCCTGCATATCTTTAGCTAATTTTATTGCTTCAACTTCATTACTAGCTCGTGTAATCCCATCATCCATATATAAATCATCTATTATGGCTTTAGCTGCTGATGGGAAAAGTGCCGCTTGCTCTCTAGCTGCCTGTATTAAGCATCGTACAGCTAAGTGTGCTGACGCTGTCATACCATACGTGACTGCGGTTAGGCAGTATTCTTTTAACCTATCCCTCGGACTTTCTCGCCAAAATATTCTTTGCAAGTCATATTGGCTCTCAACAATGCGCACCTGCCTAAACATCATCTTTATGTCACAACGGATGCCTATCCTGTGGCGCCTGAATCGCATTATGATCTCAGCAAGATCACGCTGTAGCTTCTCACAAAGCATTTGAATCTCATTCAAGGAAACCCCTGAGTCTGTCTTGCAACTAGCATTAAATACGACGCGGAATTTCTTGAGCACACAATGATGCGGAATATAATATACTGGCTCCCCAGGTAGAGGATCCTGGTTGGCCTCCTGCATGTGGCCAAGCTGCTCATACTCACGCATGAAGTCAATATATTTGCCAGCAATTTCAGGTGAACTGGCTAATCGCTTCTCTAAATAGAAAAATTGCTTTAATGCACACTCGCGCGAACTGCCCAATCTGCTTGCACTCCGTATTGGAATTTTCACAACAAATCGCAATGACCCATCTCTCACATGGGTTTCCATAAATATCTTCTCTACCATTTCTTGCTCTGTTGTTCGCACAGGAACATCTGGAATAAGATCCATTTCCCATAAACGCTGCACTTGTCTTCCTACCTCATCCATGCTCTCACAGCTTATTGACGAAGCAGCTGCCCCGCTGCCACAGTCTAGCTGCTCAAAGTATGGGCCGAGCACCATAATACCAAGGGTGGTCTCTATCATTGTTGTATTATCTAATGTTCTAGCTATCAGACCGATAAGGCACTCATACTAGTCAGCAAATATCCATTAACTAAATTTTTCTGGATGAAATCATACAAGTTAAAAAATACAAAATTCATTCATTTCGTTTGCTTCTTTTTTCTCTTATAATTCACAGATGCTTTTTCGTGATAGGGTAAATAAAAATAGTCGGTGCTTTCCTAAGAGTGAACATGAAAATAAAGGCAAATGATAAAATACAGGGTAAGTAATGAAAATTCTCTTTGAAATCATACTAGTCCAGGTTCAATGTTTTTTGGACTAGTATGGGACTAGTGTATTTTATACTAGTAATTTTTGGACTAGAATGGGGACTAGTACATTTTATGGAAATCATACTAGTCCAGCTTGATCTAGTATGGAACTGGCATTTTACAACTAGTAAAATTCTAGCATATCATGACTAGTAGATGACTGGTGTGTTCTGCCGAAATCTGACAATTCACATTTCGGAGGACATCAACACGTAAAAAATGCCAGTTGCTTATATGGGAAAAAGACAAAACCTTGACTAGTTGGGCCCGGTGCATAAACTAGTTGTAAGGTAGTTATCAACTAGTTCCTTTCGCTGCAGGTTATATGTATATGTACATGATATTCACAACAGCGAGTAAATTTACATCTGTACATCCCAACATACCTTTCGGGCATACATTTTAATCATTCCCATTAAGTCCTGGATTTAATTCGGATGACATTTAATGCTTGGCATTGCGTGTTCTTTGCAATTGCTTATTCGTTGGCTTTAGGTATCGACATTTTTTCTGGTGCTGGGTCAGCAGGAGATTTACATAAGCGATCACTTATATACCTGCACATATACACATAAAAAGGCCATAACTTCGTGGAAAATAACACATAAATCGAAGGGATCAAACCAACGCCTGCCGATAAAGGGCTACATTTAAACATAAATCTTAGTTTAATAAAATTTGGGGCGCAATATTAAACTATATTGCAGGAAACTATGTGGAATAAAAGGGGGTTTTTGGTTGACATATCCCAAAGGAGGTTGTGGCCGAACTTCTCCATGCATTTTTCGTAGAACCTTGAGGTATGTATTTTTTTTCTAACTAAGTAGCTACCAAAATAGTACCATCTGCCACTTTGACCTCACATTCTCAAAAAACATTAATAAAACTGGTAAATTTAATTTCACCCACATCCAGCATGCCAATACAAACATAAATGCCGCTTTTTAAAATTTACTAAGTACAAGCAGATTAGAAATAAAATATAATCCAGCTTTTATTTATGGCATCAGGCACGTGTACAGGCGATTAATACATTAACAATTTAGAACAAATGGTGGATAAAGCACATAAATTCTGGCAACAACCAAATGATTTAAGTACGAATTGAATGATACAAATACAGAATCATAAACCCTGGTAGAGAACAGTTGCTATAAATGTCCTAAAGATAACATTTACCTCACTGCCAAAAGGTGTAGGTAGTGACTCAAAAAGACTCATTACCTCAAAATTAAATGGCTTGTACTTGGAAACAACAAAAATAAATTACACTTAAAAGCTGGAATTTTTTTTCTAAGTCTTGTATTTTTGTTATCCGAAACTGATTTTTATGGGTTACATTTTTATGCACAGAAAAACAATTTTGAAGTATTTCTCACCACTGTAAGTGTTGTTGTAACAAAATTATCAGCACAGCGCTTTTGAATTTCAGTGCGGAATTTGTTACAGATGCTACCGCTAAACATCAACATAGATGATAGTTAGGAACCCTAAGATCATCTTATTAAAAAGAACCCTAAGAAATCAATTCATTTTCTGCAAGATTTCTCTTTGAAAACATTAATAAGTCAAATCTTCTTGTTAGGAACCCTAAGATCATCTTATTAATACATACAATTATGCGGAAATCAGTTAATAAGTCAAATCTTCTTGTTAGGAACCCTAAGAAATCGGTTTGTTTTTTGCAAGATTTCTCTTCAAATTTAAAAAGAACTTCTTCTTGAAGAAAATCTATAGAGATATCATATGACCTTTGTTCTATTTTATTAGGCATTGTTGGCTCTGTGTATATACGCTCGCGTTATTGGTCAAATGCAATAACTGCTTAGGCCAATGTCTGTGGACTCGCAAACAGGAACCTTTGGACGGATGCGTTCATTGCACCATGCTGTAACACGCCTCAACCTACGACGCCAGCCAACCCGGTCACACCAGGTCCACAGCTAACTAGGCTCAGGCACAGCCTTGGTCTTAGCCTATTGTAATACCCGGCAAATGAGCACACACTTTTGGGATTATAAATTTACACTTACTACGTGTTACACTCGCAGCGTGTAGAATACATAAGAATATCAAAATGTCATTTCATTTCTCTATGCTTCATCGCTGTCGGTGTTCTTTGGCATGGGCTGCCACCCCATCGCTGTCAGTGTTCTTTGGTATGGGTTGCCATACCCCTCCTTTGTTCACCAGTTTGAGTTTCAACCCTTGATCATTAGCTGGAGTTACTTGAGCCAGAGTGGGGGTTTGTTGGTCATCCCGCGTCGTACCTGTGGATGAAACAGCCGGCGGTGGCGCGGCCACCGATTGAGGTGATGAATGAGTATTATGTGGATCGGCCCCTGTGCCGGCTGGTATTTTCTTTAAATGAGCTACGTTCCTCATCAGAGTTCGACCCCCTCCGACTAGCTTAACGATATTTCCCTTCCTTTCCATGACCTCATATTCTGTGGTGTCAAAATTAGGAGTGAGTTTGTGTGGAAACACGGCATTCTTCAGATAAACTTTGTCCCCCGCTTCTATGTATACTACCTTCGCCCCTCTCTTCCTATTAGCTGCCACTTTCAGTTTGTGTTTACTCACACAGTCCCTATCCTTTTCCACCGAATCCGAAAACTCCCCGACTACATCCTGGATGCTAGGTATTTTATCACGGATTACGCGCCCAAACATTAATTCGGATGGATCTGTGCGTGTGCTGCCATGTGGAGTCACGTTATACTGTGAGCATAAAAAAAAAGTAAACAGCATTTTTATTTGCATTCATTCCTTTTTTGCAAATCTAATTATAGATGAAATTAAAAGTTATTAATCGCAGATTACAATGGTCATTTAATAAGAGTTTAAATGTACACTAACAATAAACAAAAGTAAACCACCTTGGGAAATAATTCACCTAATACTTAAAAACTCGGAATTTACGCGTCAAAAAAAGTAAACGCGGGCAGCATTCCTACTTTTAATATGGAGAAGCACAAATGAATAATTAGTAACTGTTGTTATAAAAATGAGAGAATATTGAAACAGGTTTGTCAATAGTTTCGCGTTGTTTACCATCGAAGAAAGTACAAGAACATCAAATTTTAAAAATATGCAAACAGACCACCAAGGAGACGCGTAAAATCATTTTAGATTTACATAATAAAAATAAATCTTTGCGTGAAATTGGAGAAATAGTTGGCCGAAATCACTGCACAATAAAAAAAATTATAGATAAGTACGCTAAACATCACACTGTTGAAAATTTACCACGACCAGGACGACCAAGGCGGCTAACAGACACGGAGGTGCGGCCATAGTTCGAGAAGTGAAAAGCAATCCATGTTCAAGTGCAGCTAAAATGTCGAAAACAATATCAGAGACTTCGGAAAATTCAGTAAGCGCCAGTACAGTTAGGAGAGCACTTTACAAAAATGGTCTACAAGGCAGAGTTCCACGTAAGAAGTCCTACATATCCAAAGTGAATCAGCAGAAGCGTATGGCTTATGCAAAAAAGTATGAATATAAACTCTTGACTTCTGGAAAAATGTTTTATTTACCGACGAAAGTAAATTCGAAATATTTGGAGCAAAAAGCCCCCAAAAATATGGCGAGCAAAGAATGAAGCTTTTCTTGAAAAGTGTGTTACAAACACCGTGAAACACGGCGGCGGATCAGTAATGGTCTGGGGATGTAGGGCGGCATCAGGGGTTGGAGAATTGGTTTTTATTGAGTCTACAATGAGTAAAATGGATTATTTAAAGATTTTGAGGGAAAATGTTACGCCTAGCATTGCAAAACTGGGACTGTCTGGAAACTGGATTTTCCAGCAAGACAACGACCTCAAACATACTTCCAAAGTTGTAAGAGAATGGTTGCTCTACCGAACGCCTAAGACTCTTGATCACCCACCCCAGTCCCCTGACCTTAATCCAATCGGGCATCTGTGGGACCATATCGACCGAAAAATTAGACAGCGGCCTATTTCAAACAAGAATGTCCTTAAAACAGCGCTAGTTGAAGAATGGGGCAAAATCCCTCCCGATGTAACCAAAAAACTTGTGGAATCCATGCCTAGAAGATTGAATGAGGTGCGTAAGGCAGCGGGTGGACAAACTAATTATTAAAAATAATTTCTCAGTGCGTTTATGCACAAACTTTTTGAATAATGTCAATATGTTTACTTTTTTGACGCGTGAAATCCTTACTTTTTTAATACTACTTGGATTATTTTGAATTGTGTTTTACTTTGGTTTAATGTTTCTCCACAGTTAAACTCTTATTATATATGCCTTGTAATCTGCGATAAATAACTTTTATTTTTATTGACAATTCGACTACAATAAAAACTTAGATGCAACCAAGGCAAATTAAATAAGGTAGAATTGACAACTGAAATATTTTGTTTTTGTAGGAGTTTTAACTTCAAATAAACAAGCGTATTAACCCTTTGCCACCCACGCACAGGTTTTGTGTCCCATACAATTGTTTTACTGAAAAATTAGATAGCATTTGCTCATGCCAAAAAATTATCAATACCGCGAGATATGCTAGCCCAAACAGTAACGGAGTAACTTTAGCCACTTTGGAATCTATCTCTTTTCGGACCTTTGCGTTATAAAAATGGCGAGTATTGAATATTTGTCGAATTCCGCCGATGGCACCACAAGAAGGTTGTCGCCAGAGTGTAGCAGAAACTGGTGGATTGGTTTCCATTAGAGTTTTTTTTATACTGAAGTCAAAACCAGGGTACCGTCTTATCAAGGAATTGGGAGTTATTTTATTTTTCTTGGGACTTATTTCATTTGGGAGTTATTTCATTTTTTTTGGAAACAAGGGCCATTATGAAATAACTACCAAATATTGGGACTTATTTCATTTCCTTCTTTGGGAGTTGTTTCATTTCTTAAAGTTGGGACTTATTTCATGGGACTTTTTTCATTTGGGATTTATTTCGTGGTACCTTATCTAAATCTCTAACCCGCAGGGGCATGATCGATTTTAATCGCTTACAGTTTCGTTTTCGGTCTGAGATCCAATTGAAAAAAGATTAGACCATTCATCTTAGCAGTCTGAACTCTAAACTCTATTTAAACGTGAAAGGAACTGAGGCAAGCGATATTGTATTTATATGAAACAATTTGGTATTTCTTCACACTATTGAAAAAATTTAAAAATCTTAAGCAGAACAGGTTAATATTTTTTTCATTTGACGGGAAAACTCCTACAGAAAAGAGAGAACTGCCAAGTTCATTATTACTTTGTTTAATATACTTTGGATGCAACTAAAAATGGTGTTTACTTTTTTTGACGCTCACAGTACATAAGCATGAAGTTTTGTATTGCCTCTTTTCTTATCCAGCTGCGCGATTTTCAATCGTTTAATAAGATTTTTATTCATGTTCTCTACCTCCCCATTGGCCAGCGGCCAATATGGAGGTGTTTGAATTTGCACTATACCACACTCCTGACAATATTGCTTAATCTCCATGCTTACGTATTGCTTCCCATGGTCGGTCCGTAAGTTTTTAGGGAACCCAAGTCTACTGAAAATTTCTTTCATTGAATCGATAATGGTTGAAGAAGAGATTGGCCGCAAAAATTTAAGTTCCATGTACTTCGAGTAATAATATATCAGGACCAGTATATATTCATTATTTGGCAAGGGGCCTAGAAGATCTGTAGCCACACAAGTCCACGGTGACGTGGGAAATGGAGTCCTATCCATCGGAGCCGGATTTGATTATTTCGATACCAGAATGCAGTCTCGACAATTCTTTACAAATTGTTCGACTTTGCGATCTACCAGTGGCCACCAGACTTTTGATCTCACCCGACGCTGCATAGCAGATTCACCTGGGTGGCCCTCATGTGCCAATTCGAGGGCTTTTTACACGGACGGAATAACTAAACGCGTTCCCCTCAAGAGAATATTTCCTACTGTAGAAAGCTCAAAAGGAAAAGGATAAACCCTGTTTGTAATTGCCCTTTCCCAAGAATCATTACTCATGCACGACATTGCATCAACGATCTCCTCATCTTGTGAACTATATTCGGCTACTTCTGAAATGGCCATCGAAATTGGTACTACATTTTCAATGACTCGCAGAATGTTGTCATTAGAACAGGGTGTCAATAACTCTTCCAGCCTTCTTTGAAAAATTTCTGGGGCCGAATCAATACCGAACATTAATCGCTTGTATCGAAAAAGTCCTTGGGGCGTAATAAATGTAGTAATTTCTCTACTTGTCTCATGAAGCTCCAGCTGGTGATATGCGCCTTTTAGATCTAAACGGGAAAATAACTTGGCGTTTCGTAATTTCGTCATGAATGACTCGAAAGTGGGCAATGGATAGTTTTCTCTTAAAATGGCTTTGTTTGCCAAACGCATGTCTAAACATAATCGAATGTCGCCGTTTTCCTTAAAAGCCAATACCATCGGTGATATCCACGGACTGTGGCCAATCACGGGTTCAATAACATCGTCGCTTAGAGCTTCCTCAAGTTTACTTAATACTTTTTCTTCTTAAGCGACCGGGATTCGCCTCATGGGTTGTTGTACCGGTTTCACTTCCTGGTTAATAGACAATTTAATTACTACCCCTTTCCATTTCGGAAACGGTTGTAAGGGCTCAATGTGATTTACGTTAGACCCAAGTTGTAAAACATTCAATATAATCGCGGTTTCCTTACCCAGCAATGATTGTTTCCCATTTTCAATAACAAAAAATGTGGCAATCACTTCGCGGTTTGCCCTGACAGATATTGGAGCCTTAAGTAATTGGTCACAGGCGTAACTCCTGAATTGAGTATGCGAATTTGGGCGAGCGTTAAAAATAGTAGCCTTTTTCCATTTCAAATACGACCAGTCGGCTTGACTTATCAGGTTAAACCGCGACCCAGAATCAATTATTAAAGGAATTGCCTGACCGTGTCTTCTTCATCTCCGCTCAATATCTTAAAACAATTATATTCCGAATTATGCTCCTCTGGATCATCGTTGATTAATCGAATGCTACTATACCGACGTTTGGGGTTAACGTTTTTAGATTGTGTCAATTGCCGCTTCAAACTAGTTCGACACTTTCTAGCAAAATGACCTATACGACCACACAGAGCAAAAAGTCACATAAAATGCCCTCTAAATCAGAAGGATTTCTCTATGATATTTTTAATAAAACTGAGTAGATAATCACATAATATTAAGAAGATTTTCTTTTTAATACACAGTAAAAAGAAAAGTCTAAATTTAATACCAATTTGGTGTTTATATATAACAACGCCAAAAAGTATTAAATTAATACCATTTTCCGTTTAATTGAGAGAAAGAGTATTATTTTGGTATTATTTTAAGACCATTTGGACTAATTTAATTGCCAAAATTGAGAGAGAGAGAGCGATTTAGTATTATTTTGGTATTATTTTAAAACCATTAGTCCAAATTAAATTTCCAATCTTTTTCAGGGTCTTAAAATAATACTATTTGGTATTAAATTTAAAAAAAGTAGTCTTTCATTTTTTACTGTGTATTTGAAATTAAAAAAAATGAACGCTCAACCCAGATGTTTAGTCAGTTAGTCTAATCTACACTACCATGCCATCGTATACTTAACTTGCCAACGTCTAATTACACCTTTGTTATTTTTGCCTCATCACATGTCCACTTGCCTTATTGCCTTCACCGCGAATCGAACTAAGAATTATTAACTGCTGAACGGAGATCTCTACCATGATGCTATCGTGTACTTGTGCTTGGTAGCGTCGAATTACACATTTGAAGATTTTGAATTTGAATTAATAAGGGATCTTTTAAAAATATATAGTTTTCCTTTTCAATATATTCAATATGAATCTAGTGAAAATAAGAGGATGTTCTCATTAATTTACTTTAAACAGGTTTTCTCATAAAAACAAGCAGGTTTCTTCTAACAATTGAACTTTTTTGACAAAAGTACATAAAAAGTTCATAAATAAGAAGCTAACTCCTTCTTTTTAGCCGATTACCTTTTCAAAAAATTTGAGAAGAAATTCAAGCTAAAATCTAGAAGATTTTCTTCAAATTTGTCCCCACTCGCTCTCCCCGGCCAAAAATCTTTTTTAGACGTCGATCTCTTTGATTATAGATAAACTTTTTGGCTCTGTGCACGTTTCGTCGCTCCCAACGAAGACTAACACGGTTGAGTTTTCTGCGTCGAAGACTACCACACTTCGTTCTCTGCGTGGAAGACTAACACACTTCAGTTTTCTGCATCGAAAACTAACACACTTCGTTCTCTGCGTCGAAGACTAATACACTTCAGTTTTCTGCGTGGAAGACTAACACACTTCAGTTTTCTGCGTCGAAAACTAACACACTTGGTTCTCTGCGTAGAAGACTAATACACTTCAGTTTTCTGCATGGGAGACTAACACACTTCAGTTTTCTGCGTCGAAAACTAACACACTTCGTTCTCTGCGTCGCCGACTAATACACTTCAGTTTTCTGCGTGGAAGACTAACACACTTCAGCTTTCTGCGTCGAAGACTAACACACTTCGTTCTCTGCCTCGAAGACTAACACACTTCAGTTTTCTGCGTGGAAGACTAACACACTTCAGTTTTCTGCGTCGAAAACTAACACACTTCGTTCTCTGCGTCGAAGACTAATACACTTCAGTTTTCTGCGTGGTAGACTAACACACTTCAGTTTTCTGCGTCGAAGACTAACACACTTCGTTCTCTGCGTGGAAGCCAAACACACTTCGCGGTGGTAGCAACCAACGCTGAGCGATTAACATCTAACGCTACAGACAGCAGGACTCCCGCAACGACATATCGGGCAGTTAATCGGAACAACTCGTCGTTGATAGGCAACCTCCGGGATGGGGCAAACCTCTAAGCATAGATCGTTGTGCGACCACTACAGTCGGGGATAGCTGTTTCAAAATAAACTTTCCCAGCAGAGAAGACTGGGAGAGGACGGATTGGTGTTCCGAAACAAATGGTGGCACTTCCATATACACCGAAGGCTCGAAGTTGGACGGCAGAGTTGGAGGAGGGGTTTATTCAAGGGATTTGGACCTTGATCTCTCCTTCAGACTACCTGATCATTGTAGCGTCTTCCAGGCGGAAGTCTCGGCAATCCTGGACGCCGCGGCCTGGATAAGCAAACGTGTTATCGGAGAAGATATCGTTATTTTCAGCGATAGCCAAGCGGCCATCAAATCCCTTGGCTCATACACGTTAAACTCTGAACTGACGCTCAGCTGTCGTCGATCTCTTCTGGAGATGTCCCAACAGAACCGCGTAAACCTCATATGGGTCGCGGGACATAGGGACATTGAGGGAAACTGTAAGGCAGACGAGCTTGCCAGGCAGGGCACGACCAAGCAGGTTCTTCAGGATAAATTGCGCTTAGGTATGCCGTTTGCCACATGCTAACTAATGCTGAAGGTGCACACACTCCGTCAAGCCAACGAAAGATGGCTGCAATCCCCAGGATATCGAAACAAACCTGGCCAAAATGGGATCTTAAAAGGTCTAGACTCATTTATGCCCTAACTAGGAGGGAAACCTCCATATTGATAGGGGTATTAACCGGTCACTGCTTCATTGGTAGGCATGCAGAAAGGCTAGGTGTGCCCTACCGACGATGCTGCAAGAGTTGCAAAGATGATGAGGAGGAGGAAACAGTGGAGCACCTCATTTTTGGGAGTTCCCTTCCGGAATTGAATAAGCCAGATCGCGGAACTGGACATAAATTACTTGATGGCCTTCATAAAGTCATCTAAGTGGTTCGAGGAGGAGTAACAGTGTCGGTTTAGGAGAGTCAGTCCCGGGCTTCTGCTATGTGGAAAATCCCAACAACTCAGGGATTTTCCATATGGCTGGGTCCCGGGACTGACTTTGCTTGTGTTGGTGGTATCACAACGGGCATTTCAAACCTGGCCTAAGTGTGCCTCTGCGGCAGCCACTTGAACCTAACCTAACCTAGTCTTCGACGCAGAGAACGAAGTGTGTTAGTTTTCGACGCAGAAAACTGAAGTGTGTTAGTCTTCCACGCAGAAAACTGAAGTGTATTAGTCTTCGACGCAGAGAACGAAGTGTGTTAGTTTTCGACGCAGAAAACTGAAATGTGTTAGTCTTCCACGCAGAAAACTGAAGTGTAGTAGTCTTCGACGCAGAGAACGAAGTGTGTTAGTTCTCGACGCAGAAAACTGAAGTGTGTTAGTCTTCCACGCAGAAAACTGAAGTGTGTTAGTCTTCGACGCAGAAAACTGAAGTGTGTTAGTCTTCCACGCAGAGAACGAAGTGTGTTAGTCTTCGACGCAGAGAACGAACTGTGTTAGTTTTCCACGCAAACTGAAATGTATTAGTATTCGTTGGGAGCGACGATTTATTACATTTTTTTGTTTTAGCCCTTTTGACCACATCTACCACATTCATTAGCTTGGGTAGTCGGGACCCGTGACTGATATTTAATTTTGTTAACTGCGTAATTTGTTCATCGACCTGACATGCCCCGATGACTTCATCCAGGGTTAGTTCCTTTTCTAGAAGTTTTTTCTTCAGTTCTGTCGACGCCCAGACGTCGATGATTTTGTCTTTTAGGCAAATTTCTTCGATCTCGACTTTTGTGGAACCAAACGAACATTTGCTCATCTGCTGACGCAACCTTAGAATTAATTTAGCAAAATTTTCACCCTCAGTGGGACAAAGGGTTCTAAACAAATGCCTCTCAAAAGTGGAGTTTTGCTTCGGGGAGAAATAAGCATTGAGCTTGTCAACTAAAACTTTATAAACATCGTTTTTGACTTTTTCATTATATTCTACGATAGCGCCTGGCAGGGAGTATATTTTTTTTTGTTAGTTAATTTATAGTTATTTTACTCGTCGCCACTGTAATACCCGGCAGATGAGCACACACTTTTGGGATTATAAATTTACACTTTATTGTTCACTTAGTACGTGTTACACACGCAGCGTGTCGAATACATAAGAATATCAAAATGTCATTTCATTTCTCTATGCCTCATCGCTGTCAGTGTTCTTTGGTATGGGTTGCCACACCTACCAAAACCTGGCCGAACACATTCGAATCTCACGCCTACAGCGAACTCGACATCGACCCCACCGGCGCACTTCCAAATCTTACAGCACAACTGCAACGGATTAACCGGAAAGATCGCGGAGACAGCATCGTCGGTAGGGCACACCTAGTCTTTCTGCGTGCCTACCAATGTGCTCAGTTAATACGCCTGTTAATATGGAGATGAGCTGATGGCCTGAGTAGCCAGTGCTCATTGAGTTAGTTCTGATATTAATACCAGTACCTAAGTATGAATAATAATATCTAATAATAATATGGAGATTTCCCTTCTCCTTAGGGCATAAATTTGGCTTGACCTCTTATGATCCCATTTCGGCCAAGTTTCTTTGGATATCCGGCATCCTGGAGATTGCAGCCATCTTTCGTTGGCTTGGCGGAGTGTATACTCATTCAGCATTAGCTTGCATGTGGCGAACAGCATACCTAAGCGCTCTTTATCCCGAAGAACCTGCTTGGTCGTGCCCTGCCTCACAAGTTCGTCTGCCCTACAATTTCCCTCAATGTCCCTATGCCCCGGGACCCATGTGAGGTTCACGCGGTTCTGTTGGGCCATCTCTTGTAGAGATCGACGACAACTGAGCGTCAGTTCAGAGTTGAACGAGTAAGAGCCAAGGGATTTGATGGCCGCTTGGCTGTCGCTGAAAATAAAAATATCCTGTCTGATAGTGTGTTGGCCTATCCATGCCGCGGCGTCCATGATTGCTGAAACTTCAGCCTGGAAGACACTGCAGTGATCAGGTAGTCTGAAGGAGAGCTCAAGCTTCAGATCCTTTGAATAAACCCCTTCTCCAACTCTGCCGTCTAACTTCGAGCCATCATTCCCTGCTGGGAATGTTGATTTTAAAATCGCTATCTCAGACTGTTGTGGTCGCACAACGATCTGTGCTCAGCGGAAGAAAGCTATAGGATTCCAAAATACTGGCGTGTCCAGTAGTGCTTGCGCCCCAGCCGGACCTTTCCCTTAGACGCAGAGCCGATGCTGCTTCCAGATCGAGTGGCAAAACGCCAAGAATGGCCTGGGGTGCTTCTGTGTTGGCCTATCCATGCCGCGGCGTCCATGATTGCTGAAACTTCAGCCTGGAAGACACTGCAGTGATCAGGTAGTCTGAAGGAGAGCTCAAGGTTCAGATCCTTTGAATAAACTCCTCCCCCAACTTTGCCGTCTAACTTCGAGCCATCAGTATAAATGGAAGTGCCGCCATGAGTGACGGGACTCCGATACGTGCTCTCCCATTCTTCCCTGCTGGGAATGTTGATTTTAAAACCGCTATCTCCGACTGTTGTGGTCGCACAGCGATCTGTGCTCAGCGGAAGAAAGCTATAGGATCCCAAAATACTAGCGTGTCTAATAGTGCTTGCGCCCCAGCCGGATGTTTCCGTTAGACGCAGAGCCGATGCTGCTGCTACCCTTTGGCCTTCCAGATCGAGTGGCAAAACGCCAAGAATGGCCTGGAGTGCTTCATTGGGCGTTGTTCTTAACGCACCGCTTATACAGATTATGCAATGATCTGTGTACTTTACCTAACAGATTAAGGTTTGTTGCCTTGCTCAGCGCAGGCCACCATACCACAACTCAATAGAGCATGATTGGTCGAATGATTGCAGTGTAGATCAATTTGCATATTTGGGGCTGAGCCCCTTTTTTTTCCAATGGCTCTTTTGCACGTGTAGAGTACAATACACGCTTTCTTCTGGCACTGAAGAACATTCTCCTTCCAGGTTAGTTTCCTATCCAGAACTCACAGGTTATCATAACCTCTAACGAGATTTTTGCCGAGCTTCTCTTTCCAACTTATGGTGTGTTGCTTTTTTGTTTTTTCCTGTAAGCGGGACCTACAGGTTTTTGCCGCCTACGAACGGCACTTTCAAATCAAATGAGTTTTTGCTGAGAAGCTTCTCATGGTAGAAATATACCCGGGGAGTTTGCCGAACTACTGCCGATGGGCGACCCCGTTTAGAAAAATTCTTTTTCTAAATAATTTTTGATGTTATTTTTGTCGGGCATTGTTCCGCCACGACTTTCGATAAAGTCGATAGAATTTGTCAACATTTGCCCTTATCATTTGCTTGTACAAATTCCCCATGAGCACTCAGATCATCAAAATTATTTGCATTATCAATGTCTGATAATCAATTTTTTTTAACCACTACTATGTCTCCAAAAAAGTTGCCAAATGCAAATTAAAGTTACCAAGTTACCAACGGCGAAAAAAGTTACCACGTTTGGTAACTAAATACCAGGTTCGGCAACCGTGTTTAGAGGTATTCTTCCTTTAGTATCTTTTTTTGATCCCTAAAACACGATTTTCCTTGTCACTTGGGTGATTTTCAAATCGACCCGCCTTCTTACACATAGTACCCCTGTACACAGCTAAAAAAATGAACCTAAATTTTAAACCCGTATAAAGTTTAATCAATTTTTCAAACCTTTTTGTACAATATTTCAAACCGTCCAAATACCTACAAAGATTTTAAATTTCTTTTGGTTTCGATTTAAAATCTAAATGAAAAAGCAGTCTAAATTTTTTATTTTTGTTTTATTTGAATATAATTGAATTTTGCCCACAAGATTTTCATGTGCGTCATAGCTCAGCGGTAGAGCAGTCGGCTGTGACTCCTGAGCGTTTTCGTTTGAATCCTACCAGCTGCCACATTTTTTATACCCAGCTGTACTTGTACACAGGGTATTATAACTTTGTTAGGATAACGGTTGGTTGTACAGGTATAAAGGAATCGAGATAGATATAGACTTCCATATATCAATATGATCAGGATCGAAAAAAAAATTGATTGAGCCATGTCCGTCCGTCCGTCCGTCCGTCCGTCCGTCCGTCCGTCCGTCCGTCCGTCTGTCCGTTAACACGATAACTTGAGCAAATAATGAGATATCTTCACCAAATTCGGCATGCGTACTTATTTGGGTTCAGAATAGATTGCTATTGAAAATGGGTAAAATCGGACCATAACCACGCCCCTTTTTCGATATCGAAAATTTCGAAAAACGTATAAAATGGGTTAATTCAATATTAGAAGCAGCTACAATGATAAAATTTGAAATATGTATTGATTTAGATGTTCTAAGGCCGAATTTATAAAAAATTTTGAAAAGGGGGCGTGGTACCGCCCACGTATATTTGAAGAAATTTTAAAATTTTGACTCTTAATAACTTCAGAACAGTTTATGCTAGTATAACGAAATTTCGTAGAGGACATACTATTGTTGTGGTAAATTCAGCTATAGAAAATAAACGAAATCGCTTCGCGACCGCGCCTACTTTTTCATAAAAGTTATATTGAAAGGAGGTGGAAATATTGAAAAGTCCATATCTAATTAACTGATTTCGCTATAATAATATAATTTGGTACATACATCAACTTTCATATTCTTTACATAATTTTTTCAAAATTTTGGAAAGTGGGCGTGGCACCGCCCACTTATGAGTCAAGCAATTTTTAAATTCGACTGCTATCAATTTCAGAACGGTGTGAGATAGATTTACGAAACTAGGTACCAGGCATGTTATGTTTATGTAGAGTACTACCACAGAAAATAAGAAAAATTGGTGAACGATCACGCCCACTTTATGTGCACAGCTGGGTATGTAATGTTCGGTTTCACCCGAACTTAGACTTCCTTACTTGTTTAGTTTTATTTTATTCTTAAAACTTTTCGGTCTAAAATGTAAACTTTTGTGTTTGAACATTCAAATTTATTTTTGAAAGCTTATTCAAGATTGAATTTTGCCAACAACATTTATGTGTGTGATGTAGCTCAGTGGTAGAGCAGACGGGCATGATGCGGGGAGTCTTGGTTCGAATTCCCGCCAACGGACAAAAAATTTATTTTATCTTTAAAAAATTGTTAAAACATTTCTTGTTTATAATTGAAACCCGATTCATTTAGCCAATTTTCATGAAAACTGGTCTATATTGAATTTGAATCCAAATTTGGTTTGGTCATATATGTAGTCCAAAAAAGTTTAAAATTTAGGTTCAAATTTTTAGCTGTGTAGGGCGCTTGAGACCAAAAAATTTGATTTTGGGTTATGCTGCATATCTTGAAAACTTGAATTCCTTTCCAAAAAATAAGACTTGTATAATCAAGTAGTGAATGCCTCTCGGTGACACATGCCCAATAAGGTTCATTCATTGTCAATTGAAGCATCATCGCGAATAACGTTCTAAGTTACAAAATCAGAATTTGTCAGGAGAGAGAGAGGAGAAAAAAACGCTAAAGTCATATTTTTTAAATTTATTTCTCTCATCTGTCTCCTTAACTTTTTCTTTTATATTTTTCATATTATCAGTTATACACCTTCCTTATGACCTTCCAGTGCCGTTACGAATCACTTTCGACGCTTCTATGCAAAATAATGTATGTCAATTTAAATTAACCTACTACTTTTAAATGCACTTTTACAGTTTTGGTGTGTCATATTTTAGAAAATTTGTTATCTGGACAATGCAAGAGAGCAATACAAAATGTTATATGCAATAAAATCGGTTTTGAAAAAAATTTAACTTATAACGTTATTCGCGATGATACTTCAATTACACAAGTTTACAAATTCAGGTCAACTTTTGGATCTGAGCAGATAAGAACGATTCTTAACTATATTTGATATGCTGGATTCGAATCTGCATTCAGTTTTTCAAGATTTATTCTAGTTTCCGAGTTCTCGCATGATAGCACCATTGCGCTGTTATAGCAGCTTTTAAAACGTGGCACTGCTTGATAAGCAATTAGCAAGCACGGAAATCAGCTGATTTTGGCACATGGTCAAAGCAAATGTAAACAAGAGAATCAGGTGGCAGCTAAAGCTACGTTTACACTGCACCAAATGCGTCACTTTTGGCCAAGTTTTTTCGAGACCGTTCGTCCGCAGATTGAATTTGATCATCAAATTAGGTCAAATTAAATTAAATTCATCTAATTTGGCAAACAAATTCATTCTGCGGATATTCTCGAAATAACTTCGCCAAAGCGACGCATTTGGTGCAGTGTAAATGTATCATAATTTTGCAAATTTTTGGTCATATCGCGTAAGGCTGTGTGCCAAACGGTTTAAAAAAGCAAATTTTGACAGAGCGATGTTAAATTCTGACAGTTATCGTGGTGAATATGAACTTCAGAATATGCCCTAGCCCTGGGGGCTAGGTCAAATTTTGACAATCAATAATGTGAGCACAGGGATGCATGTGCTGTTAACATTCATATTATTTCACATAAATTTATGTTCACATGCGTTATTTAACACTAAAATATAATATAATGCGAATAATACGCAATATAAATGCATGAAAAACACGTAAAATGAGAATTGATTCACAAAGCATCTGCTTTTGCACGTGCTTTTTCCATACGTCAAAATTTACTACTGTCATAATTTAACGTTTCGTTTGGCACAGCAAAATGGCAAATATTCGTTCACCATAGGAAATTTGTTCACCTCATTTTACTCTGACGAAAAATGTTTTCAATTAGCACACAGCCTAAATAATAAATAAAAATAAAAATGCAGAGACAGTGTTGCAAAGTTGATTCAAAGTATTTTTGTTACGTTTGTGGTTGTTCGATGATTAAAAAAAAGTGGCAAAATAATACAAAAGCAAATAATACAAGACACTCATAAGTCATGGATACCGAAATTTATTTGTAACGCATACAAAACAAAGCTGTATAAGTGGTCATTGAGAGAAAGTGAGTACATTTCCTTTTCAATGCCAGCACTCTGGAGAGAACCTAAAAACCATGTAGATGATTGCTACTTTTGTTTGTTGAAAGTTACGGATATAAATGCAAAAAAAATTAGCAAAATATAAATTTCCTGATGTATAATCAGTATCCAAGCCAGTTCCACGTACTGCTAATGATTCATTCCCAGTTTGCCCAAGTATAAGTGAATTGGAGCTAGGATGTCTCTAAAGATGCATTTTCTGCATTCCCATCTCGATTTTTTCCACGAAAACTTGGGTGATACGAGCGACGAACAGGGAGAGCGGCTACACCAAGATCTAGCCAACATTGAAAGACGATACCAAGGATTTTGGGATGAGGGCATGATGAGCGACTATTGTTGGACTCTAATACGCGAAACAGATACTAAACAATACAAAAGGCAAATTTCCACCAATCTTCATTTCTGATTTGTTACTTTTAAGTTAATAAAAAGAATATTATTTGACAAAAATCTTTAAAAATGAATTTATTGACTGTATTAAAAACTAGAATCAATGTTAAAAACGGAATGAAGAATCGAATTCAGCGTCATAAATTGTCTTAAAAACCACTTTTAGTTGCCTAGATCCAAAGACGTGTATACTTGTGTTAGTGGCAAAAAAAAAAAATGACGTCAACAAATTTTCAAAAAATTCAACTTCTCTCTTGAAAAACATGTCATACCCTTTTCAAATGAACAAAACACTATATAAATTTCGAAAGACTAAACAATTCTCTACCAAAAACCGTTGAGAATTGCAAAATCGGTTGAAAATTTGTTTCAACGAAAACTCTTAAAAAATGGTTTTTTGGCCTTAAAACCAGATTTTGGGGGTGTTACAAATCTTTTGTTTCGTGTATAACTCGACCAGATGATGATCTATTAGGTCGCTTTAAAAGTGTATTCAATTTTTTTTTGTAGCACTGTGTTATTTGTATATACATACCATCAAGTCTAGTGGACTGTGTTTGTGGGGCGAGCACTTTGGCTCTGAGAATGCAACTTCGGCTATCCTCAATTCCGTAGAAAACCCCTCAAAGTTTTTGGTGGTGAGCACTTGGCTCTGAGACATTGTCTCTAATGACTTATCTCATTTTGCTTATGAAAAATTACGATTTGTGAGTGCGACTATAACCTATGTATTCCGAATATACAATAGCACGTAATGCAGATGAAATAAACGAAATCATATTATGTCGCTTAAACACCCTCTGTCCCTATGGTCGAACCCTGTTGAAACTGCACGTTTCCTTGGGCTCCCGTTAGAAGAGCTTGATGAATATCTTCGGAATGATCATACACTCTAGGCAATGCATTGTTAACACCAACAACAACAAAGCGTTTCAATTCCGAAACTCTAGAGGATGGCCACAAGGATGAGTCTTATCACCTAGCAGCAAAACTAAAAATGCAGCTCCCTACATAACAACTTCCCAAAGTGGAAAGATTCCATCAAAGCAGGCCACAGGCGGTTTAAAGGCCCCTGAAGGGACTGGAGCGGGCATATTCATCCCCGAACGCATAAGTCCACACCGCTAGGAAATCATCCGAGCATATATCGCCACTAGTACTAGGGTGCGTGGGGTGATTAAACTATCTATCATTGTGTATTAAAATCCGACTGGCTTGGATTTCCGAAGAATAATCGCATAATCTTAGCAGGAGTCCTCCCAGGACATTGCAGGCTCACTGGCAAAAACTTACCGGGCAGCATGTGTCGCTTCTGTGATAATGAGAACGAAACTACGAAGCATAAACTGTGAAAATGCAATTATATCTCTAGAATAAGACAATATCCTCGGAGCTTCCACTGTAGAGTGCAAGCACATACGTAATATAAAGCCGACTATAATTTTGGTTTTCCTGAAGGTGGTCTTACTAGGGGCGTGCTATGAGGTTACGAGGGCACATACGATCTTAAGTACATCACCTCAATTTCATTTATTAACGTTTTATACATATCATTATGAACTTATTCGCCCGTATTTACTGTTTGAAGGTATCCGTCATTGACCACATATTTCTTAAGTGAGATTTCACTTTAAAGCTCGAAGCCTCTACGGAGTATTATAGCCTGAAGCGTCAAGCAAGAGTAGCCAATTAACAGCGAAAGACACCTATTAACGATAACGCTACATTAGCCAATTGGATTTGGGTCAATGTGAAAGGAAAATTTAGCAGCAAAAGTCCATACATACTAAATAATATCTATATATTAATAGGCTAACACTCTCCCCATACAAACAAACGCAACCCAATTTCGTATAGTATTTATGGATAGATCTCTATAAAATTTATAGTGGAAACTTAGAATGGACTAATCTGGTGTCTCACCAAAAAAAATTTTGAAAATTATTTTTAGTTTATTTGTTATTAAAGAAAAAATAGGTCTCCAAACTCTCCAGCTATTTTGTTATCTCCACATTCTGTTATACCCGAACTATACATCACTATTCAGCACTCTTATAAAACTCCCAAAGACACACCTACCGCTCATTCCCTTACACACACACGTACATATCTATGCAATGATCCAGCAGCTGCCACTTGCTTTTATTTTTGTGCCAAAAAAAAACAACAAAATGTACCAAATTATATCATCTTCGGCATCTAAACACCATTTGTAAGCTAAGAAGTCCAGCTTCACTTCTGGCTTTATATATTTAACTTTTTGCCTATTGGTTAAAGTTTATTTTTTTAACGATATGATTTTGTAAGAAAATTCCACAATGTTAAGATCGAAATTTAAATATCGTACGGACTTTAACCCTAAAGAACAATTTTACATGACACTAATGCTGATTTCGTTGAACATGTTTATACCCTTGCACAGAATACTGTAAAAGTGTGATACAAGTGTACCCGTTCTACATGAAACTGCTATATCGATAAAACGAACAAAAAACATTGCCCGTTTGCTATGCTATGTGCATAAATAATTAGTTTTCGCTTATCAACCACATTCAATTGTTATTGCAAAATCCAATTTTTTTCACCAAATTTATCTGTCAAATAAAATTTTCGTCAGCTGATTTTCAGTGCAACCAACTACCCTGTCAAAGCTTCAGAGGGTAAAAAGTGTGAGTTTTTTAGGAAATGAAAGCATATTCTGTTTGACGTTATACCTTCATTTTGCAAACGAAAACGGAAAATTGAAGAGTGTAAAAAATACGCATTTTTTGATGAAACGAAATCACCATAACTCTACTTTTGAGTGCCAAAAAATCGAAAAATGACCCACGGCACGCATTTTTTTTTTTCACGTTTTTAGGTTAAGCCTAATAAAATTACAACAACCACATGAAAACTTGCCACTTGGATTATATCTCTTCAGAGAAGCAAAATATTAAAAAGCGCTTCCAGATTCGTGATCCTGAGGCCAAACCCCGTCTTTTGAGCTATCTCCCATAATTTTAGCTAATTTATTAGCAGTTGACACCTAAAGGAAACAAATACCCATTTTTACTTTGATTATTTGATGTTCTAAGCTTTTCTCGATTTTTTTAAAGTTTAATTCACTTATGAAATTTTTGGGGGGTTAAATATTGGAAAAGTATATTTTCTAAGCAGAAAATATATTTTTCATACAGTTGAAGATTGCCCAGAAAAATATCCCAAATCGTCTCATTTAAAGCAAATTCAATTTTCCTTGCTGAAAAAAATAAAATTAAAAAAAAAAAAAAACAGTTTTAAATTTTTGCATCCACCGAGAATCGAATATAGGTGTTCTGCAAGTAGTAAACATTTATACCCATTCTGGTATAAAAAGGGTACAATTAGTCTCTTTATAGGACATGCTCGAACAAATGTGACCAATTCCATCTAAAAGTGACTAAAAAAGTAGTAGTCTACTTTTCCTTTGGATTGATCCCGGACTAATCGTAATTTTTGCAGGGAAATACCATACGAACTTTTACTAATGCACCTTTTTACATAACTAATTCCACTTTTTTGTATGAAACCACATTTTTTACTTTGATAATTTAATGTGCTAAGCTTTTTCGATTTTTAAATAGTTTTTTACTTATGAAATTTTTAGAGAAACAAAATATTGGAAAAGTATATCTTCTAAGCAGAAAATGTATTTTTCATACAAAAAAGTGAAGTTAGTTATATAGAATTAAAAATTTTTATCCCAACATCAGAATTGTAATTTTCAAAAAATAGCTTTAAAAAAATTTGTTTAAAAGAAAAATATTAAAATTCATGCACAGGAATGTAAAGCAGGAGTTATTAGCTTTCAAATGTTGTTAAAAAAAAATCTATAGCATTACTACAAGCCGAAACATAATAATTTCAGTTGTAGCATGTTTTCATCACCTTAGGAAAAATTGCAGTATCTATATATTAATAGTTAGCCTACATACAAACAAACGCAACCCAATTTCGTATAGTATTTATGGATAGATCTCTATAAAATTTATAGTGGAAACTTAGAATGGACTAATCTGGTGTCTCACCAAAAAAAATTTTGAAAATTATTTTTAGTTTATTTGTTATTAAAGAAAAAATAGGTCTCCAAACTCTCCAGCTATTTTGTTATCTCCACATTCTGTTATACCCGAACTATACATCACTATTCAGCACTCTTATAAAACTCCCAAAGACACATACCGCTCATTCCCTTACACACACACGTACATATCTATGCAACGATCCAGCAGCTGCCACTTGCTTTTATTTTTGTGCCAAAAAAAACAACAAAATGTACCAAATTATATCATCTTCGGCATCTAAACACCATTTGTAAGCTAAGAAGTCCAGCTTCACTTCTGGCTTTATATATTTAACTTTTTGCCTATTGGTTAAAGTTTATTTTTTTAACGATATGATTTTGTAAGAAAATTCCACAATGTTAAGATCGAAATTTAAATATCGTACGGACTTTAACTAAAGAACAATTTTACATGACACTAATGCTGATTTCGTTGAACATGTTTATACCCTTGCACAGAATACTGTAAAAGTGTGATAAAAGTGTACCCGTTCTACATGAAACTGCTATATCGATAAAACGAACAAAAAACATTGCCCGTTTGCTATGCTATGTGCATGAATAATTAGTTTTCGCTTATCAACCATATTCAATTGTTATTGCAAAATCCAATTTTTTTCACCAAATTTATCTGTCAAATAAAATTTTCGTCAGCTGATTTTCAGTGCAACCAACTACCCTGTCAAAGCTTCAGAGGGTAAAAAGTGTGAGTTTTTTAGGAAATGAAAGCATATTCTGTTTGACGTTATACCTTCATTTTGCAAACGAAAACGGAAAATTGAAGAGTGTAAAAAATACGCATTTTTTGATGAAACGAAATCACCATAACTCTACTTTTTTTACGAAAAACATATTTTTGGGTATTTGTTTCCTTTAGGGGTCAACCGCTAATAAATTAGCTAAAATTATGGGAGATAGCTCAAAAGACAGGTTTTGGCCTCAGGATCACGAGTCCGGAAGCGCTTTTTTAATTTTTTGTTTCTATGGAAAGTTATGGTCAAAAAATCGAAAAATTACCCACGGCACGCATTTTTTCGCACGTTTTTAGGTACAGCCTAATAAAATTACAACAACCACATGAAAACTTGCCACTTTGATTGAAAATATCTCTTCAGAGAAGCAAAATATTAAAAAGCGTTTCCAGATTCGTGATCCTGAGGCCAAACCCCGTCTTTTGAGCTATCTCCCATAATCTATATATTAATAGGCTAACACTCTCCCCATACAAACAGACGCAACCCAATTTCGTATAGTATTTATGGATAGATCTCTATAAAATTTATAGTGGAAACTTGGAATGGACTAATCTGGTGTTTCACCAAAAAAAATTTTGAAAATTATTTTTAGTTTATTTGTTATTAAAGAAAAAATAGGTCTCCAAACTCTCCAGCTATTTTGTTATCTCCACATTCTGTTATACCCGAACTATACATCACTATTCAGCACTCTTATAAAACTCCCAAAGACACACCTACCGCTCATTCCCTTACACACACACGTACATATCTATGCAATGATCCAGCAGCTGCCACTTGCTTTTATTTTTGTGCCAAAAAAAAAACAACAAAATGTACCAAATTATATCATCTTCGGCATCTAAACACCATTTGTAAGCTAAGAAGTCCAGCTTCACTTCTGGCTTTATATATTTAACTTTTTGCCTATTGGTTAAAGTTTATTTTTTTAACGATATGATTTTGTAAGAAAATTCCACAATGTTAAGATCGAAATTTAAATATCGTACGGACTTTAACTAAAGAACAACAATTTTACATGACACTAATGCTGATTTCGTTGAACATGTTTATACCCTTGCACAGAATACTGTAAAAGTGTGATAAAAGTGTACTCGTTCTACATGAAACTGCTAAGGTAAGTGGCTATAATTAGGTGGTAGTACCTTATTCCGTGGTATTTTGATTTTTTCGGCCAAATAAGGATTTGAAAGTTAATCTAATAAAACTAAAAATGTAGTCATGAGCATTTATCTTTAAGAAATATAAGTAGACATAATTTTTTTTTTTCTAGCCTATATTTATTTAATAATACACGATCTAAATATGATACTTTGGATAAAAAGCATTTTGTATGGGGGTAGCTTAAGTAAAATGGTAAGGAGTCCAATGAAAATTGTTAAGGCTGTAAAAAATTATCCGTATGCTTTTATTTAATATTTCTTACAATTATATATTCAGTGAACATTTATTAACTATTTTTTATAACCTCCAAATAAAATAAAACAATTTCTTCTACTCTAAATTTAATAATTCTGACCCACGGAATTAGGTACACCATTTGTTTTTCAATGTACGTAATTGCGTGGGTACCACGTAATTAGGGTATTTTAATACTTTTTATTTTCTTTATTCTAATAAACTTTTTATAAGAAAACCTAACGCAATAAGTAATTTTATCACTAAATAAAGCCCCAAAGAAGATCCTGACGTAATTCCGTGGTATATTTTTTTTTACCTATTCTTCACTATTTGAGCCGTAAATATCTGTGGCGCGCAATATTGATGTTATTGAATTTTTGCAAATTCGTTATTTCCCAATAAAAACTAAAAAAATAATTAAGCATTTAACTTCTTTATCATTATTTGGAATTCATATTTATAATAAAAATCTCGAATTAGCGTTCAAATCGCTACCACGGATTTATGTACCACGTATTTTGTACATGTTCCTTATTGCGTGGCATACGACGCATTTACATTACTTACAGCAGCTAGACGCAAAGCACGGTCTTTCTGTCGAGCCAATCAAAAATATATTTTTTACATAAGTAAGTATTTGTTTTTGAAACGAATTTTTTTGAAAGTAAGTAATTAAATTTGTGTACGGGTCAACAGCCGCGGAGTTTATTCTTTTATTACACCCTTTTAGTATTTAAGTATTCAGTATATATATGTATATATATGTAATTAACAGAACTGAATTTTAATAAGTTATTTTTATTTTATTACTGCTTCACTTTAAAAGCCTTATGATTTAAAAAAAGCGATACTTTTACTAAAAATAAAAATAAAAATAAAATAGACAAAAAAACAGAAAAAAATAAAAAAAAAAAACAAAAAAATAAAAAAAAAAAAATAAAAAAAAAAAACAGAAAAAAAAAATATATTGAATGAAAATAAAAATAAAAACAGACAAAAAAAAACAGAAAAAAAAAAAAAATAACAAAAAAATAAAAAAAAAAAAAAAAAAAATAAAAAAAAAATAAAAAAAGAAAAAAAAAAATATATTGAATGGAAAAAAAAATAAAAAAAAAAACAAAAAACCAAAAAAAAATATATTGAATGAAATTCTTATTTATTATTGAACTAACTTTTTTAATTTTATTTTAAAGCTTAAAGCATATTTTTAATTTATTTGTTATGTGTTAATGAAACCAAAAAAAGTATTACTGAATTAAATTTGTTTATTTATTTTAAAGCTTCATGTTAATGAAGTTATTTTTATTTTTTGCTGATTCATTTTCAAAGCCTTCTATAATTTAAGAAAAAGATTTACTTTTAATAAAAAAAAAAAAAAAAAAAAATACAAAAAAAGAAATTATTAAAAATAAAAATAAAACTCAAAGAATAGAAAACAAAAATGTGTAGCAACGAATTATGCGTGTTTGCTTTATACCACGGAATTAGGGACAATTTCCCACGGAATTAGGTACATCATGCATTTTTTTGCCACGGATTTAGGGACATCTAAGTTAGTCACTAATTTTAATTATTATAAATATATTATTAGTTATTTTCAAATGTTGACAATTGAAAATAAAAGAAAATTGATCAATTAAATAGGAACAATACGATTTTCCAGGTTTCACTTTTTTGTTTCATCGTAGGAGGAGCAAAAAGTCAGAAAAATCCTTAATACCACGTAATAATAGCCACTTACCTTATATCGATAAAACGAACAAAAAACATTGCCCGTTTGCTATGCTATGTGCATGAATAATTAGTTTTCGCTTATCAACCATATTCAATTGTTATTGCAAAATCCAATTTTTTTCACCAAATTTATCTGTCAAATAAAATTTTCGTCAGCTGATTTTCAATGCAACCAACTACCCTGTCAAAGCTTCAGAGGGTAAAAAGTGTGAGTTTTTTAGGAAATGAAAGCATATTCTGTTTGACGTTATACCTTCATTTTGCAAACGAATACGGAAAATTGAAGAGTATAAAAAATACGCATTTTTTGATGAAACGAAATCACCATAACTCTACTTTTTTTTACGAAAAACATATTTTTGGGTATTTGTTTCCTTTAGGGGTCAACCGCTAATAAATTGGCTAAAATTATGGGAGATAGCTCAAAAGACAGGTTTTGGCCTCAGGATCACGAGTCCGGAAGCGCTTTTTTAATTTTTTGTTTCTATGGAAAGTTATGGTCAAAAAAATGACCCACGGCACGCATTTTTTCGCACGTTTTTAGGTACAGCCTAATAAAATTACAACAACCAAATGAAAACTTGCCACTTTGATTGCAATTATCTCTTCAGAGAAGCAAAATATTAAAAAGCGCTTCCGGATTCGTGATCCTGAGGCCAAACCCCGTCTTTTGAGCTATCTCCCTTAATTTTAGCTAATTTATTAGCAGTTGACACCTAAAGGAAACAAATACCAATTTTTACTTTGATTATTTGATGTTCTAAGCTTTTCTCGATTTTTTTAAAGTTTAATTCACTTATGAAATTTTTAGGGGGTTAAATATTGGAAAAGTATATTTTCTAAGCAGTTGAAGATTGCCCAGAAAAATATCCCCAATCATCTCATTTAAAGCAAAACTGTAATTAGACGCTGGCAAGTATAAGTATAATTGACAGAACTCTGACTTTTTTTCAATTTTCCTTGCTTAAAAAATAAAATAAAAACGAAAAATTAAAAAAAAGAAACAGTTTTCAATTTTTGCTTCCACCGAGAATCGAATATAGGTGTCCAGCAAGTAGTAAGCATTTATACCCATTCTGGTATAAAAAGGGTACAATTAGTCTCTTCATAGGACATACTCGAACAAATGTGACCAATTTATTCCATCTAAAAGTGACTAAAAAAGTAGTAGTCTACTTTTCCTTTGGTTTGATCCCGGACTAATCGTATTTTTTGCAGGGAAATACCATACGAACTTTTACAAATGCACCTATTTACATAAGTATCTCCACTTTTTTTGTATGAAACCACATTTTTTCGATTTTTAAATAGTTTTTTTACTTATGAAATTTTTAGAGAAATAAAATATTGGAAAAGTATATCTTCTAAGCAGAAAATGTATTTTTCATACAAAAAAGTGAAGTTAGTTATATAGACTTAAAAATTTTTTCGCAAGACCAGAATTGTAATTTTCAAAAAATAGCTTTAAAAAAATTTGTTTAAAAGAAAAAACATTTAAATATGCTGCACGACCCTAATGTGCGGATTCGTTGCATAGTTTTTTTACTTATGAAATTTTTAGAGAAATAAAATATTGGAAAAGTATATCTTCTAAGCAGAAAATGTATTTTTCATACAAAAAAGTGAAGTTAGTTATATAGACTTAAAAATTTTTTCGCAAGACCAGAATTGTAATTTTCAAAAAATAGCTTTAAAAAAATTTGTTTAAAAGAAAAAACATTTAAATATGCTGCACCACCCTAATGTGCGGATTCGTTGCATGGTATTACTCAAATCAAATGTTTAAATTCCCAAACATCATATATATATATATGTATGCGTGAAGCAAGAATAAAAAACGGTACCTTGCAAATTGCACAATCATCGAAACTCCGACAAACACTCCCCGCAAAAACTCTGCGCTTGGAAAACCGCTCCCACCCTTTTTCGCGCTCCTTACTCTCACATGAACGTACATAAGTATACAGCGATCCAGGCAGCTGCCACTTGCCTTCATTTTTGTGCAAAAAAAAAAAAACAAAGTGTAGCAAATCAAATAAATATCATTGCATCCTCGCCATCTTCACACCATCATCATTCACATAATCACATAATTTACATAATCTAAGGTTTTTCGCAGAGCACTTCTTTATTTAGTTTTTTGTCCATTAAAAAGTTTATATTTTTAACGATATGGTTTTTTAAAGTAAAATTCCACAAGGTTACGATAAAAAAAGTACCATTATATATCGAAATATTATAAGCCCATTCCGGGTGTTTGTGCAATTTAAATTAAAAACTTATTTTTTATGTAACAATTAATGTAAGTTTAATATAATTTGTAATAATAAGTGTCTGCTGTACCTTAGACAAAAACAAATAAATAAAAAAATAAAAATAAAAAAAATAAAGAAAAAATATTAAAAAAAATCTGTTGTAGATATATCCTAATGTATTGTCGTCAGCTTTTCTGTTGTACTGCTTTGCTGCACCACCCTAATGTGAAGATTGTTTGTATGGTATCACTTAATCCAAATTTGCATTTGTCACGAGGGAGTCACTTACTTGGTTTTGTTGTGAACGGGGAATATGTACATATATTAAGAGAGAGTTGAAGAAAATTTCAGATGGTCGAATTTCGACCACGGGCGATCCTAGTAAGAATTATTTGGCTAACATTTATTCATTTGTTTCTATTATTTTCCCCTTTGAGTTTGTGTAGATGTAATGTGAACGAAAAGTCATATCTACCCACTCATGTTATTTAACTTAAATGAGTCCAATTTTTTGTATACTCTTTTATGCACTTTTTATGATAATTTGTTTGGAGATTTTTTTTTGCTTTCTTTACATTTTCAGCGTAGATATTATCAAATTTTGCGTTGGTGGGCGCAAAAAGGGTTCACCACTGCGTATACGCCCCTTGAGAGCGAACGAAAGCTTTTATGTATGTTTTCAGTTTGTTTTTTTTTTTTTTTTTTCTTGGAAGGGACTCATTGAGATAGGAGATTGTGCAAATCTCATGTAATTATGCTAAATAAATTCTTTTAAATACATAAATATCTTCTCCCACCACTTAACAAGCAATTGTGAATTCCGTGGGACAGGCAAATTTTGATACTTTCATTAAAAATACAAAAAAGACCAAAAATTGTATTGGAAGGAATACATATGGGTAAATCCAACAAAGCTTGACTGGTTGGTCACTCGATTATTTAATGGACATTGGAATACATGTAGGTCTTTATATTTCCTACTTATCCTCCACAATCGCTGGACATCATTCGAAAAATATGCACGGTTTCGTGGAGTTCGCCAAATATGTACTACATATTCAGCAATTTAAATGAAACTGATACGCTCTAAAGGTTTATCTTAATTTACATTGACTTTGAACCTCAAAGAGTTTTTACTTTAGTCATTTGTTAACTGCGTAATTTTCCTGACACAATCTCACGCTTTGTGTATTTACGTAGATTGGGTTTGATTGTTGATGCGAAAAAGGCGTGTGGCCAGTGAGTCGATTTGGTATTTTTTATTTTCTGTCTTTCGGTTGTTTTGGATTACTTAATGTACTTACTACTTTGCCAAGGGATTTTAGCTGTTTTATAAAATTAACTTTTATTTTTATTATGTAAATTTAGATGTTAATCACACGTTTTTTACATTTTCTCGAATTTCACTGAAGATAGGTACACGGTTAAAAAAATGAGACTAAATTTTGAACCTGTCTAAAGTTTAAGCGAACTTTTAAACTTTTTTTGGAATATTTTACACCTTCCGAAAGTTTAAAAAGAATTTAAATTTCTTTATCGGCCGAAATGTGGTTGCGCGTGAACTTTGGAATATTCGCACAAAATTGGTATTAACCGAAAGGGAAAGACCAAAGCTTTCATTTGGACTTCGGTTCATTTCGATATATTTATCGATAACAGAGTTATCGGTCAAAATGTGGTTTCGGGTAAACTTTGGAATATTTGCACAAAATTGGTATCAAACGAAAGGGAAGACCACAGCTTTCATTTGGACTTTGCTGTATTTTATTTTCAGAGTTATCGGTCGAAATTTGGTTTCGCGTAAACTTTAAAATATTCGCACAAATTGGTATCAAACGAAAGGTGAATGCCACAGCTTTCATTAAGACTTCGGTTCATTTCGATATATTTATCGATAACAGAGTTATCGGTCGAAATGTGTTTGCGCGTGAACTTTGGAATATTCGCACAAAATCGGTATTAACCGAAAGGGAAAGACCACAGCTTTCATTTGGACTTCGGTTCATTTCGATATATTTATCGATTAAAGAGTTATCGGTAAAAATGTGGTTTCGCGTAAACTTTAAAATATTTGCACAAAATTGGTATCAAACGAAAGGGGAATACCAAAGCTTTCATTTAGACTTCGGTTCATTTCGATATATTTATCGATAACAGAGTTATCGGTCGAAATGTGGTTGCTCGTAAACTTTGGATTAATCGCACAAATTTGGTATCAAACGAAAGGGAAGACCACAGAGTTATCGGTCAAATTGTGGTTTCGCCAAAACTTAAAAATTTTCATTTGCACTTTGGTATATTTCAATATAAGAAAACTTTGAAATATTAGCATAAAACTGGTATCAAACGAAAGGGGAAGGCCACAGGTTTCATTGGGACTTTACTTCATCTATGCTACCATCTATTATAATAACGGCTGGACCACAGGGTTATCGGTCAAATTGTGGTTTCGCCTAAACTTTAAAATTTTAATTTGCACTTTGGTATATTTCAATATAAGAAAACTTTGAAATATTCGCATAAAACTGGTATCAAACGAAAGGGGAAGGCCACAGGTTTCATTGGGACTTTACTTCATCTATGCTACCATCTATTTTAATAACGGCTGGACATAATACAATTAAATTTGGAATGTAGATTTTGTGTCAGCTCGAGATGGTTATACGGTAAAAAATAAAGGCATTTGAAAAGGTTTTGGGATATCGCTCAAAATGTGGACGGGGTAACCTTATTAAGTGTTCGTTCAATATGGGCATCAAATGAAAGGTATTGATAAATGTTTTAAAATCGTATAGTTTTAGTGCAATATGAGACCCCGTTTTCGAGATATGTCAACCCGGAGGGGCCCTCGATTGTGTTAGTGCGATATGGGTATCAAATGAAAGTTGGTGACAAGTGATTTAACATGTTTTAACTATTTTTCATATATAAGACCAAGGTTTCTAGATATTGACCAAAACCTAGACCAGGAGTGGAGCTAGAAGGCTTTTGTGAAAAATGGGTCTAAAATGAAAGAGTTTTAGAGGGGAGTTTTTTTAAGTCATTCTGTAAGTGGGATTGAGAAAGGGATAGGGATATGGATGAAATTAGAAAAACAATGTGAAGAGAGAAAAGCATATGAAAATTATGAAGGTGGAGTAGACGGGAAGAAGGATCTGGAGCTGAAATGAGGAGGGCGAGTCACATTTTATAAATGCAAACAAGTTAATGTTTGGGCAGGACAACGTCTGCCGGGTTTGCTACACGGCTAAAAAAATGAACCTAAATTTTAAACCCGTATAAAGTTTAATCAATTTTTCAAACCTTTTTGTACAATATTTCGAACCGTCCAAATACCTACAAAGATTTTCAATTTCTTTTGGTTTCGATTTAAAATCTAAATGAAAAAGCAGTCTAAATTTTTTATTTTTGTTTTGTTTGAATATAATTGAATAGCTCAGCGGTAGAGCAGTCGGCTGTGACTCCTGAGCGTTTTCGTTTGAATCCTACCAGCTGCCACATTTTGTTAGTTTTATTTTATTCTTAAAACTTTTCGGTCTAAAATGTAAACTTTTGTGTTTGAACATTCAAATTTATTTTTGAAAGCTTATTCAAGATTGAATTTTGCCAACAACATTTATGTGTGCGATGTAGCTCAGTGGTAGAGCAGACGGGCATGATGCGGGGAGTCTTGGTTCGAATTCCCACCAACGGACAAAAACTTTATTTTATCTTTAAAAAATTGTTAAAACATTTCTTGTTTATAATTGAAACCCGATTCATTTAGCCAATTTTCATGAAAACTGGTCTAGATTGAATTTAAATGCAAATTTGGTTTGGTCATATATGTAGTCCAAAAAATTTTAAAATTTAGGTTCAAATTTTTAGCTGTGTAGTTACTAATAAAGTTGGTGCGTTTAAAGGAATATGTAGCGTTTTTCAGCAACATTTTTAAAATGGTTTAAATGAACTACACAACAAAGAAAAAGGCAAAAGTTACCAATATGATTTATTGTTAGTGTAGCAAAAACTGGGTGCTTAGAAATTGGCCAAGTTTGATTAATTCTAATCACTTTGAAAAATGAAAATGATCAAGAGCAGAATATCTAATCTAATTTCACCACTATTATTATTACACCGCGACCATTAGTACGATCTATTGTGTGACCTATCAGCTTATTGCTGTATGCGGAGGCTGTTTATAAAATTCCACCACTATTATTGTTACCGCAGCTGTTTACACTATTTTGTGACTAACTTGCTGGTACTTTGGGCTAACTTCAACGTTCCCAGATAATCACTGAATAAGATTTCAATAAAATTTTACACTTTCGAAGATACGTACATACAGAGAGCATCACGCCATTTTTGTTTTCAAATCAGATTAAGGTAAATGCATTGTAGCTCTAAACTATTTTAGTTTACGTTCGCTCTGCAAAATGATTTTAAACTAGAAAATATGGGTACAAAAAATTATACTTTATATGAAGGCATTTGGTGATAAAGAATGTACGGAATCCGACAAATATAGGTTTTTTTTATAATTTAAAAAAAATTTATTTTTTTTATTTTATTTTAATTTATTCATATTTATTATACCTTTCATGAACATGAAATGGTATTATAACTTTGGTCCGATGTTTGTAAGTATGAGAAGAAGAAGAGATAGACCCATCAATAAGTATACCGAAATGATCAGGATAACGAGATGAGTTGATTTAGCCATGTCCGTCTGTCTGTCTGTCTGTCTGTCTGTCTGTCTGTCTGTCTGTCTATCTGTCTGTTTGAACGCAAACTAGTCCCTCAATTTTTGAGATATTTGGCTGAAATTTTGTATGCGGCCACCATTTTCTAATATAGGAATCATTTGTCGGAACCAGCAAGATCGGACCGATATTACATATAGCTCCCATACAATCGATTGTTCCGATAAACGGATTTTGGGCTATAACTCCTGTAATTAAACACGTTGGAACGTGAAATTTTGGACGTATCGCTATTTTTATATGTGAAGTATCGATGTTGAAAATCATCGAGCTGGGATAAATATTTCACATAGCTCCCATACAATCGATTGTTCCAATAAACGGATTTTGGTAGATAACTCCTGTAGTTATATAGGTAGAAACGTGAAATTTCGTAACTATTGCTATTTTAGAATGTGGAATGTCGGAGTTAAAAATCAATGAGATTGGACCAACATAACACATCGCCCCCATATAATCGATAGTTCCGATAATTTCGGTATGAGCTTAAGGTAAATTCACACAGGCTGTACTGGGATCAAACAGTGAAAACCGTGACGCTTATTCATGAAAGGTATTTAGCATTCGGCACAGCCGAAGACAGCTTTCCTTACTTGTTTTTATTTATTTTCATTTATTTTGTTATATGATATTTTATTTTTTCATTTTATTATATAAATTTTTTTTCTTATTTTATTTAATTTTTTTTTTTTTAGTTTCTTTAAGTTTTTATATTTTTTTTTATTTTACGTTGTATTATTATTTTTTTGTTTTTATAAATTTTTTTTGTTTTTTTCTTTTATTTTATTTTATGTTTTGTTATTCTTTTTAATGTATTTATTCTTTTACTTATTTTTATTTCTTTTGTTGCCTATTTTGTTTTGTTTTATTTTTTTTTATTTTATTTTTTTTATCTTAATTTATTTAATTTTTTTTTTCATTTCATTTCATGTCCATGAAGAGATGTATTTCCAGTATATGTCTGGTTCCTGCAGCGCGTGGGTAAATTTTTCTCAAAAACACATTTTCATACAATCCCGAAAATTGCTTCACAATACCGTCGGTATTTACAGCAATAGACTCCAAGTCAAAAGCAACAAGGAGTTTAAATGTTATAAATGAAAAAATATTCGTGCTTCATTGAAAGCATAGAAAAATTCTTTCATAGGTTTCACACCAAGTCCTAAAATTCGCATATCTTTCAAATAAGTTAGCATTGAAATTAAAGAAAATGTTCTATATGGAAGTATAAATATATGAATAAATGGACACTGAGAAGGGTTTACCTTCAAGCTGGGTAGTGAGGTGTTAGACCTTCTAGCATACAAGTCACTACAGTTTTGTGTGGGTAAATTTTTCTCAAAAACACATTTTTATTTTATTGTATTTTATTTTATTTTATTTTATTTCATTTTATTTTATTTTATTTAATTTTTTTTTATTTTATTTTATTTTATTTTATTTTGTTTATTTCCTTTATTTTTCTCCATTACGGGTTTACATTAAATAGGGTTAGGTTAGGTTCAAGTGGCTGCCGGAGAGGCACACTTAGGCCAGTTTTGAAAGGCCCGTTGTGATACCACCAACACTAGGAAAGTCAGTCCCGGGACCCGGCCATATGGAAAATCTCTGAGTTGTTGCGATTTTCCACATAGCAGAATCCCGGGACTACCACTCCTAAGCTGACACCCTTACTCCTTCTCGAACTACTTGGATGACTTTATGAAGGCCATCAAGTCCTCTATGTCCAGATCTGCGATCTGGCTTAGGCCATCCAGGAAGGGAACTCCGAAAAAGTGCGTTCTCGCGCCGCTTAAAGAGGTGCAATTCCAGATGAGGTGCTTCACCGTTTCCTCTTCCTCATCATCTTTGCAGCTACTACAGCATCGTCGGTAGGGCACAACTAGCCTTTCTACGTGCCTACCAATAAGGCAGTGCCCAGTTAGAACACCTATTAATAGATAATAGGAGATTTCTCTCCTTCTTAGGGCGTGAATGCCTCTAGATCTTTTATGATCCCATTTTGGCCAGGTTTGTTTGGATGTCCGGCACCATGGGGATTGTTGCCACCTTTCGTTGGCTTGACGGAGTGTGTACTCCTTCAGCAGTAGCTTGCATGTGGCAAACGGCATACCTAAGCGCTCTTTATCCCGAAGAACCTGCTTGGTCGTACCCTGCCTGGGGAGTTCGTCTACCTTACAGTTTCCCTCAATGTCCCTGTGTCCCGGGACCCATGTGAGGTTCACACCGTTCCAAGTGATGAAGATATTTTCCTCCCAGGTAGTAGTTGATCGATTAGTCCAGCTAGGGATCTGCTTATGCCCAGATTAGTAAGAGCGGTGTTAATAGCCTCCGGACTTATATTGTTGAGACAGTAATCCCTTTCACCCAACGATTTTTCAATGAAAGAAACTAGGCTGTAAAGCGTAGTTTCTGTTGATTTACCCTTGGTGTAAGCATGTTGATAGCTGGAGATAAGGTTGCTATCAATAGTAGTGGAGAGGTAGTCGCTGATTATCCTCTCGAAAGTTTTGAGTGCAAAGGACGAGAGGCTGATGGGTCTGCAGTCCTTTGGCTCGTAGTGGGAGACCTTCCCAACCTTAGGAATAAACACTACCGTGGCGTGTCTCCAGGAGCACGGAATGTACTCGTAGTTGAGAGCCAGGCAGGCCGTATAGAGAAATACTAGCCATTTGGCTGATGTCTCCAGCGTGTTAATGAGTGGCGCGGGGATAATCCCGTCCGGTCTGGCAGCCTTAAACGGTTCAAAGCTCTGAACTGCCTGCCTTACCCTTTCCTTCGTGATGGGTATATTTACTGCCAGGCTTGTTGCAGGTGCTGACGGTGCATTATGCAAGTTACCCGGAAAATGTGTGTTCAAGAGCAGCTCAAGGGTTCCCCTTCAGTGCTGGTCCACGATCCGTCAGGCTTCCACAAATAGCTAATGGCTGTTTGAGTTTTCGAGAGAACTTGTCTAAGTCTCGCTATGTCGTCGACCTTTTCGACCCCAGTGCGGAAGTTCCTCCACGAAGTTCTCTTTGCCTATCTCAGGGCTTTTTTGTAGGCCTTTAGTTTAACTTTGTATTCGAGCCATTGAGGCGCCGTGTCGAGGTGTTTAGCCTTATTAAATTGCTTCCTGCAGGTTTTACGGAGCGAGTCCAGGTCGTAGATCCACCAATGTGGCCTATGTTTACCGCGTGGGTTTGGTACTGGGCAAGCTTGTTCGAGGGCATTTGAGAGCGCCGTGATGTATGTCGTTACCAGGTCCTCCAGCTCCTCAACCGATGAGTGGGCTTGTGGGGGTAGAACTGGTAGGTCTCTGGCTAAAATTTCATTGTGTAGCTGCCAGTTGGTATTGCGTGGATTGCGTTTCATAATAGGTTGCTCTACACGAAAGTCCAACACTATTTCTATATATCGGTGGTCGGAGAATGAGTGTTCTTCAAGAACACGCCATTTTCTGACCCGCTCATAAGCGCCTTCACTACAAATAGTGTGATCTATGACCTGCCTACGGGTTTTAGTGATGAAAGTAGGCCCGCTACCCACGTTGCAAACTAACAGAGACTCGCCGTTGGCATTGATATCGGAGCTTCCCCATTGGACGTGATGAGCATTAGCGTCCGCTCCTATAATAAAAAATTTGTGGTATAGTTATGTAGAAGAAAGGTGTTGAGGTCAGACTTAACCAAAATATAGGTTCTGACTTTGCCCTCCTCGCTGGCTCGAATGAGCTTGAAGCCCTTAGTCCCCAATCCGCAGATCCTCGAGCTGTTGACCAGGGTTCTTGGATGAGGACCACATCCACGTCGCCTTTAGAAAGACGACTACTTAAAGCAGCCGAGACTACTTTAGATTTGTGCAGGTTTATCTGAAGCACCACCAACATGAGAGCGATCAGACTTCCCTGCCGTCCCCACATCGTCGAGGTCTGCCCTGTCCCGAAGGCTGTCTCAACGACGAGTTCTGAGCAACTGCGCCTTTTGGCGTAGCGGGAGCCCTGCTGTCTGAAGCATCAGAGATATTGCGCACAGGATGGGCTTTTAAGAGGCTCGAGTGCCTCCTTATTCATGGTGAAGACCACTTGTCTATCAGGCCCTACCGCATCCCCGACCAGAGTGACACCACAGTCCTGCGTCAGGAGGGACGGATTCATTATCCGCAGCATCGTGAGAATTCTCTCAGGCTCTGCAAGGATGGCAGGAATCCATGCCCTTACCCTTGGCCGAGCTGGAATGTCCCTCCAATCGACGACCTCGACTTTTGCACCTTCGTAGATTTCACCCAGTCTTGCAGCTGCTGCCTTTTACAGTGCAACAGTTCTTTCGTCATCGCACGCGACAATTTTGCTCTGTCCCTGGTGCCAGCCCGCATCCGTGACCGCCACCGAACCACTTGAAGACGCCAAATAAATGTCGATGACAGCGTTTCCGAGTGCCTTCCGGACGTGCCACCACTGGTCCTAGGGGATGGCCAAACGGTCGTTGCCTCGCTCAAGAATGTCTATAAGGATCCTGTCCTTGGTTACATCAGAAAAGCTTGGTTTTCCCACTTCGGGGGTGTTTTGATGCCGCTTGAGATGGGGTTTTAATTCCACGTCCGATATCTGGCGTTTGAAAGAGTTTACGTTTGCCCTCTTTGGCACATAACTTTGGAAATCCGGTATCAGAGATTGTGCTAACTCCACACACTTCCTAGAACTCGGCGACAGCGTTTCCTGCGGAACTCCCTCATATTTACTCAGGATCCTAGCCGGCAATCGCTTTTCCAGGTACGCAGAGCGGCGGGGAGATTACTCTTGGGAGTCCGAACCCGTAGTTTCCATCGCGGTCGGTCCTTTTGCTGACAGCCCATTTACTGCTTCTCTTTCCTTTGGATCTCTGAGGCCAGGTCGCACAGTGGGAAATAATTGAAGTTTACTGTTCATAATCCTCTACAGCCTTCATTTTTCATCCGATTTTGATAATTTTTTTTTTTAATGAAAGATTTTGAGATTTCCAACAGCATAGTTGAGCCCGATCTTTGGATTTCGGTTTGTTTACATTACGTTTTTTGGTGCAAAGTGCGGGAAAACGGAAAATTTTGCAAAAACGATATTACCCTGCTTCAGTTAGCCAAGTTTATTTAAAAAAAAACTATTTCAAAATGATAGTAAGAGTAATACAAGACAAAAAAAATTATAATTTCAAAATTTTCAAGAAGTTAAAAAAAATCTCAAAGGTGTCCTATACGAGGATGTCAAACAAAAAAAAAAATTTTAATTCAACGGTAACAGCTAGCTTCCTAAAATTGCACTTCATTGTACTCAAAATTTATGACCTATAAAACTGCATACTCAAATTATAGAAAAAACAAAATTAAAATTTTTTTTTTACTAATAGTCCAGAATTTGCTTTAACATTTTTTTTAACTTTTTCAAAATTTCCAAATGATAATTTTTTTCGTTTCATATTTCTCTAACCTTCACCTTGAAACATGTTTTTTTAACTGAAGCATGATAATATCGTTTTTTCAAAATTTTCCGTTTTCCCGCACTTTTCTCAAAAAAAAAAACAAAAAGTAAACAAACCGAAATTCAAAAATCGGGCTCAGCTAGGCTCTCGCAAATCTCAAAACCTTTCAATTGAAAAAAAAATTATCAATATCGGATGAAAACTGAAGGCTGTAGAGGATTATGAACAGTAGGTTAGGTTAGGTTCAAGTGGCTGCCGCAGAGGCACACTTAGGCCAGTTTTGAAAGGCCCGTTGTGATACCACCAACACAAGGAAAGTCAGTCCCGGGACCCAGCCATATGGAAAATCCCTGAGTTGTTGGGATTTTCCACATAGCAGAATCCCGGGACTGACACTCCTAAACCGACACCGTTACTCCTCCTCGAACCACTTAGATGACTTTATGAAGCCCATCAAGTCCTTTATGAACAGTAAACTTCACTTATTTCCCACTGTGGGTCGTTAGACTATTGTCACAAGCGTTGAGAGACTGGTTTTCATACCAGCGGTTGATTTTGCAGTGACGGCGGCCACCGTGGTGTAGCGGTTAAGTGTTCGGCCCTCTACACCAAGTCGTGGCGGTTCGATGCCTGGCAAAAGTAACATCAAAAATTATTTAGAAAAAGAATTTTTCTAAACGGGCACTGAAAAAAAAAATCTACAAGAAACGGCCGTCAAATTAACAGTAAACCGTGTCATTTTTCGTCCAACAGTGGGTAATATCAATTTTGAGAGTGACCCCTATCATTCTTCGAATATACTATCATATTGACATGAATTACTGTAAATTTGAAAGTGGACACTATCACACTGACATGGATTACTGTAAATTTGAAAGTGGACTCATATCATTACTTGATATTTTTTAAAAATCACATGTTTTTACTGCCAATTTTACAGTAAATACTGTAATATTTACAGTATTACCATAATCGCTTTGAAAGTGGTTTTGATATGTTACTTTCAATGTGCACTGTCAACCTTTTTATTTCAGTGGGGGGTCGCCCCTCGGCAGTAGTTTGGCAAACTCTCCGGGTGTATTTCTGCCATGAGGAGCTTCTCAGCAAAAAATTCATTTGCTTTGCCAGTGCCGTTCGGAGTCGGCGTAAAACTGTAGGTCTCAACTACTTGTAGGAAAACTCAAAAGCAACACACCACAAGTTGGAAAGAGAAGCTCGGCTAAAAATCTCGTTAGAGGTTATGATAACCTGTTGGTATATCGCCGACATTAGTTTTTTTGATTTTGAAGTGGAGGTTGTCCTCCGACGCTCTGCTTTCGCTTGATTCAGCAGTGAACGAAGTTGTTGATTGTTTAGAGTTTTGTTTTGTGTTTTTCATCTTGTTCGTACGACCCATCGCCGGACAAGACCAGCTTAGGGTCAAGGAAAGAGTGAGGGGAAGTGTGTCGTCCGCCGCGGCAGACCCCCATACCGCGGTAAGGCCATAGTTACTCTCCGAGGCGGCCCGGTATCAGAGAGGCTCCGTTCGATTACAGCCACGGTTTGCCTCCCGGCTGCAAACGTCCAATGGGCACGTGGTCGCATAACACCCTGGATTGGGAGGGGGAAGATCTTTGTCGTCGCACCAGAGAGGCTAGGCTTCTCTCGTGATGTAGTACCGGGCGGCGCTATGATCACAAGGGCAGCGTAGCCCTGTGGCTATCGACTTAAGCCCTCGTACCGCAGCAAGTTGTCCACTTGACCGGGTCGGTGCCCATACAAAAAAAAGTGTTCGGCCTTTTACACCAAGTCGTGGCGGTTCGATGCCCGGCAAAAGTAACATCAAAAATTATTTAGAAAAAGAATTTTTCTAAACGGGGTCGCCCCTCGGCAGAAGTTTGGCAAACTCTCCGGGTGTAGTTCTGCCATGAGAAGCTTCTCAGCAAAAAATTCATTTGCTTTGCAAGTGCCGTTCGGAGTCGGCAAAAAACTGTAGGTCCCGCCAACTTGTAGGAAAAACTCAAAAGCAACACACCACAAGTTGGAAAGAGGTCGGCTAAAAATCTCGTTAGAGGTTATGATGTTGGTATATCGCCGCCATTAGGTTTTTTTTTAGGTTGAAAAGGGAAGTTCATTAAAGCATGTCCGTCCGTCTGCCCGTCTGTGTACTCGATAACTTGAGTAAAAATTGAGATATTTGCATGAAATTTTGTATACAGGTTACTTTCTGGCCAAGGAAGGTTGCTCTTGAAAATGGGCGAAATCGGATGATAACCACGCCCCCTTTTTCGATATCGAAAATTTCGAAAATCGCACAAATTGGCATATTTCGGCATATTTGGCTAAAACGATATAATTTTATAGGTGAATCCCCCTGGTCATTCTTTTATGATTTTTCCAAAAAATTTGTATAGTGGCATTTTTGAAAATTCGACTGAGCGTAACTTTTAAACTGATACGATAGAACGATGATATTTGGCACACAGCTTACTATTATCGTTGGGAGTATACCTGATGAAATTGGATAAAATCGCGCTCCAACCACGCCCTCTTTCGATATCAAAAATATCTAAAATCACCCAAATTGACATAATTCGGTAACGGAAATGGCTAAATTGATATAATTTTATAGGTGAATCCACCTGGTCATTATATAATGACTTTTTCAAAAATTTTGTAAAGTGGGCGGGGCCATTTTTGAAAATTCGACTGGTCGTAACTTTTAAACTGATTAGGATAGGACGATGATATTTGGCTCAAAGCATACTAGTATCGTTGGAAGTATATCTGATGAAACTGGAAAAAATCGCTCTCCAACCACGGCCACTTTCGATATCGAAAATCACATAAATTGACATACTAGGATGAACTCCCTGGTAATTCTATTATGATTTTTTGATAAATTTTTAAAAGTAGGCGTGGCATCACCCACTTTTCAGGGAGGCATATTTGAAAATTTCATGGGTCATAACTTTTGAAATGATTACGGTACAATGAAGAAATTGGTACAAGGCATACTAGCATAATAGCGAGCATACCTGATGTAATTGGACGAAATCGCTTTCCGACCACGCCCACTTTCGATATGGAACATTTCGAAAATCACATAAATTGACATAATTCGGTAAAGTAAATAGCTAAGATAGTAAAAACTTTAGGTAAATCCTCCTAGGGCCTATATCATTGTTATCCCGTTCTGGAAATTACCGCTGGATATTTAATGTTCGGTTCACCCGAACTTAGACTTCCTTACTTGTTTTATTATACTTTTTTTAATTTTTTTTCGGCCTTTTTGTCCTTTTTAATTTTTTTTTTTTTACAAGCCTGGCTTCTACCCCTTACAAAAATCAGTATAATCAGTGTCGTAAAAGGGTTGCCATAATTACCATCATGCTATTTCTTTAATTCATAAACTGATAACCTTCCCTGAAACTGTGTTCCTCTGTTCTTTCCAATCTTCACTTTCGACTTCATTTAAGTTAATACTACCACAAGAAGCGGGCAAGAATGCGAAATACTTTTCAACCATACAATCTAGCAAAATAAATGTCCTTCAGCTTCGTTTGCTTCCAAGTCATTTAATTGTTTTCATTTACTTTCGAAAACAAAAAAAACTTTCAGGAACTGAGATATATATACCTAGAAGAGCGATTAGATACAACTTCTAAGGTTTCAGTTTACGACTCCATCAGAATATTGCTGTCATGAAAGCCCCTCTCACAAAAACTTGACTACCTCTGTAAGTTGCTAGCATATATCGTTCAGATTCGATGAAAAATGCAAAATTATCACACAGCTAGCTCTGGAGGAAGGGGATTTTTCAAAAATAAACTTGAATCATTGGGTATAGAAATTTTAAACTACGAATGCAAAAACTCCTAACTGCAATTTAAAGGAGAAAAAAGTGAATTTACGAACGCGTTGGTTTATTCCATGAGTTGTAAATTGCGGCCATTATGCCAAAACACAATGGCACAGACACATACTGAGTAAAAATAAAAATTTGAAAATTACAATTTTAATTTTAAACGCAAAATAAACGTTTGTAATTCTCAAAAACACACAAATGGGCTACAAAAACGAAAAAAAAAACTACAAACCAAGCTAACCGGCTAAAGATGCTCCAGCACAAAAAAAGTGGAAGACAAGTTAAATACAAATGTATGTAGGCGGTAAGAGCGCAACAAACGAAATAATTACTAGAACCCATTGGGTGTGGGCACTAGAGCGTATCACGGTGTAAGGAAGAAAAAAAGAGTTGAAAATGTTTCCCCCCTTATGAGGTTTTCAAAAAAAAAAATGTTTAATTTTTTTGTCACTCTTTAAAAACAGCGAAATTAGTTTTTTTTCTATAATTTTTATATTTTACGTTCGATTTTCAAAAGTGATACATTTTTACCAAGGCAATATTTCATCCATAGAAACTTTTAGCCAATCATGCCAAGTTCAGATTTTATTCTGTCTTTACTAAAACCTACACCCTGTATTTAAAAAAAATATTTTGTTTCCTGAAAGCTTAGAAAAAAAGAATATTTATCTGCATATAATGAGGAAATAAATGTAAAGCATTTATGCTAAATCTTTCTTTGACTCTAATTAGCTGTAACGTTCTCGGCTACTTAGTTTAGCGAATATATAACCTAGGCGTTCTTCGTCGGCAACTTCTGTACAAGAACCTTTTACTACGTGAACAAATCGGTCAGTATTTTGAGAATGGCATAGAAAATGTAAGGCTATATTTACTTTATTAATTTTTTTTAATACAGTGTGTTGGTTTTAAATAAATTTTAATAAAAGCTAAAGTTGGTATCGAAGGTTAATGGCTTATATGGACGAAATATGACACGGGTTAAAACCGTTACAACAATATATTGCTCGTTGAAATCAAAAACCAAATAGAAAAGTTATAAGCAAAAACGAATTTCGCTGTTTTCCTATTTAGAAATCACCAACAAGTAAACATTCGAACCAGGGAACCGGGGGAACATTTTAAACTTTTTTTTGGGGATACGCTCTAGTGGGCACTTAGTCGCTTGTGCTTCAGCTGGTCTTTGGCTTATGCTGCATCGTTAATTTAGCCTTAGGGTAACAAAAATCATTTTTGTGGATTAGGGCGATTTCTATGTATTTTTTATTTGTTCTAGCTTAAAAGTACTACAACAACAATTGTTTCAATTTCTCTTTCTATTTATACAGCTTGCTGTTTTTATTTGTTTGTGTTGTAGCGCATAGATCCCTGTGGTCTTATGTGGGATCAAGTTTAATTGGATTGTTTATTTTGTTGCTATTTATTTGTAGTTTTCCACCCACAGAACAGTTACTCGCACATAAATGGGTTCATGACTGTATATGTGTTAACATTTTTTAAGTATGGTGGCAATTTGGTTAGCACCATAGTATACCTTATATATAGTAAGGATAAACAATGGTTAGCACCATGCTCCTCTGAAATGGGAATTTCGTTGTAGAATTTTCGCTGTTTTTTTATCAAATATCCTAAAACTTTTCGGAGCGAATGCATAAATAAGTTTTTAATGCGCGTAAAACAAATTCATAAATTAAGCTTTTGGTGCGTAAATACGCATATATTTTATGTAATTAAAACTTCACTGCAGCGAAACCTCAAACTAGCCAGAAAAATACTAGTACACAACTATAATTTTTGGGCAGAACTCATACTAGTCAGGAAATATTCATTTCATACTAGTATACAACTAGAATTTTCTGGTTGAATTCATACTAGTCAGGAAGTATCCATTTTATATTAGCATACAACTAGAATTTTCTGGCTGAAGTCATACTGGTCAGGAAATATCCATTTCATACTAGTATACAACTAAAATTTTCCAGATGAAATCATACCAGTTAAAAAATACAAAATACATTCGTTTCGTTCGCTTCTTTTTACTCTTATAATTCACAGATGCTTTTTCATGATAGGGTAAATACAAATATTCGCTGCTTTCTTAAGAATAAACATGAAAATAAAGGCAAATGATAAAATAAGGGGTGTCATGAAAATTCTGGTTGAAATCATACTAGTCCAGGTTCAATGATTTTTGGACTAGTATGGGACTAGTATATTTCATACTAGTCCTTTTTAGACTAGTATGGGGGCTAATTCATTTCATGGAAATCATAATAGTCCAGGTTGAACTAGTATGGGACTGGTATTTCACAATTAGTATAATGCTAGTATATCATGACTAGTAGATGACTGGTATGTTCTGGTCGAAACACGTAAAAAATACCCGTTGCTTATATGGAAAAAAGACAAAACACTGACTAGTTGGCCCCAGTGCACTAACTAGTTGTAAAGTAGTTTTCAACTAGTTGCATTCGCTGCAGGGTATATAGCAAATATGGACATGTAAACATATTTGAAGTTCAAAAGCAAGATTTGTTGCTACTATCGCTAAGTAAATTGCGATACATCAGTAATAAACCTCTTTTGGTATGCGATTGTTCTAGAAATATAAAATACGAGCTGAACCGGCAGACGTTGTCCTGCCAACAATTTATTTTCCTGCATGTCACCCTATCAATAGTCCTACCCTTTCCCTTAACCCTCTCCCCAGTCACAACCCTAACTTAAGAACGTGATGGTAAGTGATGATGTAAATATAACCTGCTTAAAATTTACATCAGGATTTACCATCACTTTCTTAAGGGCAATATGAAAAAACTGATGGGTGCTGTCATTCATGTCTAGTATTGTTTTATTGAGGCCGGATTATGATATTTTAAAATTTGAATAAAACAAGTAAGGAATTCTAAGTTTGGGTAAACCGAACATTAAATACCCAGCGGTAGTTTTCATATGATTTTCGAAATATTCCATTTCGGAAGTGGGCGTGGTTGGAAAGCGATTTTGTCCAATTACATCAATTACCAATTTCATCGTTCTACCGTAATTAGTTTAAAAGTTACTACCAGTCGAATTTTCAAAAATGCCCCCCTTAAAAGTGGGCGGTGCCACGCCTACTTTGAAAAAATTTATTAAAAAATCATAATAGAATGACTAGGGGGCTCATCATATCAAACTGTGTCATTTTAGCCATTTCCGTTACCGCATTATGTCAATTTAGGTGATTTTCGAAGTTTTCGATATCGAAAGTGGGCGTGGTTGGAGGGCGATTTTATCCAATTTTATTAGGCAACGATACTAGTATGCTTTGTTCCAAATTTCATCGTTCTACCATAATCAGTTTAAAAGGTTTGACCCGTGAAATTTTCAAATATGCCTCCCTAAAAAGTTGACGGTGCAACGCCTACTTTTAAAAATTTGTAAAAAAAATCATAATAGAATGACTAAGGGATTCATCCTACCAAACTATATCATGTTAGCCGTTTCCGTCAATTATGTCAATTTAGGAGTTTTTCGAAGTTTTCGATATCGAAAGTGGGCATGGTTGGAGGGCGATTTTATTCAATTTCATCAGGTAAACATCCAACGATACTAGTATGCTTTGTGCCCAATTCCGTCGTTCTATCGTAATCAGTTTAAAAGTTACGACCAGTCGAATTTTCAAAAATGCCTTCCTTAAAAGCGGGCGGTGCCACGCCCACTTTATTTATGGAAATTTGTGGAAAACTCATAAGAGAATGACCAGGGGGATTCATTTATAAATTTATATCAGTTTAGCAATTTCAGCTACCGAGATATGTCAACTTATGTGATTATCGAAATTTTCCCCCATTTTCAGTAGCACCTACCTTGCCCAGAAAGTAACCTGTATACAAAATTTCAGGCAAATATCTCAATTTCTAGTCAAGTTATGTCAGTTTATGTGATTTTCGAAGTTGTCGATATCGACAAAAGAGGCGTGGTTATCATCCGATTTCGCCCATTTTCTCTAGCAAGCTACCTTGGCCAGAAAGTAATCTTTATACAAAATTTCATGCAAATACCTCAATTTTTACTCAACTTATGTCAATTTGTATGATTTTCGAAATTTTCGATATCGAAAAAGAGGGCGTGGTTATCATCCGATTTCGCCCATTTTCTCTAGCAAGCTCCCTTGGCCAGAAAGTAATCTTTATACAAAATTTCATGCAAATACATAATTTTTACTCAACTTATGTCAATTTGTATGATTTTCGAAATTTTCGATATCGAAAAAGGGGGCGTGGTTATCATCCCATTTCGACCATTTTTAATAGCAACCTACCTTGGACAGAAAGTAACCTGTATACTAAATTTCATGCAAATATCTCAATTTTTACTCAAGTTATCGTGCACACAGACGGACGGACGGACATGCCTTAATGAACTCCTCTTTTCAACCCAAGAACTTTCATATATGGAACTCTATATCTATCTCGATTATTTTGCGCCGTTACTACCGTTATGTGAACAAAATTATAATACCCTTGTACTAGTACTAGTACGCTCGGTATACAAAATCCGGCCAGTGGGTCGGCTGTTTCTTACGTACTTAAAATAGCATTTAACCGCCTTGGCGATTTTAGCCTTCCAACTGGCGCCAATTGGAGACACCGCGTGTTCTCAGATCTGCCTCCCCTTGGTCCTGCCATCGGATTGGTGGCTTCCCTCTTCCTCTACTTCCACCGGCGGGTGCCGATAAGAATAACTTCTGGGCCGGAGCGACTTCGTTCATTCGCACCACCTAGCCAGCGAAGCCGCTGGGTTTTAATTTGCTGAACTACGTCGGCGTCTGCGTAAAGCTCATGCAGCTCATCATTATATCTTCTTCGGTACTCGCCGCCGCCAACTTTTAAGGCTTGGTTTCTTCGAAAAGCTGTGCCGCTATGTAACGTTCGCTATATAGCGGTAGCTAAGCTCACCGTCATTAGCAGCACCGCTTTTCTGTAAACTTACATGCAAGTAGCGGTGACTTCAATCTATTTGAAATTGTAAATTTGCGGCCACTTTTCTTTTTTTTTTTCTTCTATATTTTTAAAATATTTGTTTTGAAAACAATTAATTGTTGTTTTTGTAAACGAATTTGAAGAATTTTATTGAATTGACACCGCTATGACAATGACGGTGAGAAAAAACGTTCACGAAAAATTGCCACCGTTATGACGGACGCTATATTACATTACGGTGAACTTCACCGTCTTCTTACTTTACACTCAATTACTTTTACATGGCAGTTTTTTTGACAACGTACTTCACCGCTATGTAACGGGCTCTATATAGCGTCACCGCTTTCGAGGAAACCAGCCCTTTAGGGGTCCCCAAATCGTTCGAAGATATTTTCTCTCGAATACTCCCAAAGCCGCCTCGTCAAATGCTGCCAGTGTCCATGCTTCAGTACCATATAGCAGGGCGGGTACGATAAGTGACTTATAGAGTGTTGTTTTTGTTTGTCGAGAGAGGACTTTACTTCTCAATTGCCTACTCAGCCCAAAGTAGCATTTGTTTGCAAGAGTTATCCTTCGATGGATTTCCAGGCTTACATTGTTGTTGGTATTAATGCCAACAGTCGCGTGGGTGCCAAGACTCCAATGCGCTGACTCATTGCTTGATACCAGCAGGTACTTCGTTTTACCTTCGTTCGCCACCAATCCTATTTTTTCCGCTTCTTTTTCTAATTTGGTGTACGCAGAAGTTACGGCGCGGTTGTTAAGGCCAATGATGTCGATATCGTCGGCATACGCCAACAGTTGTACGCTCTTGTAATGTATTGTTCCAGCACGATTAAGTTCTGCAGCTTGTATTATTTTCTCCAACATCAACCCTGTCTGAAACCTCTCTTAGTTTCGCACGGCTCGGAGAGGTCCTTCCCGATTCTGACCGAGATGGTGGTGTTGCTCAGCGTCAAACGCCCAACATGCAAAAATATGAAATTATCGATAAATATATCGAAATATACAGCAGCCCAAACGAAACCTCTGGACCACCACTTTCGTTTGATACCCATATTGTTAGGAAATTTTATGGTATTTGGGCCTCACATTTTGACGATAACTCAGTTATCGATAAGATTATCGAAATATATCGATGTCCAAATGAAACCTTGGAACTTCCCTTACGTTTGATACCCATATTGTAGGGAAATTTTAAGGTTTTTGCGCATTCACATTTTGACCGATAACTCAGTTATCGATTAAATTATCGAAATACATCGATGTCCAAATAAACCTGGGAACTTCCCCTTACGTTTGATACCCATATTGTAGAGAAATTTTAAGGTTTTTGGGCATTTATCGAAATATGTCGATGTCCAAATGAAACCTGGGACCTTCCCCTTTCGTTTGGTACCCATATTGCAAGGAAATGTTAAGGTTTCTGGGCATTCACATTTTGACCGATAACTCAGTTATCGATAAATTTATCGAAATATATCGATGCCCAAATGAAACCTGGGAACTTCCCCTTACGTTTGATACCCATATTGTAGGGAAATTTTAAGGTTTTTGGGCATTCACATTTTGACCGATAACTCAGTTATCGAAAAATTTATCGAAATATATCGAAGTCGAAATGAAACCTGGGGCCTTCCCCTTTCGTTTGATACCCATACTGTAAGGAAATTTTAAGGTTTTCGGGCAACCACATTTTGACCGATAACTCAATTATCGATTAATTTATCGAAATATATCGATGTCCAAATGAAACCTGGGGCTTTCCCTTTTCGTTTGATACCCATATTGTATGGACCTTTTACGGTTTTCGGGCCACTGCGTCTTAGACCGAACGAGAGTCACATACATACAAGCAAGCAAACAAACAAACAAACAAGCAAACATACAAGTAAAACTAATAAAAGCGTGGTAAAAAAGCTCCGCTGATATGGGGCGTTTTATGAGAATGGCGAAAGAATCTTCTGCCCAGGTTTTTTTCCACGCCCTAACTCGGCGATGAAAAAACAGAAGGATGACTTCACCGTCTAAAGGGGAATATCTGGGTGCGTTCTTTAGGTGCAAAGACCGAAGTCACCGCCGCACAGTGGTCGATTTGAAATATTTAGGCGGCCAAAACTATTTTGGACATTAATGGCTTCGAAAGACTGTATTTTAAAAAACTATCTATTTATTTTAAAAAATAAATAAGAAAAACGTATATTTTATAATAAAGACACATTTTATTCTCATAAATCATAAATAAATAAAAATGCATTAAATTGTCTTATTAAAAGATGTTTCTATCTCGACTTCTTCGTGCTCAATACTTGATTGTCTGTGGGGCTCGGCAGGTTCTAATAGTTCTATAACTTCACTGGAAAAAATTTTGTGTGAAGTTTTCATTAACGATCTTTCACTACTTCCGAGTGGATCTGAAGTAAGAAGCAATCTTTGATAAATATCACGGTTGCATTCTTCCCTTGAAAATTTTCTTGAAAAATTCTGTCTGTATGACCGAAAATGTTTATTTCGTGCTTCTGCAGCCTCCTCCGACAATTGGCCGATTGGCAACAGTGCATTATCTATGATGGTCGCCCCATGTAATAGTAATTTATGCATTGTTGGAGTCATGGGATGCCATCCGTATAATTCCACATACATTTGCGCGGATTGTTTCATTGGTCTTGGAATAGGCTTTTCTATATTTACTAGCCTTTGCTGGTGAATTTCGTATATCTTTGAGCACTTTTGAGGCAATTATTTTTCCCTTCGTTTGCAATATTTCTTGTGCGGCATGTATAATCATTTCATCATCAACATTTGATCGAATTTCCTCAGTTTTTCTTCTCTTGCTTCGTTCACTCGAATCCGAAAATGATTTTCTCGGACGACCTGGTTGATTAAGCGAATGCACTTGTATTTCAAAAGTGCCTTCCAGCCACTTCTGGTTGTTTTTCATAAAAACTTCTTCAACTTTATGAGCTTTTAGCCATCTCTGTTTAAATTCGTGTTTGACGTAGGAAAATTTATGCTTAAGGCTCTTTTTTATTTCCACAGTGTCTCCGCAAGACAATAGCAAGTGGTTTTCTAAAAACTTCAATTTCAATGCAATTTAGTTGCATTTGCTCAAACATACATTTACATACATCTCCATAACTAACAAAATACTTTGAACTGCTGTCTTTAAGGAATAAGCGGGATTCTGCGGCTCTTGTTTTTTTTTATAGAAAATCTGAATGTGTAAGCTGTAAGATGTTGGCACCCCATTGGTCGAAATTTGAAAAAGATTTTATGCCAAATAATTGGTCACTAATTGGTCATAATTGGTCAGCAGGTTTCAGTAATTGGTCAGCCATAGGAAAAATTTTATGCCACTTTAAGATTTTCCAAGGTGGCCGTAAGATGTTGGCACCCCATTGGTCGAAATTTGGAAAAGTTAGTATGCCAAATAATTGGTCACTAATTGGTCATAATTGGTCAGCAGGTCTCACTAATTGGTCAGCCATAGAAAATTATTTATGACGTTTTTAAATTTTCCAAGGATACGTCATTTACTTCCGCAGGCACCCTGTATACTTTAAATTTCAAAAAACAAATATGCCAAATAATTGGTCACTAATTGGTCATAATTGGTCAGTAGGTTTCACTAATTGGTCAGCTATAGAAAATTTTTAATTAATTTTTTTAAGTTTTTTGAGTGTTATCGATAAAGATGTTGGCACCCCATTGGTCGAAATTTGGAAAAGTTAGTATGCCAAATAATTGGTCACTAATTGGTCATAATTGGTCAGCAGGTCTCACTAATTGGTCAGCCATAGAAAATTTTTTATGACGTTTTTAAATTTTCCAAGGGAAAAGTCATTTACTTCCGCAGGCACCCTGTATACTTTAAATTTCAAAAAACAAATATGCCAAATAATTGGTCACTAATTGGTCATAATTGGTCAGTAGGTTTCACTAATTGGTCAGCCATAGAAAATTTTTAATTAATTTTTTTAAGTTTTTTGAGTGTTATCGAATAAGATGTTGGCACCCCATTGGTCGAAATTTGGAAAAGTTAGTATGCCAAATAATTGGTCACTAATTGGTCAGCAGGTCTCACTAATTGGTCAGCCATAGAAAATTTTTTATGACGTTTTTAAATTTTCCAAGGGAAAAGTCATTTACTTCCGCAGGCACCCTGTATACTTTAAATTTCAAAAAACAAATATGCCAAATAATTGGTCACTAATTGGTCATAATTGGTCAGTAGGTTTCACTAATTGGTCAGCCATAGAAAATTTTTAATTAATTTTTTTAAGTTTTTTGAGTGTTATCGATTAAGATGTTGGCACCATAATTGGTCAGCAGGTCTCACTAATTGGTCAGCCATAGAAAATTAATAACGAAAACAAATGTATAAAAGAAAGAAGTGGGACGCAAAGTTTTGAGGTAGCAAATGTCAGGCGAGGTTAACAAAGCTTTATGTATTTGACCCTTTAGCGGCTCCACACTTTTGCACTTTTTGTTTGCAATTTACTAAAATAGTTGCTTTTTAAAATACGTTCAAAATTCCGGGAGTGGGATTAATATACGCAAATATTTAATTTTTATACCTGTCAAGGGATAATTGTAAATAATGTTTCAAAAAAAAAAAAAAAAAAAAAAAGAATGCATTTTTTTAATAAATACTTATGACTTATAAATTATCAAAAAAAAAAACACTTATCCTAACCAGCATCGAACTTAAGTCACCCGCCTTGATAATCGGAATGCCTAACGCCTGGGCTACAAACGCATGTTCAAATTGATGCCTAATGAGTGATGTTGAAGTGATTGTATCTGTGTGCACAGTATTTCACGTAATTGTAGAGACCGCACATCTTCTAGGGAAAGAATCGATAACACTGGATCACAAATTCCAATTTTTTTTCTGCACCAGAGACGCCATAGTGAAATTCCTATGTAAAATCACCTCCTAATTCCGAAAATCAAAGTTATTTTTACTTGAATGGTACCGTTTTTGAGATATTTACGATTTACCGTTATTTCAAAAAACAAAAAAGATGGCTCCACTTAATCGTGTATATCTCAAGAACAAATTGAGCTATTTGAAAACATACAACATACAACACTTTTGCTAGGTCCTGCAGATTTAAACATAGTGAACAATCATTACGGGTTTTTTAAATTTTTTTTGTAAAAATATAAAAAAAATTGTACTTTGCGAGGAAGCATCTCGTTTTTTAGCAGATATTCCCCCCCCCCCCCCCCCAACCCCTCTAAGCTCTGTTTTATTACAAAAAAAAAACAAGCTATCAGTGAACAAAATCGATGAACTAAAAGTTATAAGCATTCAAGTAAATATATCCATTTAATACTTAAGTACCCTACAAATAATAGCATATGTACATATGGTTCTGTCTTAACGCTATGATCTTATTTTATAATTGAAGAAGTTATGTGTCTTGTTTTGACGCTTATTTAGATTAGGATCGGTTTCTCTTATGAGAAACCAACAGTAGTCGCCCATCATAGCGACATCCCAGAATCCTTGATACCGACTTTCAATCATATTTACTCCTGAAAGAAAATTAAAAAGTAAATTAGATAAATACATAAGTGACACATTAGTATATAATTTTCTTAGGCTGGATTTATCTTTCAATTCAGAACAAATTTTTTGTTTATATCTTTCCCGTTCTTGTTTGTTCGGAACTGGACGATGAATTCAGATTTATGGCTATATATTCTCATGTAAATTTATGTAATATATAATTTATTATAATATGTTTTTTTATTTACCCATTTCCGCATAGTTTTTGATTAAGTCGTTCACTATCATCTCGTAGTTAGGACTTTTGTGTTTGCCTAAAAAAGAAGTAACGACCTTTTCAAAAGAATCCCACGCTGCTGCCTCCACTGGTGACAATAGTTCTTTGAAATGGTTATTGGTCATCATTTTCCTTATTTGCGGTCCCACAAAAATCCCTTCCTTTATTTTTGCTTCTGAAATCTCTGGGAAGATTGTCTTCAAATGATGAAAAGCTTCGCCTTCTTTGTCCAAAGCCTTCACAAAGTTTTTGATAAGGCCGAGCTTGAGGTGGAGCGGAGGTAGAATTATTTTTTCCTTCTTTATAAGTGGAGAGTATTTTATGTTATCTACCCCAACTTGAAACTCGATTCGTTCTGGCCAATCCTTTATGATGTAGTGGTCTTGACGATTTTGTGTATCCACTTTGTAGACCACATAGCATTCCAACGACTTTAAGATCGGCACATATTTTCCAATCATGTTCTTCGTATTTGATTAACTTGAGCAATTTTTGCATTATCTCATATGTTTCCTTCGTATTTACTGCATGCGAGATCGGGATAGATGGCTTTTGGTTGCCAATATGCAATAATACGGCCTTTAAACTTAATTTATTGCCGTCTATGAACAATCGCCACTCTTTTGAATCATATGGTTCACCAAATTGTTTGAATAGACCAGCAATGTCTTTGCAGTAACAAACACTGTCCTCCTTCGTATAGTACTTGGAAAATTCTTCGTGACGAGTTCTATAATATGTTACCTTAACATCGGATGAAACAAATTTAAATTGTTGCATTCGAGAGGCGTGTAGTTCGGCCTTTTCCTTTGACAATTCCAAATCCCTTATCCAATCATTGAGTTGTGCTTGTGACAAAGAATTTCTTTTGTTTTCCGTTTGAAATTCAGTACAACATGATGCCGCGTAATCAGATACTACTGTTGACAATGAAACTGGAGCCGGAACTAAAGTTAAATTTGATTCTGGCAATGTCGCTTCTGTTGAAATTAGTTCTGGTAATGACACTGTAGATACGCTCGCATAGGTTACTGTTCTGGACTTTCCAACCCCAAGTACTTTTGTAGTACAAATATAGCAGTCCGTTGAATGGCAAGTTGGTTCCCTCCACTTCATTGGTGTAATAAATTTCACACGTCGCCTAAATAGATAATTTCAGAAATTAGTCAGCTATGCATTAAAAGGGAACAAATTCCTAATTTTTACAACGTACCTTTTTGTTCCGGTTTCCGAAGAAATCAATTCGACTCGGCATGTGGTGCACACAGTGTTCGGTGTCCATGGTTTTTAGGCTCAATTCCAAAACACTTATAGTATGTAACTTTCAAAGGATTTGAAAACACACGTCTCATACTTTTAACAATAAATTGACCGCAGATGAAACAGAACATATCTGGATCATTTGTACACTCAAACTCTCGCGCCCTTTTATTCATTTTTTATTTTTAAGTAAATGACGGGTTATAAACTGCAATTATAAACTGAACAGTATCCGGCGAGCCTTGCAGATATTATGAAGGAACAAAGCGCATGTACTCTTATTTATACTTAGATCCAGTAAAAATTCAAGCCTACCTAAACAAAAAGGTTCCCTAGTTCTACAAAGAAAACACTACCTGCCTCAAAAATATGCTCTTGTTTAAAATGTACCAAGGTTTGAGAAAACGACACTAACAGCTTTTTGTATCTAATAACTTTTCGAAAATCTACCTGCTAACTAACTGATATACGAATACTAACACATATGTACCAGTAGGGTACTTAAGTATTAAATGGATATATTTACTTGAATGCTTATAACTTTTGTATTAGTTCATCGATTTTCTTCACTGATAGCTTGTTTTTTTTTGTAATAAAACAGAGCTTAGAGGGGGGGGGGGGGGAAATATCTGCTAAAAAACAAAAAGTTTTCGAGATGCTTCCTCGCAAAGTACAAATTTTTTTATATTTTTACAAAAAAAATTAAAAAAATCCGTAATGATTTTTCAATATGTTTGAATCTGCAGGACCTAGCAAAAAGCGTTGTATGTACTGATTATAGTAAATTTTATTAGCTTTCAAATTTTTCAAACCGTTTTGGAAGAGCTCAGTTTGTTCTTGAGATATACACGATTAAGTGGAGCCATCTTTTTTGTTTTTTGAAATAACGGTAAATCGTAAATATCTCAAAAACGGTACCATTCAAGTAAAAATAACCTTGATTTTCGGAATTAGGGGGTGATTTTACATAGGAATTTCACTATGGCGTCTCTGGTGCATTTTGGCTGTAAACCAGTGTAACATGCCAACGTCAGTAATTGGTGGATGATCAAGGTAAAATACTTTTGCCTTGCAAAATTTTAAAATTTCATAAAAAATGTCCTATGGCTGACCAATTAGTGAGACCTGCTGACCAATTACGACTGACAGTGGCCAATTATGTATTTGGCATACAGCTATATAGCTTTTCCAAATTTCGACCAATGGGGTGCCAACATCTTAATCGATAACACTCAAAAAACTTAAAAAAATTAATTAAAAATTTTCTATGGCAGACCAATTAGTGAGACCTGCTGACCAATTATGACCAATTATTTGGCATATTTGTTTTTTGAAATTTAAAGTATACAGGGTGCCTGCGGAAGTAAATGACTTTTGCCTAGGAAAATTTAAAAACGTCATAAAAAATTTTCTATGGCTGACCAATTAGTGAGACCTGCTGACCAATTAGTGACCAATTATTTGGCATACTAACATTTCCAAATTTCGACCAATGGGGTGCCAACATCTTAATCGATAACACTCAAAAAACTTAAAAAAATTTATTAAATATTTTCTATGACTGACCAATTAGTGAAACCTACTGACCAATTATGACCAATTAGTGACCAATTATTTGGCATATTTGTTTTTTGAAATTTAAAGTATACAGGGTGCCTGCGGAAGTAAATGACTTTTGCCTAAGAAAATTTAAAAACGTCATAAAAAATTTTCTATGGCTAACCAATTAGTGAGACCTGCTGACCAATTAGTGACCAATTATTTGGCATACTAACATTTCCAAATTTCGACCAATGGGGTGCCAACATCTTAATCGATAACACTCAAAAAACTTAAAAAAATTAATTAAAAATTTTCTATGGCTGACCAATTAGTGAAACCTACTGACCAATTATGACCAATTAGTGACCAATTATTTGGCATATTCGTTTTTTGAAATTTAAAGTATACAGGGTGCCTGCGGAAGTAAATGACTTTTGCCTTGAAAATTTAAAAACGTCATAAAAAATTTTCTATGGCTGACCAATTAGTGAGACCTGCTGACCTATTATGACCAATTAGTGACCAATTAGTGACCAATTATTTGGCATACTAACATTTCCAAATTTCGACCAATGGGGTGCCAACATCTTAATAGATAACACTCAAAAAACTAAAAAAAATTAATTAAAAATTTTCTATGGCTGACCAATTAGTGAAACCTACTGACCAGTTATGAACAATTAGTGACCAATTATTTGGCATATTTGTTATTTGAAATTTAAAGTATACAGGGTGCCTGCGGAAGTAAATGACTTTTCCCTTGGAAAATTTAAAAACGTCATAAAAAATTGTCTATGGCTGACCAATTAGTGAGACCTGCTGACCAATTATGACCAATTAGTGACCAATTATTTGGCATACTAACTTTTCCAAATTTCGACCAATGGGGTGCCAACATCTTACGACCACCTTGGAAAATTTTAAAGTGGCATAAAATTTTTCCTATGGCTGACCAATTACTGAAACCTGCTGACCAATTATGACCAATTAGTGACCAATTATTTGGCATAAAATCTTTTTCAAATTTCGACCAATGGGGTGCCAACATCTTACAGCTGAATGTGTAACGTACTCAATAAACAAAAAAATATGATCCGGATGAACCCTGATCCATAACAAAATTGCTTTTGAAATTAAAAAAATTACATTTTTTATGGGAAAAAGGAGGTGTGTTCAACTACCGAAAAATATAACATCTGGAACTATTAAAAAACTCAGGAACCATTAAAAAATATTAATATTTACCTGAAATATTAGAAACCATTACAACCTTTCACTTCAGCAATTCAAAACACTAAATATTAACGTTAAAACAGACGGTTTTACAGCGGTGAAAAAATATTTTTATTTTGCGTTTTAGAAATAGCTAAGTTTGGACCAACTGACAGCTAACACAAAGTATGGGATTGAAGTAAGGTGGTTGAATTATTGTTCCTTGGTCTGTTCTTAAGCTGTGGGAGTGATTTTTTTTGAAGTTGTGACAACTTTCAAAAATCCAATTATGGCCGCCTAAATAAGTAAAATCTACCTATGTGCGTCGTTAATCGGCAATTATTAATGATTCCACAAAGATTCTTACCAGTTGCTTTTCAAATTTGGCCAAACAACGACTTAGCTAGCCGGCGTTCCTTTATTCAGTGGAATTTACTCTGCCCAGCCCCTTGCATTTATTTATTTCAAAATAAGACTCAAGAAAAAAGTCCTTGAAGACTCGAAAGAAAAAAATGTCTGAAAATGATTCCAAAATGACCGTAAAATGATCGCAATATGACTCCAAATTGATCCCAAAATGACCCCCATATGGCCCCAAAATGATTCTATATGACCCTCGTATTTATTGTATAATGACCAGGTATAGTTTAGCTTACTTGAGAGAAGATATTTCCAATACAAAATCACACACAATTTTTTTTGAAGACTTAAAATAATAAAAATTGTTCATAATTATTATCGAAAGACTTTTAAAATAAAAGTCTCAAGAAAAAAGTCTTTGGAGAATCAAAAGCAAAAAAAATTCTGATAATTATTATTTTGAGATTTTTAAAATAACCCAGTGGGAAAGTAGGTAATGCATTACTTTTTTCTATGCATGAAAAGATGTATGAATTTTGTTATAAGAAAAGATCACACCAAAAGCAAGGAAGGGAGTAATGTGTCGCTCAATCTTTGATTTGTAGTTAAAAAAAAATGTTTTTCATACATGAAAAGATGTACGAATTTTGATATTAGAAAAGATCATACCAAAAGCAAGGAAGGGAGTAATGTGTCGCTCAATTTTTATTTGTAGTTTGAAAAGAAGCAGGCTTTGTAAAAAAATTCAAACTTCAAAAAAAAGCTACAAAGCCTTAAAATATAAACAATCGAAAACATAAATATTTAAATTAAATAATAAACCTCTGCTGTGGCCGCTGTTCTTTTTCGCGCATCTCCATCGATTTCTCTGCTGCTGTGAGCCATTCCAGAAATCGTCTGGAGAACCTACGACGCCGTTGCCTTTTTTGTTTTGGTTTTTTTTTTTAGTGAGTTTTGAAATGTTCACTTTTTCACCATTTTAAATATATGGGGAAAAAAGTGTACATTTCAAAACTCACAGTTAGGGAATCCAGGAGCTGGTCGACATGACGAGCTCGCCATTCAAACATTCAAAAATAGGACCTTCTCTCTTCTACCGCTGTAGAGCCTCATGTCGCGTTAATGGCCTTGTTATTCCACAAGGGAAGTAATTACAGATATGTATTCATAAAATGTTATGTACAATTTAATGTGTCCCTTGCCATGCATCTTTTCATTCTAGAAAGGTAATGCAAGATATAATGTATCCCTTGTAGTGCATCTTTTCATTCCTGAAAGGTAATACATCTTTTCATTTATAAAAAGTTATATAAAAATTAATGTAAACATGTATCTTTAGTTTTGTAGGCGAGCGACACATTACTTTTCCTATGACATCGCTGTAGAAAAATTCATGCATGTTTTCATGTATAGTCTATAGGAGCTATACATTACTTTATGCATTGCTGTACACTACCTTTTCCCACTGGGAAAAAGCCTGAGTAATAATTACGGCTGACTCAAAAAAATATTTCTCAAACATAATTATTACGATAAGACTTTTTTCATTTGTTGAAATTTTTGTGATTTTTTTCGAAACTCAGAAAACAGATAAATATTATATCGGAAGTCTGGTTTGGATTATTTATCTAACCAGCTTAAAATATGCGAATAGCTCAAAAACAAATATATACAAAGTTTTAGGCCAATCAAAAAACATTTATAGGTGGCGCAAACGGCTTGAAATCCTGAAAAATGAGGAATTTTTACAATTTCGTGTTTCAGGCTTCCATATTTCTAAACCCTACGAAAATTTTACTGCATTTCCATACCGTAATAAGATCTGTATTTTGTTACTTTTTTAAAATGGCCGCAATCTTCAAAATCGGTCGATCAATAACAGAGCTACAGGGCAAAATATATATTGCTTTCGACAAACAAATATGAAAAGTAATGGTCCGGCATTTGAAACAACAATAATTCCCACAGAGCCAATTTTTTGCATACAGCTTAGGTTTACCTTCAGAGAGAAAACCTCAAATTCCTCATCGATCCCATGTGTGCAAAAAAAGTTATTCGGGGTCAAAGGTCAAAATTTTAGGTTTTTTGGCTTTTTTTTCGAAAACGGCAAGTTTCCTCGAAAACTTTAATGTGCCTAGAAAAATTTTCTTTTACCGTTTATTAATCACGAAGTTCCCCATCGACAATAAAAATAGTTATTTTTGTAAAGCCTATAGTTCTCGAGCTAGAGCCACCTTTTCTCAATTCATAATATCAAAAAATATAACAAACATTTTTTTGGAGAGCTTAGGTTCACCCCAAAGAAGAAAACTGCAAAAGTCCCCATCGCTCCCATTTGTGGCAAAAAAGTTATACGCGACAAATTTGGGGTTTTTTTCTTATATATCTCGAATTTGACCCCGAATAACTTCTTTAGCCCAAAAGGGATCGGTGGGACTTTTGCAGTTTTCTTCCTTGGGGTGAACCTAAGCACTCCAAATAAAATTTTCCCTGTCGGAATTTTTGTTATAACAGATAAACTAAATTTACCGGACTAGTATTTTTTGATATTTTGCATTGAGGAAAGGCTCGAGAACTATAGGCTTCACAAAAATAACTATTTTCATTTTCGATGGGGAACTTCGTGACAAATAAACGGTAAAAGGAAATTTTTCTATGCATATTAACCCGGCAAGTCCAGAACTTTTTTTGTTTTGGATTTTGGTGAAATGTTGTATACTTATGTATTTCGACCTCCTGATGAAGGCCATTTTCATTTACCTCGCTTACCATATGGTAATCGTGGGACCCCTAGGGTACATGTTTTTAATGAAAGACATTTTCTCTGTATTCGATGAGGTACTAGGCCACTCAAACTGGCCCAGTTGCCTTTTCTAATATATTACGAAAACCTCTCCAGCTCGACTTATGCAAAAACTCCAAAAATTCCTGGAGATTAAAAAAACAGGGGTGAAAATTATTTCTAGGTATGCAGCCTTGTAGAATATTAAATTTCAGACTCTATAAGTGCAAGTCTCAAGACTATTGAAAATTTCGTTGATTTTCGGCAATTTTTTTTCTACAAAATATCAGTAAATAAATACCAATAAAACCCTGTACCCTACCATATGGTAACGCCTTGAGTAAAATACAAAAAATTTAAACAAAAAATCACATTTCAAACAAAACTACGCTTGAATTTTAGTTCATTTCATTAGCTACCAACTGATGAAATTTTTTTTAGAAATATATGGAAAAGGTCTTAAGTTATTCATATACTTACCGACGTGCCATGTTGGAAAATCACAAGAATTCATTTTTTTTTTGTCACCTAAATTTGACGTGTTATAGCTTTGCTAGCTGCACGCCAAATAGAAAAAACCTGATGTTTTTCGTGAGCTGCAGTTATTCATCGTGAAATACAGTTATTCTTTTGTATTTTTATTATTTAGGTCAGACATAATACATCAAGTTGTAACGGCTTCTTTTGCATTACCATTTGCATTGCCACATGGTAATCGTGGGAAGATTCGGGTTAAAGTTTTCGAGAAAACTTACCGTTTTTTTGACCTTTGACCCCGAATCACTTTTTAGCACACATGGGATCGATGCGGACTTTTGAGGTTTTCTATCTGAAAGTAAACCTAAGCTGTATGCTAAAAATTGGCTCTAAAAATTGTCTAGATTGACCGGACCATTACTTTTCATATTTGTTTGTCGAAAGCAATATATATTTTGCCCTGCAACTCTGTTATTGAAAGATTGATTTCGGCCATTTTAGAAAAGCAGTAAATTTTTGTAGGGTTCAGAAATATGTAGCCTGAAACACGAAATTGTAAAAAATCGTAATTTTTCAGGATTTCAAGCCATTTGCGCCAAATCTAAATCTTTTTTGATTGGCCTAAAACTTGTATATATTTGTTTTTGAGCTATTCGCATATTTATAGGGGGTGAGATCGAGAATCGGAATACTTCGGAAAATAAGGGCCACCCTCAGCGGCATATAGGCAACTCCTTTTCGTGCTGTTGAAGGCGGCTTTAAAATTAACAAAGAGATGGTGTGTGCCGACCCTTTTCTCACGTGTTTTTTTTTTCAAGATTTGGCATATTGTAAAAATCGGGTCGATGGTAGATTTACCAGGTCTGAAGCCACACTGATAAGGTCCATTCAGTCGGTTTACGTCAGGTTTCAGTCTTTCGCACATTACGCTTGATAGGACCTTAGCTCAGCAGGCAGGCCATCAGCTCCCGCCGCTTTATTGTTTTTAGCTGTGGTATAGCTATTCGCAAATCGTTATAGTCGGGTTGTGGTACTTCTTCCATCGTCTTCTATTGTGGGATCGGGTTCGTCCTCTTCTCTGGATTGTTGCTCTGTTCCTCCGTTTAGAAGGGCAGAGAAGTGATCCCTTCATAACCTTAGTACTCTCTGAACATCTGCCACCCGGTCGTCGTTGTCATTTTTACAGGAGTTTGCCCCGGGTTTAAAACCTTTCCTCATTCGTCGATTTTTTGATAAAATTTTCGGGCGTTGCTTCTGCTGGCTAGCATCTCAAGCTCTTCGATTTCACGCTTTTCCGCTTCCCTTTTCTTCTCCGGGAAAAGCCGTTTCGCTTCCGTCTTCATCTCACGGTAGTGTTCACAAACGCTTCTCCCTGCATTCGCTTTTAACGTTGGCTTATAGGCGTCGTCCTCTCTTTTCACTGCGTCTTTGCACTCTCTATCATCGTACCAGCTGTTTTTTTGCACTTGGCGGAATCTTTCTTCGGCTGCGGTACGAAGTGCTCCGGAGATATGTTCCCACTGCTCTTGCACTCCGCTGGGTAGAATTATGCTCTCAGAGTGAGTCGTTCTGCGAAATCATTGTTGTGACTGCAGTTTTTCGACGTCCGCCTTTCCTTGCGTTTTTTGTGGCGCCTCTTTTGCTGTACGAATCTTGCTGCCCTTAAAATCAGTTGGATTCACTTTTATTTCAGAGCTTAACGAAAGTCAAATTAGAAATAAACAAATACTAAATTTATTATTTTGAAAATTTTATTTTGATGGGGATGGTTAGGTTGTTTGTTTAATGTGGCGAGTCCAACATAGGTACATACATATATGACTCCAACTAGCTCTACTGCGCAGTTTTGATATCATGTCAAAAAGAAAGCTGGAAAAAACTCAACCGTGGTGCTTCTCCAGTCCCACTATATCTATGCCGTTTAGCTCAAACATTTTTAGAAGCCTAGTGTCACTAAGCTCAGAGATGCTTCCGAGAATGTGTTCACTTATAAATTTAATCCTGATCCGGCAGTGCCCTGAACAATCACACAGCAGGCATTATGCCATCTCTTCCGCCACCGGAAGGTTGCCGCAGCTACACGAGGTATTGTGCAGCATGCACCTCAATAGTTCAATGCACCTCAACTAATCTAAAAAGGTCCCTTCTATTCACCCTCAGTAGGGTCGCAGATCTTGTTTTGTTGTAGGATAACCATAAACACTCTGCAGACGTAAGGGACTGGTGATTTCCCTTGGATGACTGCGGTGTATTACAGCAGGACGCGATGAATTCATCATAAAGCGTAGCGCAGGTACATAGATTTGCAAGTTGTCAAAGGAGCCAGAACAGAGGGAGGAAGCTGACGCTCAGCATTGCTCATATCTATCCTACTCCTAATGAAGTAGGCGTGTGGTCATTGCAGCAGCGCTGCTCGTAGTAGGGAAAGGGCTACCATTGTAGCTATTAGATGAAAGGCGATGGGAGTAGGCTGTGATAATATGCAGCACAGGATGCACTAGGGCGTGAGCAACATAAGACCAATGTACTAAAGTACGGAGTCTATGGGTGGCATGGTTTACCCCTGAACATACCAATTTGTTCTGCCCTGCTACAATATTTTGTTTTGTAAATATTTTTTAAAATTTATTTTGACACTATATAGACAGTTGCCAGAAAATGTTGCGAAAAAAGTCAACTTTCAAAAAAATTTTACGAAATATAAACTGGCTGGACAGTTTTTAATAGTCTATTTATTTTTTAGTTTTGTTTCGTTAGTTTTCTTAACATAGCTTGCCCGCTTGCACTAATATGAAAATTGTACAAGACCGTTTCTTTCGCACAAAAGAAAAAATAAAAACTGGAAAAATAAAAAGAAAAAACTTAGAGTCATATACGCATTATAATAATATTTATTATTTACTTATAGTATTATCTATTTTTTTCTTAAAAAATTTATTTAGTCAGAACATATGTATGTACCTAAATGAAAAAATTTATTTAAGTGAAAAGAAACTAAAAAAAATTATTGTTTGAAGTCTTTTTTACTTTCAAGTCTGGGCAATTAATGTCGTCGCCATAACAGCATCTACATTTTCCGGTATAACCCGCTTGGAAACGCTAGCTCGCAATTGAACATATCGTCAAAGAGGATATATCAACAAGAGCCACCACTCGTTATGAAAGCAACGAAAAAGATGGATGCCGTTTTCTTTCAGGGTTTCGGTAATTTCGATATAAATATGTTATTGTCTAATCAAAACAAAATTTGTAAAAGAAAATAGACGAGAAATGAAATAACACAAGAGTCGAAACAAAAATTTACCAGCTGTCGAATTTACAAAACTGAGGAAAACAAAATTACCGAAACCCTGAAAGAAAACGGCATCCATCTTTTTCCTTGCATTCATAACGAGTGACGGCTCTTGTTGATATATTCTCTTTGATATCGTTCCGTTCCTTGTATGTGTGATGGAATTTTTGGATCATTAAACGGTGGATCATGTTGATTTAAATATTCTTTCAATGTATCGTACGGAATGCTTCGCGTGAATGGTGGTTCAAATACGATATTTATATCATTAAATTGATCATTTCCGTATAACTTGGGCAATTAAAGTTTATATCTGGTTTTTTATAAACTCTAAGTTCCATTGGCTCGTCAACGTCGGTTCGATAGCGTAGAATTTTCTTGATGGTACAGTCGCGCTTTTCTTTCCATTCATAAAACAACATTGATAACAAGATATTTTCCGAATGTGCATAATATGAATTATCTTTAATTATTTGATTGACAATTTTGGGTAAACGAGGTTGTAGAAATCGTGACCAACCAATGAGCTTGAAAAATAATGCACTGCCGTACACGACAGAGCTGTAATACTTGATATTGAAGTACATTGGCACATAACATTTTATTATAAATTCAACCAGAATTCTTAAATTTGCATCTGGATTTTCCGTTGTAACATATAATCGCAATAATCTAGCGGCCTTGGTGAGCCGCCGAGAATGTACAATTTTCCCTTGTTTGATGTTAGCCAGATCCACCGGAACCACGCCGCTAGAAATTGCATGGGCCATGTCGTATAAGTACTTGGAATCGGTGGAAAATTCTATTTTTTCTGGAGCAGGGGGCATATTTTGCAACTCAATTTTCTGGAAGCCGTCCACCACCTGAAAATATATAATAAAAAATTATTAAAAATGGTTGACAATTATAATAAATGAGTGATAGCAATAACTTACCGGAAGAGTTTCACAAGTTTCGATTTGACGGCTCAGTTTTCCGGTTGCCGATCTTGGTCCAGTGCTGGTTGATTTATCCAAAGCTCATTGGTTCAAGTTCATTGGTTGGTCACGATTTCTACAACCTCGTTTACACAAAATTGTCAATCAAATAATTAAAGATAATTCATATTATGCACATTCGGAAAATATCTTGTTATCAATGTTGTTTGATGAAGGGAAAGAAAAGCGCGACTGTGCCATCAAGAAAATTCTACGCTATCGAACCGACATTGACGAGCCAATGGAACTTATGGCGTTTTCTTTTCTCGACAAAATGTTGCCCTCTTAAACTGTAACTTTTGTCCTCGGCAATTTGGCGCCTATCAAAATGGCTTAATTTGTAGATAGTTGTGTCCCTCTGCCTACTTATAAGGTATTTTTTTGTGAAATTAACCTATAAGTCTTAGAGAGAGTTGAGAAAAATCTACAGGGCAACACTTTTTCTAGAAAAGAAAACGCCATTAGAGTTTATAAAAAACCAGATATAAACTTTAATTGCCCAAGTTATACGGAAATGATCAATTTAATGATATAAATATCGTATTTGAACCACCATTCACGCGAAGCATTCCGTACGATACATTGGAAGAATATTTAAATCAACATGATCCACCGTTTAATGATCCAAAAATTCCATCACACATACAAGGAACGGAACGACATATTCAATTGCTATCTAGCGTTTCCAAACAGGTTATACCGGAAAATGTAGAGGCTGTTATGGCGACCATTGTTTAATAATATAAGGTTAAGCAGTCCGAGACGTTTTTGACAATTCTCGGCTTCATGCTTCCCTATCTGATTAACAGTGCTACTTCTTTTCAAAATCGTATGAAAATGAAAGCTTTTGAAGTTTGTTTTATTATTATTTTGAAAAATTACTTGTCTATTTGGTAAGATTTTTATGAAAATTTATTATTTTAACTAAATAATAGCAATTTTTCCTGTTTTGCAGCCTTTTGCCAGCATACAAATACGTTACCTCATCGTTTGAAGCTGAATTTAAATCAATGCATTCTTACGAGAAGCTCACATTTCACCAAAATTCAGGTTTTGACCTTGCCCTCCTCGCTAGCTCGAATGATTTTGAAGCCAATATTAACGGGAGTCCTGCTGACTGAAGCATCAGAGATAATGCGCTCAGGATTGGTTGCTCCCCGTTCAGCAAGCTGTCTTCCATCTCCGAGCTGTTCACGTCACTTTGCGAAAGTGCTGTGGCAGATAACATGCTTTTCGCGTCGGACTCCACCGTTTCCTCTTCCAGTTCTTTCATATTCGAGTCACCCGTTGCAGCGGAGATGGCAGCGCGCTCTGCATAGCCACGGTGGATAACGATCTGACCCACACTATATTGCACTAGTCCATTGTAACTTTAAAGGGACTCGAGTGCCTCCTTATTCATGGTGAAGACCACTTGTCTATCAGGCCCTACCGCATCTCCGACCAGAGTGACACTTCAGTCCTGCGTCAGGAGGGGCGGATTCATTATCCGCAACATCGTGATAATTCTCTCAGGCTCTGCAGGGATGGCAGAAAGCCATGCCCTTGCCCTTGGCCAAGCCGGAAGCTGCTGCCTTGTACAGTGCAACAGTTCATGCGTCGTCACACGCCACTATTTTAATCTGTTCCTGGTGCCAACCCGCATCCGTGACCGCCCATGTACCACCCGGAGTCTTCAAAAAAACTTCAATAAGAGCGTTAGCGAGTTCGTTCCGGACGTGTCGCCACTTGGGGTTTGGGGATGGCGGCAACGCGGTAAAGAATGCCTATAAGGATCCTGTCCTTAGTTACTTCGGCAAAGCTTTGTTTGCCCACTCCGGGGTGAGGTTTTAACTCCACGTTAGATCTCTTGAAAGGATTTCCGTTTACCCTCTTTGGCACATAAGTGGTTTGGAAATCCGGTATCAATTCCACCGACTTCCTGGAACTCGGCGACAGAGTTTCCTGCGAGACTCCCTCATATTTCTTCAGGGTCCTTGCGGCCAATCGTTTTTCCAAGTACGCAGAGCGGGGGGGGGGGGGGGGGGGGAGATGTCTCCTGGGAGATCGGACCCGCAGATGCCATCGCGGTCGCTCCCTTTGCTGAAAGCTCAGGTGCAGCTTTTTCTCCTTCGGATCTCCGAGGCCAGTTCGTGAGACCGCTGCCACAGACGTTAAGAGATTTGTTTTCATACCGGCGATTGATGAAAGTTATTAAAAAAGGATCCAATTATAAACATTGCCGTTTTATAAGTGTATTTCGTACATGTTTACTGCTACCCACAAAAGAGGATGCTTAGTTTTCCTAATAATTTAAAAAAATAAATGTTGAAAACATATTTCCGGAAAAAATCCTGAAATTTTGCGAACGGCGTTCCTTCCTTTTATACTACAATTTTCCTAAAGAGGGATTTTTTTACCGTTTTTTGCATCCTTCGTAAATGCAACTCTAATAAGGAAGCTATGCCTTGGAAATGTCAAAATCTGCTTAACCTTATATAATTTAACAATGATGACGTTTTGACACTTCTCGGCTTCATGCTTCCTTATCTGATTGACAGTGCTACTTCTTTTCAAAATCGTATGAAAATGGTAGTAAAAACCAATATTCTTGATACGAACAAAAGTACTGCAACACTGAAAGCTTTTGAAGTTTGTTTTATTTTTATATTGAAAAATTAATTGTCTATTTGGTAAGATTTTTATGAAAATTTATTATTTTAATTTAATAATAGCAATTTTCCTGTTCTGCAGCCTTTTGCCAGCATACAAATACGTTACCTCATCATTTGAAGCTGAATTTAAATCAAGGAAAAATCTTGTCTGCCTTCTTACAAGAAAGGAGTCCAGCACAAATTTAGCCAAAATGCAGATTCTGCCCTCGCTGTCTCGAATGAGCTTGAAGCCTCATAGTCCCCAATCCGCAGATCCTCGAGCTGTTGACCCAGGGTTCTTGGATGACGACCACATCCATGTCACATTTAGAAGGACGACTACTTGAAGCAGCCGAGGTTACTTTAGAAATGTGCAGATATATCTGAAGCACCACCAACATGAGAGGTTGTCTCTCAACGACGAGTTGGCGTAACGGGAGCCCTGCAGACTGAAGCACCAGAGATAATGCGTCAGGATTGATTGCTACCACCGTGACTTCGAGGCCTTACCGTCCAGCAAGCTGTCTTCCATCTCCGAGCTGTTCACGTCACTTTGCGAAAGTTCTGTGGCAGATAACATGCTTTTCGCGTCGGACTCCTCCGTTTCCTCTTGCAGTACTTCGATATTCGAGTCCCCCAGAGCAGCGGAGATGGCAGCGCGCTCTGCATAGCCACGGTTTACGTGGATAACGATCTGGCCTACACTCTAATGCACTAGTCCATTGCAACATTTAAGAGGCTCGAGCGCCTCCTTATTCATGGTAAAGACCACTTGTCTGTCAGGCCCTACCGCATCCCCGACCAGAGTGACAGTACAGTCCTGCGTCGGGAGGGACGGATTCATTATCCGCACTATCGTGAGAATTCTCTCAAGCTCTGCAGGGATGGCAGGAATCGATGCCCTTGCCCTTGGCCAAGCCGGAATGTCATTCCAGTCGATGACCTCGATTTTTGCACCTTTGTAGACTTCACCCAGTATTTCTGCTGCTGCCTTGTACAGTGCAACAGTTCATGCGTCGTCACACGCGACTATTTTAATGTGTCGCTGGTGCCAACCCGCATCCGTGACCGCCGCTGTACCACCCGGAGTCTTCAAATAAACGTCAATAAGAGCGTTACCGAGTTCGTTGCGGACGTAACGCCACTGGTCTTTGGGTATGGCCAAACGGTCGTTGCCTCGGTCAAGAATGCCTATAAAGATCCTGTCCTTAGTTACTTCGGCAAAGCTTGGTTTGCCCACTCCGGGATGAGGTTTTAACTCCACGTCCGATCTCTTGCATTTGAAAGGTTTCCGTTTACCCTCTTTGGCACATAAGTGGTTTGGAAATCCGGTATCAGAGATTTCACCAACGGCGACAGCGTTTCCTGCGAAACTTCCTCGGAGGGGAGATGTCTCCTGGGAGTCCAGGCCCGTAGTTGCCATCGCGGTCGCTCCCTTTGCTGAAAACTCAGGTGTAGCTTTTTTCTCCTTTGTATCTCCAAGGCCAATTCTTGAGACCGCAGCCACAAACATTTAGAAGTTGTTTTTATACCGGCGACTGATGAAATTTATTAAAAAGGATCCAATTATAAACCCTTTTATAATGTTATTTCGTACATGTTTACTGCTATCCACAAAAAGGGCATGCTTTTTACAGTTAAATTTAAAATTAATTTAATTCTCCCTATAATTTTAAAAAATAAATGTGGAAAAGACACATTTCCGGAAAAAAAATCCTGAAATTTTGCGAACGGCGTTCCTTCCCTTTCTACTACAATTTTCTTAAGAGAAAAAATAGATATTATTATAAGTTCCGGGGAATGGACCAGCTTCATCCAAGGTAATCCTCTCAACCGGTGCATCTGAGTTGCACTGCCTCCTTAGACCATGACTCGTGGACCTCAGCACCTTTGCTCTGATGCAGTCATCGCATTTGGCAATCCACTCCTTTACCGACTGACCGTAACCAACCCAATAAAATGTCTGCTTAATCCTCTCCAAGGTCTTCTTGACTCCTAGATGACCTCCACTTGGATCGTTATGCATTTCCCTGAGAACATCAGACACCCGCTTCCTTGGAACAACTATAAGCTTCCGAGCGCATTGACCATCCTCACTCTCCCATATTCGATGCAAACAACCGGATACCATTCGTAAACTGTTCCATTGTGCCCAATATGACTTGGCAACTGGACTCGCCGCTGACATTTCTTTTCTTGCTGGTCGTTTGTTTCGCTCAAGCCCTCGGATCACACATGCCAGATCTGAATCTTCCTGTTGACTTCTCCAAATATTCTCAAGTAGGCATTTGTCTATCGAAGCCATTGGTCGAGGAGGTACCTTTGCCTTTCGAGTGTCCTTGTGCTTCATCTCTAATGAAACTCCTTTGGTGTAATACCCAATGTTGTGTCCAAAGATCAGAGGTACTTCTTGGCCATTGTATCTCATAACTCTATTTCTCAGGTTCATGTGAATGTCTCTCACAGCCAAGAAGTCGACGCCAATGATGACTTCGTCCACAATATCTGCCACTAAGAAGTTGTGGTATGTAGTCGCATTCCCAATCGCAACTTTGCACCGCACTTCTCCATGAACCAGCTTACTTTCACCAGTTACTGTCCGCAACTTTGCATCCTGTAATGGTCGTACTCTCTTTTGGACCAAGTCACTTCTAATGATGGAATGAGATGCGCCATTATCCACAGTGAATAACCGCTCTTTTCCGTCCAAGAAACCTCTAACAGTAACAGTACTTGCTTTCCCTCCGACCTGCGACACAGAAACTATAGGGCATTCATCTTGGTCATCTCCTCCAGCGTTACCCTTACGTCCACAAGCATTGCCGAAGTCTCTGGAGCCGATGTTGCAATGACGCACGATATGGCCAGATTTTCCGCACTTGAAGCATTTAATGGCTGCTTCATTTTTCCGTTGCTTTCCGTTCAATGCATCTAGTATTGCGTCCACCCACTCTGGTCGTTCTACTTCCACATTGTGAACCTTCTTATCTGGTTTACATAAAAGCGAGGCTGTCTCTTGTAATAAAGCGTGTGATACCGTCTCTGCGAATGTACTTTTGGGGTTTGCATATGCGGCTCGCTTCGTGTCTACATCCATTATTCCATTTATGAATCTTTGGATCTTTACCCTCTCGATGTATTCCACGGGGGCGTCTGCGTTCGCCAAATGAGCTAACCTCTCAATGTCCCATGCAAATTCCTGCAATGTCTCGTTAGCCTTCTGGAAGCGATTCTGTAGCTCCATTTGAAATATCTGCCTCCTATGCTCGCTACCGTAACGCCTCTCAACTGCACCCATCAATGCCTCATAGCTGTTCCTTTCACCTTCTGGAATAATTTCAAGGATTTCCGCTGCCGGTCCTTTCAATGCTAAAAATAGCGCAGAGACTTTGTCCTCAGCGCTCCAGCTATTCACCGATGCAGTCTTCTCAAATTGTAGCTTAAAGACCTGGAAAGGAACAGAACCGTCAAATGATGGAGTTTTTACCTTGGGTGCGCTACGTCCTCTCAGCGCATTGACTTCAGCGTCCATTTTATCTTGGAGCTCTGCAATCTTAGCATCTTGTGCTTCCAACTGCGAAATGATAAATGACCGCTGTTCCTCCATTTGAGCGGAGATCTGTGATGACACCTGTTCCAGTCTAGATGTCATGCAAGTTTTCTGTTCTTCCAACTGAGACGCTATGTGTGTCTTCTGTTCCTCCAACTTTGATGCCATGTGTGTCTTCTGTTCTTCCAACTGAGATGACATGCTTGATGTTATGTTGTTTGACATCTGAGCCAACGCAGCCAATAAAGAGTTTGTGTCCACATTTACCACTGAATCCGTAGAGTCATTTTGCTCTTCTATTTTCGTCGCTCCCTCTTCCGAAAGTTGAAAAACATGATTGTCAACGTTGATTCCTTCCGCTTCCATAGCCTCGCGTAGACGTGATTGTAGCTCTGGCTTATTGCCTGTTGTTACCAATCCACGTTTCTCCAACTCGTTTTTGAGTTGATGGATCTTCAATTCATTAAACTTTGCCATATCCTTGTTACCTTTACAATGTCCTTGTTATCCTTTTCAATGTCCTTGTTATCCTTTTCAATGTCCTTGTTATCCTTTTCAATGTCCTTGTTATCCTTTTCAATGTCCTTGTATTTATTTAACAATACCGCTTCTGACACCAATTGTGACGAATTCGATAATTCCTTGATTATTTTCCCTGAGTTCGATCACTGTACGTTAAATAAAACACTCCGATTCTGCTTAATAAGTAGTACGCTTTATTCAGTACTAAAAACCGTAGTACAATATCGCGGGTTAATTCACTGTTCAGTACTTCACTGTACAACACTTCAAAATAAACTGATTGATTTGCGTTGTCTTTGCGCGGTTTATATACCCTAGCAGACAGCAGCTTCACAACCTAGAAATGTCTACACATTTCTGGTTTAATCGCGCAACCGTGTTCTCGAAACGTTTATCTATCGTCATCTCCTCTTTGTGCCACATTCGTAAACCTGCCTCTCGCGCTCACAGCTATAGTTGTGGTAGTGACGCTAATGATGGAAATACGCTAGAGTTGGGAGATGAGCGATTCTTGAGAACATTCGCCACAATATATAAAAATGAAATGGTGTATAATTGTAACGCTAAAACTCGAAAACGGCTGAACCAAATGAAATACTTCCTTTGGGGGATTTGTTTGTTATTACCACGCGCAGGTCATGTCTTAAAATCAGAACAAAATATTAAGGGGGCGTGGCACCTCCCATACGAACTGAATTTTTCAAGTTGAATATCTTCAAAAGTGTTTAAGGTAGGAACATGAAAATTGGTACAGAGCTACAGGATAATAGCACCACTCTCACCTATAAAACCGGGGGTTATCCAATAAGGGGGCGTGGTACCTCCCATACAAACCAAATTTTTTAAGCAGAATATCTGTGAAAGGGTTCAAGGTAGGGACCTGAAAATTGGTATAGACCTATATGGTATCAAAAGCCTTCTTACACATAAAAGAAGGGGTAACCGGAAAAGGGGGCGTGGCACCTCCCATACAAACTGAATTTTTCAAGGTGAATATCTTCAAAATTGTTTAAGGTAGGAACATGAAAATTGGTATAGAGCTATAGGATAACAACACCATTCTCACCCATAAAACTTGGGGTTATCGAAAAAGGGGGCGTGGTACCTCCCATACAATCTATATATATAAAAATGAAATGGTGTTCAGTCGTTACGCTAAAACTCGAAAACGGCTGAACCAAATCATATACTTCCTTTAGGGGGTTTATTTGTTATTACCACGCGCAGGTCATGTTATAAAATCAGAACAAAATATTATGGGGGCGTGGCACCTCCCATACAAACATTTTTCTTCAAGGTGAATATCTCTAAATGGGTTTAAGGTAGGGACCTGGAAATCGGTACAGACCTATAGAATAACAACACCATTCTCACCCATAAAACTGGGGGTTAACCAAAAAGGGGGCGTGGCACCTCCCATACGAATGAAATACTTCATAGTCGATATCTCTGGAAGTATTCATGTTAGACCACTGAAATTTGGTAAGGGATTATATGAGATCAAACCCTACCACCTCCAAAAAAACTGGGGATAACGGAAAAGGGGGCGTGGCACCTCCCATACGAATATAATACTTCATAGTCCATATCTCTAGAAGTATTTAGGTTAGACCACTGAAATTTTGTGAGGAGTTATATAAGATCAATCCCGGACACCTCCAAAAAAACTGGGGATAAGGAAAAAGGGGGCGTGGTTTCTCCTATATGAAGGAGATAGGGATATGGTTTAAAATAGATAGGCAGGACAACGTCTGCCGGGTCAGCTAGTAAATAAATAAAAATAAAGAAAAAACATAGGAATTTCGCTGATTTTTTCATGTAAAGTGCAAAACCGGCGATTTTATGAAAATTTTGTATAGTGAACCCCCAGGGGAGTTCCACTGGCATCGGTGGGTCGGGCCTCCACAGTCAGTGGGGGTCGGTTATACATTTGGACTCGATTGGAGCACTCTAAATGGGTCAAAGTGGGATTTTTCAAAATTTGCCCCTACCCAAAAGTTCGACTCAAGTTGGGGGACATCAAAATTCGTTTTAGAGGTATGGTTCCTTCGGCAAAGTTTCTTATTTTGATCCCTAGAATGTGATTTTCACAAAGCAATGGGCGATTTTTTTGCCTCCCCACAAATCGACCCGGCCTAATATATATAGTATAAATAGATGTATATGTATGTACGTATGTATGTATGTATGTATATAGTATGAATGGGTCCTACAGGCATTAGTTTGGGTATCCGAAAATATAGCGCTTGCTTGGCCAAAAAAAAAACATCAGTGCAATCGAGCCAGCAAAATTGTATCTACTTCATAAATGCTACCTTTGCTACTTTGGATAGACAAAAAGTGTTTTTTTATGGCATGCTACCCGTTCTAACTTAGTGGCGTGCCTTCCATATAAGCCGAAAAGCCCGGCTTGCCTACCTAATCCCCTATGAACTACAATATGTTCATTTGGGTTCTTAAAATGATATCCGGTTTTTATTTCCCTGCCTGCCACCTACTACCTATTAGCTGTTAATAGCATAGAAACATACCTACAGCTTTTCCTGCCACCTGTCGGCTGATAGCTCATTTACATAAAATTATTTCAGCGCGTGATGGCCATCTCTTCCCTACTTACTTAAAACAGCCTTAAACCGCCTAGGCAATGATGGCCATCTCGCTTTTACTTATTGGCTTTTACCGGGCTTTCAAATCCAGTACGAATCTGTGTGCTGAAGCAATTGTTTTTTTTTTTTTTTTATATGAAACTTTGAAGCCAGCTTCTGGCTGGTGTTACCATAAGCGAAAACGAAAATGAAATTTGTTTATGTATGTATCTACAATTTTAACGTGCAAAGCGCTATACTCAAAAACTATTGGCGCATATTTTAAAGTAGAAAAAAAAGAATTCAATAGTGGTAGGTGCTGTAATTTTTTTTGTTTGCTAGGAACTATAAAATATAAAGAAGATTTTTAAGGTTTCTTAGCTTCTGCAATGTACCTAAATAGGAAATAGTGCGAATAAAACTTTTCCCTTGGATTGGAAAAGCTTAAAAAATCTGCAAACAATAACGTGCCTATTAGAGGAACCTTAAAGTTTTACCCCCTTATTCATAAAAAATATAAAAGGTTTATTGAGCTCTTATTATTCAAAATTTGTATGAAAATGTCAAATTTGTATGAATATGGGGGTAAGTTTTTCCCCGTCTGCAAAAGTCGATAAATATCCTGAACTCTTCTTTGTCTGAAATGTTCTCTGGCAGCAGTATGTGCTTTCGGTGGGGTTATAAAGACTGGGGCTTGCCTTGATTGATACACGTAGGCACGACACTGTTATAACTATAAAATAAAGTTTGAAATTTGCCCCATTGATATTATGACGAAAAGTAACTTCAAATTTGCATAAGAGTGACATGACGTATACGTAACCTTTTTTTTGTCGTGGAATGCTTTAAGGGAAAGTTGAACGCATAAATACGAGTGGTGCTGCATATACATATGAAAAGTAACCGATTAATCTTTCTGAGATGAGTCACCTGAGGTCGATACTGAGGTCTTCTGTAACCTCGACAATATCTGATGAAAATTACCCATGGTACAGTCTTGTATAAGAAAATATGTAAGCTCTACCTGCAAAAAAGGTTCAGATCAGGTTAGAGCAGAGCAGAGCGGGGCAGCTGTCAAAATAGAAATAGAGCAACTCAGAGCAGAAATGCCACGAAACACTTGAATCTCGATAGTTTCTATTTATTTGGTTGTTTTGTTTAAATCAAAAATTAATGAAAATACGCGTATACTACAGCCTTGCTTTTCTTCCAAGCTAGTTTTTTTTGAAGTTGTCACAATTTTTTTTTCTTGGCTGACAATTGCTCCTCTCTAACTTACTTCACAAAAAAGCTAGAGCAGAAATTTGTGATCTGGATTACTCTATATGAAACAAAAGATAGAGGAACCTAGAGCAAGAAAAGTGTTCATTAAATACCCTTTTGTGAAATATCTCAACGTGGCATAAGCTAAAGCAGCTCAATAAACAAACCTATTACCGTTTTTATTATTATTAAGTTTTGTTTCTCCTTGCGCCCTTGACATAAACAATATTTGTTTGCTACTAAAACTTTGTTTCAAAAATAAGTTTTCGGATGAAGCATTAAATTTAAATTTAATTTTAATTTATAAAATACACCAATGCATACATATTTCATTTGAATGTTATTATCCATAGACATCTTAAGCAATTATAACAGCTTGCTTGACTAAAAAATTAAACAACAATAATTCATTGCAGCGTAAAATAGCTCACCGAAGCCTGTGTGTTACCCAAGCAACAACGCACGAACATAAATAAGTTAAATTCAAAAAAAAAAACAAGGCCAAAAAAAGTAAAATAGATTCCTTGCAACGCTTTTTAAAGTTCATTTCAAAAACTTTTTAATATCCGATGTGAAATTTTTGATTTTATTGTTATTAAAATTTTCAACAGCAGCAAAGAGTAAAACATAATAAAAACAACAAGAATATAAAAAGAAGCAATGCAACAAATAACCAACTATGCAAGGGCGCCTTCAGAGGGAGCATAGAATAAGAGACCAATGACAAAAGAAAATGAATGGGATGGAATGGAAAGAAAAGGAAAGGAAAGGAAAGAAAAGGAAAGGAAAGGAAAGGAAAGGAAAGGAAAGGAAAGGAAAGGAAAGGAAAGGAAAGGAAAGGAAAGGAAAGGAAAGGAAAGGAAAGGAAAGGAAAGGAAAGGAAAGGAAAGGAAAGGAAAGGAAAGGAAAGGAAAGGAAATTAAAGAAAGGAAAGGAAAAGAAAGGAAAGGAAAGGAAAGGAAAGGAAAGGAAAGGAAAGGAAAGGAGAGGAAAGGAATGGAAACGAAAGGAAAGGAAAGGAAAGGAAAGGAAAGGAAAGAAAAGGAAAGGAAAGGAAAGGAAAGGAAAGGAAAGGAAAGGAAAGGAAAAAGGAAAGGAAAGGAAAGGAAAGGAAAGGAAAGGAAAGGGAAGGAAAGGAAAGGAAAGGAAAGGAAAGGAAAGGAAAGGAAAGGAAAGGAAAGGAAAGAAAACAAAGGGAAAGGAAAGGAAGGAAAGGAAAGGAATGACCTCAAATAAATCATCTACCTCTTACATGAATCATCAACGACTCTTACAAAAGCCACATACAATATTTCATATTTGACACACACGTGCGTCACATTGGACGCTTCCATGAATCATATTTCATTCATATTTGAGGGGCTCAGTGCCATCCTTGCCTAACCCTAGAAATTTTTTATATGGAGTTATTATGCTTTTATGCGTGCTTTGATATGCAACGGCCAAAATCGCTAAGGCGGTTAAGCGCCAATAAATGATGATTATTCTATACTACTTAGAAATACTCCAAACTGTTCTCATTCTTTAAATATTGTTTTTTTTTTCGCATAATAAAGATTGTGAGGGTTTGGCATTTCTGGCCTTAGGCTGTTTTATTTTTAATAACCTATTAACTTTGTCACTAATTATTAGGAAATTACTAAATTGAGCGTTTGGCAAGGATGGCACCCAGCCACTCATTTGACTGATACATGAGTCATGTATCAAAAATTACATAACGGATTTTTGTACAAATTTTAAGAGTTTATTTCTTGGATACGTCCTCTCCACATAGGATATGATTTTCCCGTTAATTGGCATTGGAGTCGTTATAATTGCATTATCTGTTTTTTATACCTTTCATGAACATGAAATGGTATTATAACTTTGGTCCGATGTTTGTAAGTATGAGAAGAAGAAGAGATGGACCCATCACTAGGTATACCAAAATGATCAGGATGACGAGATGAGTTGATTTAGCCATGTCCGTCAGTCCGTCTGTCTGTCTGTCTGTCTGTCTTTTTGAACGCAAACTAGTCCCTCAGTTTTTGAGATATTTGGCTGAAATTTTGTATGCGACCACCATTTTCTAATATAGGAATCATTTGTCGGAACCCGCAAGATCGGACCGATATTACATATAGCTCCCATACAATCAATTGTTCCGATAAGTGGATTTTGGGCTGTAACTCCTGTAATTGAAGAGGTAGGAATGTGAAATTTGGTAAGAATTGCTTTTTTTATATGAGAAATGTCGATGTTGAAAATCATTGAGATGGGAAAAATATTTCACATAGCCCCCATACAACCGATTGTTCCGATAAACGGATTTTGGCCTATAACTCCTGTAATTAAAGAGGAAGGAACGCAAAATTTTGTGAGAATTACTTTTTTTATATAAGAACTGTCGGTGTTGAAAATCATTGTGATGGGATAAATATTTCACATAGCCCCCATACAATCGATTGTTCCGATAAACGGATTTTGGGCTATAACTCCTGTAATTAAAGAGGTAGGAACGCAAAATTTTGTGAGAATTACTCTTTTTATATAAGAACTGTCGGTGTTGAAAATCATTGTGATGGGAAAAATATTTCACTTAGCCCCCATACAACCGATTGTTCCGATAAACGGATTTTGGGCTATAACTCCTGTAATTAAAGAGGTAGGAACGCAAAATTTTGTGAGAATTACTTTTTTTATATAAGAACTGTCGGTGTTGAAAATCATCGAGATGGGATAAATATTTCACATAGCCCCCATACAATCGATTGTTCCGATAAACGGATTTTGGTAGATAACTCCTGTGACTATATAGGTAGGAAAGTGAAATTTCGTAACAATTGCTCTTTTAGAATGTGGAATGTCGATGTTAAAAATCAATGAGATTGGACCAATATAACACATCGCCCCCATATAATCGATAGTTCCGATAATTTCGGTATGAACTAAAGTTAAATTGAAACAGGCTGTACTGGGAATCGAACAGTGAAAATCGTAACGCTTATTCATGAAAGGTTCCCTGCAAACCAGATACCGGCTAGCAACCAAGTTAAATAGTTGGTTTAATTCATTTTTCATACG